>CM053269.1:70475284-70542395 GCA_028583415.1 Protea cynaroides | reverse complement strand
TTTTTTTTCTTTTTAAGGAATATGTAAAACATTTGAAAAATGAAAAGAGGACGATGGGGACAAAGGAAGATTGGAGGAACAAATATGGGTAATGTGCAAACCAACTTCGTTACCTACTCGATCTGTTTTATTACCATTGTATTTGTTTGCAATATGTAGATTTCCCAGTTCCGAAGTGATACGGAAAGTTGGGGCAATATCTAGATATCGATCAGTCATTGTGGATCCAGAAAACTAGCCATATTTGCAACTTGATTGTTATTGCTGGGAGCCAAGCCAATATATCGAAAATAGCACTTTGCTATTGTATGGTTGGATTTTCCACAAATCTGGCACTTTTCTCTCCTATTTAACTTGTTATTGGAGTGCCCGCGAGAAAGATTGGGAGAAGCCAAAACAAATAGAGCACTTGCATGTGCAATCATTAGAATGAGTAGTTTTTTGGTGAAGATGCGATAGTGCTCAGGTTTGCAGAGAATACTAATTGAGCAGTATTGATTCTGATCATTTCATGACTTAAAAAAAGTCTATGAAGGTCATGAAATTTTAAAACGTCAGATTTGGTTGATAAGGCAACCACAATACCATTGTAGTCAGGACCCAAGTTGCAAAAAATTATAGCAGACAAAGGTTTGTTTGCGACAGAAAGTTGGTCAGAAATATACTTCATCTCACGAAGATATGCAAAGATTGTTTTTCCTCCTTTAGATGTGACTTGAAGCTGCATATGAAGTTGGAGAACACTAGTGTGTGACAGAGTCCTAAATGTCGATTGAAGAGTTGGTCACACCTCAGCAACAGTGGATAGACCAACAGTATAAGGTAGGACTTTAGGTGTAAGAGAGGCTCTAATCCAACTCAACACCATCTAATCTTTTTGAATCCAATCATTAGAGGATGGCTTCAGTGTTGGGGTAAGAAATCCCTCAATGCCTCAATGATAGTGGTAGTGGAAGTTGAGGGGAGAATTGTGGAAGAGGGACAGAACCTTAGTGCCGTTGACATAGCCAACCAAATTATGGTTTTTAAGTAAAGGCATAAACTAGGTTTACCAGGGAAAATAATTATTAAGTGCTAGCTTTAAGGAAAAATTATATTGAAAACTGGGAGAGGAAGATGAAGAAGATATCGTGGAAGTGGATAATGTTGCAGTTGCAGTTGCAGAAGCAAATGAAGAGGAAGACATTTTCAATTGACCAGACCATGGTCGTTTGATACCATGTGAAGAACAAGAGTTTGAGATTTGTGTGACTCTCCTTACCTCTTGTGAAGGTAAAGTTTGTTTATATACAATTGTATGGTTACCAAAAAGGTAGGAATAGGTTTTTACAAACGTACCCTTCCTAAACCTATGTGTGATTTATGTTATCACGTTATAATCTTTTGAATTCAAAATTGAAATAATCATGAACTAACTTATCTAAAATCTATGCGAAATTTACGTTATCACGTTACAAGGCTTTAATAATATAAATTCAAAATAAAATTTTATTTTGAATTTGAATCTAGGACAGCTAGAGACGTGTTCTTTAACATCCTAATCTATGATTGCTGTAACCAAATAGCCTTCTAAATTAGGCACTTCCCCATTTTATGGATTATGATAAGTATTTACTAATATATCTCTATTAGATAGTTTATGTGATTGGTTGACTACCATCCTTTTCCAAAACCCTAGCAATCTTATTTCTCACGTCAAAAACGTGTATATCATGTTTGTCTTTAGCTCTTTTGAACAGAAATGTTACCGAAAAAATATAATTAAATTATTTAAAATGAAATAATTAATAACAAGTTTCTCCATAAAGTAATGGGGGAAATGCTATATATTGAAGAAACTCTTTATTCTCAAGCAACCTGTTGTATGTATATAATTAAAAAAAAATATTAAAAGAAAATAAAAGTATTGTTTTTTTTTTTTTCACAAAGTCCATGCTAGAAAGTCTTCATGTGTAATCCACCTACTTGGGTCATTTGAAGACTTACCTGATGATACTGACCATTAGATAGATAATGACACAAGGAGTAGCCACATGTCAAACTTTAAAGCCAAACTCTATGGTATACCATGCTCATGTTTGTCTTTTCTTGCTTATAAGGAGTGGCAGGGATCTTAGGACTGAAATCTTCTCCCGCAGCAGGAGATTCTTGCTACTGATCCAAGGGCTGGAGATCAGTCGGCCCACCTATCAATACATGGGAGATGGACCGGCTGAAATCCCGACCTTGGCCGGCAATAGGTGGGCGAGAGAAGATTTTTTTGCGGGATCTTAGGCCCCTCTGACTATCTACAAAATTTGTGCGTGTCCCATCCAACCTGCCACATAACAAATATCAAAACCAGACGCATTTCCTAGCGTTTATTCAAGGAAAAAAAGTCTTAGAAATTCTATGATTCAGAGTATGAGTTCCTATTTGATCGCTTTGAATTCTATATTTTAAATTACGATTAGAATTATTCAATAAATTAAAAGAATTGATTCGATACAGTTCTTTTGTATCCATAGATATTATACTAGATTTGAATCAGATTTAGGATCAATTTATATTGATTGATTGCCCCATTATATTAATGTTGCTAACAAAAACCATTTTTTTTTGTTTTGAACCTTCCAAATCTTTCCAGCAAGAGTTCCGGGGCAAATTTTTTTTTTTTTTTTTATCCTTTAATATAAAGATTCATTCTCTTCATAAAAAATAGGAGATGAGAACATGTCATTCAAACCCGAACCTCATCGAATAAGATATATATATATATATATGGGGAAATGTTATTGTAACAAGAGTTTGTTATTTTTCCAAACATAACAAGAAATCTATTATGCCACATTGACAGATGATTTGTCCATTCCAACCGTTGGATAGAAAGAACATGGTCTAGATTACCCACATGTCGAATTTCAAACTTTAATTCAATCAAATACCCCATATGTATTGGTATGCATCTTGTGTATGTCCATGCATATGTACAAGTATTCTAAACATTACTATAACACTCCCCAAATTTGAATGGGTTAGATTAAAAAAATAGTAAAAATGAATGGTCCAAATTTATTTTGTTATATATGTGGTTGTTGTTATTGAAACAAGGGTTTGTTATGTTTGGAAACGTAACAAAATAAATCTGGACTATTCATTTTTACTATTTTTTTAATCTAACCCATTCAAATTTGAGGAGTGTTATAGTAATGTTTAGAATACTCGTACACATGCATGGACATACACGGGATGCATGCCAATACATAGGGGATTTGACATGTGGGTAATATAGATCATGTTCTTTCTATCCAACTGTTGGAATGGACACATCATCTACGCATGTGGCATAATAAATTCCTTGTTACATTTAGAAAAATGTGTGTGACTTGACTCAAGACTTACACATGAATATGAGATTCTGAAACCCATTTGCTATTAAGAACAACAATAGTATTGACAAAGCTGCCATGCTCCATGGCACCTTATCAAGCTGCAACAAGTAACAAGTTTTGGGAGTTTTGCAACCACGCAATCAAAAATTAATTTTATTATTAGTGAAAATGGTTTCCAAGTCGAGCAGATTATATATGCTCCAATATTTTGAAATTTTCTTTTAAGTATTCAATTCAGGGAGCTTGCCTGCATTTTTTTTTTCCATGATTCTTATTCCAAATTACACTATTGGGTGGGGACGGAACAGATACACATACAAGAGAGGAGACTTTGAAAACCTCTTCCAAACTCCTGCT
Source organism: Protea cynaroides (assembly GCA_028583415.1). NCBI lineage: Eukaryota > Viridiplantae > Streptophyta > Magnoliopsida > Proteales > Proteaceae > Protea > Protea cynaroides. The sequence continues at coordinate 70,538,667 of CM053269.1, read as the reverse complement.
TCAACAAGCAAAGACCAACTATCATATCAAGTTGATTGTTATTCATGCAAACAGTTGGTTACACGGAATTTTGTAATGGATTCTTTTATAGATTGTGATCCTCTGTTGTGAGGTCACTCCTGTAGTGGGGATCCCATCCATTTGAATGGATTGACGTGTATCCTGATACAATTTGTTTACCTCGGAGTACATGTTAATCCATTTTGAGTGGATGAGATCCTCACTACAGGGGTGGCCTCACTAAAGAAGATCTTTTTCCCTTATGGGTTATATGCATGGTCATTGTTTTACGATCAGAACCACGTTTTAATCCAGTTAGATTTAACCATTAAAAAATATGAAGTCAACCGCAGATCAGTACCCTTTTATTGATAAGGGTCATTGAGGACTACTCTTACACGAAATGGCAACTAAAATTTGGGCTATAAATGTACAACTAGAACTCATCCATATAACATACGAACACAACCTCAAGGAAGAGCTTAAGCCAGAGAGAGGACCATGGCGAATCATGTTACGGTCATTGCTGCCCCTACTTCTTCATTTGTATTTCTTGTAGTGTTGGGTCTACTGATTTGGTGCTGCTGTTGCAAAAAATCTACTGCAGCTGAAATCCCAGTCAATAATCAACAACCTCGAGGAACAAGCAGCGAGGGCATCAATGATGGTAGCTTAGTTATAGTGGTGGATCCTGTCATTGAACCGGTTGGGGGTGATGATGGCATAGTTATGGTGGATACTGTCATTGAACCGGTTGGGGATGATGGTGGTATAGTTATGGTGGATACTGGCATTGAACCGGTGATGGTGGCATAGTTATGGTGGATACTGGCATTGAACCGGTTGGGGATGGTGGCTGTGGCAGAGGTGATACTAGTGATGGTGGTGGTGGTGGTGATTGAAATGATCAAATTTCAGTCATTTGAAATTTAGCTCCGCTCAACTATATATGTGTGTGTATATGTTGTATTTCATTCAAAATATCTCTACAAATACAAGTTGATTTGTATAAAACTTTGGGATATATTGTTTATTATAAAACTTGGGGATATATTGTTTATTTAGATAATTTTTTTCGACTGAGACTTGATATGTGTTGCTATTAGAATTTGCACCGAGATCTTCCAAGGTGGGATCAACATGTAAATGACCAAAAAACAATCAAATGAAGTTGGATCATTCCGATCGAGGCTTAATTCAGGACTCTAGGCAACAAAATAATAAGAAATGAGGTCGGTCTTTTCGTAAAAATCCAATCAAATTATAGTGAATACGGGGGTAGAAAATGACACAATGGTAAAAATACCAAGGTAAGAATGGGATTAAACAGTAAATGCAGAATAATAAAGTGTTTTTAACCTTGAGGTTTGAACCTTTTATAAAGACACTAGAGAAAGTGTGTAGGTCCTGTGTGCTTTTGGAGTACAATACTAAAATTCCCAAGGTTGGATTTGCTTCTGACTTAAGTTGGTAAGATGTATCTCTAAGGATGGTTCCTTAGTGGAAAGACGATATTGTCTCCAATAACTTGAGGACTCTATAGATATCCACGTGTCACGGTTTACTAGTTTATGATATTTATAACCAATAATATGTGAACAAGGAAGTTAGGATCTATATTTCTATTCATAAATTTTGGCCGTTTCATGTCTACAACTTCCTTGTCTATGTCAAATTGCTTACTCTAAATTTAATAGAGTCATACACTAAGGATGGCGTAAGGAAAAGTTATAGTTTAAGTTCACACTATCAGAACAGGTATCAGTATCCATTTCGACTTAATCATCATTTCTTTATGATTAGGTTGTCATATCAATTATTGTCGATGTCAATATGAATCGACAATTCAATCTTGATACCTAAAAGCATGGGAGGGAATACTTGGCTAATGGAGTAAATCCTCTTAAGGAGGTTTTTTTTTTTTTTCAATTTAAACCTCTTTAAGGAGTTGCGGTATGTGATATGTATTAAAAACTAATTAATTATTCCTACCTTGATCTGTATTGTGTCGATGGATTCAAATCGTCTCCTCCCTAAAATTCGGGAGGACGGATGGTGGCCTGAATGGATGACAGACACTTGGATCTTTGGTGAATCCAAGCCATCCATCCGATCGACCCCAACCGACAACCGAGTCGATAGGGGTGTCGGCTGGGGATGGCCGACCCCAAGAATCAAGTGTCGACCATCTATCGAGACCACTGCCCCTCCTCCTGAATCTCAGAGAAGAGACGATGTGGATCCTGTGTCGACATGGCAAAGACAAGCAAACCCTTTTTTTTTTTTTTTTTTTGGGCGGGGCAGGGGGGGTGGATTTTTTTATTTGCTGTATTTAGAATTATGCAGACAAATCCAGAGAGTCAAGGGATAGTACCACGGATCCACATCGTCTACTCCCTGAGATTCGGGAGGAGGGGCGACGACCCCAATGGATGGTCACCACGTGGAGGTCGGATGAATCCGACCCCTCCTTTCGAGCCGACAAGCAGAGCAGACAAGGGAGTGTCGGCTCGAATGGAGGAGTCGAATGGTGGCAACCATCCACTGGGGTCGCCTCCCCTCCTCCCTGAAATACAGGGAGGAGACGATTTGGATTCGGAATGTACTATAAGATCCTGGTAACAGCAGAGATCCTCCCCTAAAGTCATGCCATTCTAAACCCACCCACCCCCCCCCCCTCGAGGAGATGATTTGAATCCCAGTACCACTCCTACACAACCCTTCTTTCTAGGGAATAAACTGATAGATGCATCAATTCACTGGGTCCCACGATGCTAACTACCCAGAAGGATTCGGAATGTACTATAAGATCCTAGTAACAGCAGAGATCCCCCCCTAAAGTCAGCCATCTAAACCACCCCTCTAGCAGAGTTCCTGTCCTAAAATTATGCCATTCCATGCCACTCTACAAATAATACCCCTACAAAAAAAAAAAAAAAAAAAGTAACGGGATCCTATTTTTTTGGATATTTGCTTTCTCCAAATTCAAATTACTTAAACCTCACTTTTTGAGAACTTGGTTTTTTTTTTTTTTTTTCAATTATATCTACTTGCTACTATAAGTTGACTTAGGTATCAGACTGGCTACAGGGTTAACCCCCCTCCCCATCCCCATCCCCATCCCCATCCCCATCCCCCTCCCCCTCTCTATTACTACTTGTTTCTTATTGACATGTACTATCATCGGGAACTGTTGACCAAAATCAGCGGCAACAGAAACAAAAACCAAAAATCAACAAAGATACCTTTAACTGGAAAAGGCAAATTTCACAAACCCTCTTTCTCAACCCAAACACAAAAAAGAGGGAAAGGAAAAACCCCAACCCTAACACAAATTCACCCCCAAAAAAAGAAAAGTTCCTACGAAAAGTGGGAAAAAAAAAGGAATGAAGCGAGATTCGTTTAAATATATGAAAATATAAAAATTTTGAAAAATATAAAAATCCATCGTCAATCCTAATTAAGCAAGACGAGAGAGAGCTAGAGATAGGGGGAGAGGGGAACGGGGATGGGTAAGGGTATCAGATGAGATGAATCTGAGTAATTGGTGTTGGTTGTGTCTTGTATTCTATGGGGTTTACACAGTTATTAGAGTTGTATTTGTATTTGAGTTTTGGTCCATTACATATACAAATGATTAATATATAATTATGTGGGATTAAGGTTTCTAGGGTACCTATATATTATTTCTATTGGGAAAAACCTTAGGCAAGGTTTGAGCAAAGAAAAACACTTTATCAGGTGGAGATAGATGTAGAGTTTTCTGAAAAATAAAGAAATTCTTTATTTCTCTGGATAGAGATATGTATTATGTGTTAAGGTATTGAATCACGATAAATCCTCGTTTTGTATGTTTGCTCGATCTTCACTTTCTCTCTCACTTGCACTTTCATCCCTAACAATTGGGATGTTCTTTATTGTTCTGGTCCCAAGAGGTCATTCCCATAACCATCTCAATTAGTAAATGATCCCAAAACTTAAAACTCGTCTTATTTAATAATGAGACTGTTCGGTTCTGGTTCTAGGCACTCAAACATTCAATTAGAGACTGTGCACAAGGGAACACTTTTCCATTAAAAAAAAAAAAGAAAAAAAAAAAGACAGCCATAATAAAAAAAATAAATAAATACAAGAGAGTTCATGTGTTAGAATCAGTTGTAGACCTTGCAAGCTACGGTGGTCTTATTTGGCTCCTAATATTTCGTAGATCATGTGAATGGGCAGAAACTCAAAATGAGATTGAAGAAGGTAAGAAGCCAATGTTTAGATCATGTTAAATGTCGATGATCTCTGGCTCTTTGTGTACACGAAGAGTTTTCTCTTTGGGTACGTGAAGAAGAAAAAACGAAGAAGAGTCTGTTATGCCGTCTTCGTACAGGAAGAAGAAATGGATAATGGCTCAAAAGATATCAGTTATATTAAGGTTTTTTTAACGGTTCTAGACAGTTGTGCACCTAACACACCTAACGGTTCCTTGATAGTCTATCAGTTTTGGACTCATTGAGAAACCCGTCCCAGAACTGTCCCGTCCCAATTACTAGTCACGCGGTCCCAAAACTAACTCCCATAACCATTGGATCGGATTTTAACGGTTCTGTTCTGGGACAGTTTCTGGTTCTAGAATCAAATTGACACTCTTATCGAATGTGCCAGTGGCCGGAGTTTCAAAGGCGGATGGTAGATTCAGCAAGGATGCAGCATAACGCACGCACTTTTCTAAACATAAAAAATACACGAATTTTACCGATTTTTTGTTTATTTGGTAAAAAATGTTTTATACGCCTCAATAATACGAGAGACGTATTAAAGCCTAATTTGCCACACGAACCACACCCGCAATTGAGAAACAGGTAACGTTCGTATAGTATAAGGGGTATTTTCGTAATCTGAACGTTCCTGAATGCAACTTATCTCTTCCCGCAATTTTGTTCCTCTCCGCAGACACAACCCCTACTCCAACCTCTCCCGCGACGATTCTGGCTCTGTAAATCCCAATCATTTGCTCTTCTTTTTGTGTTAGTTGGTGAATTTATCTTTCTTGTATCGATGGTTGATATTTCTGTTGGATAGTGAAATCGTTGCAGATTCAACCTTCATTCCTGGCTTAGTTACTGCACAAGTGGCGGATTTTGCTTTGACTTGTTGCGATTCCTTAAGGTTCTTTGTGTTTTAGTAGAACTGTAGATGTTCGTCTTTCATTCTCAATTTGTTCCTCTTTCTTCTTTTTGGTTTTTGGTGGTAGTTTTTTAACTAATTAGAAGTATAAACAAAATGTATAAAACTTGGATGAAGCTTTCCTGAATCAGAAAACAATTTGGATGAATGTACGTCTATTATTATAGTTGTAATATATATATATATATATATATTTTAATGGAAGGCTAGTAACCATGATACTCTTTTTGCATTTTCGAATGTTTCAAATGTTGGGGTATCTTATAATTAGCGGTTGGAGAAATGTCTTGTCATTTGGGCACGGATGCAGTATTGTACTTCTAACTTCTCTGATGAAGATAAGAATAATGCATTGGTTATTACAGATTTGACTAATTTTTTAACTTGAACCCGAACTCAAACTCAAAGTCAAACTGAGCATAACATCTGTTTGACGTTATCTCTAACATAACGTATTATGTGAATTGACTAAAGAATTATGTGCTAGGAACCCTGATTCAAAGTTATGCCTGGGCAATTTTTTATTGCAGGGTAACTAGTTGTCACTACTGTATTGCTGCTGCTGTTTGTTGATAAAAATATGTTGTGTTGTGTATAAATTTAACTGTTGTAGCATAATCTGCCCAAATTCCTAACTGGGGATTTAAAGGTTAAAGTCATAAGGCAATAGGCAGTGGCTTTTAATTGCTAATACTTCCTTATACCAGCCAAAAAAATAAATAAGATAAATAGCAGAGTGAGCCTTGGTTCTCCTACTTAATGCATAGTTGATAATCTTCATTATGCATTCCTTGCTACGGTTTTTTTTATATCTATCAAGTTTCTTTTGTTTAAAATGAATTTCTTTTGTGTTGCCGCCAACGGAAATTGTGTTAAGAAATGGCTTCGCTTGATATACAGGTACCTAATATTAAATGCTATGATTTACTTGGAGCTATGATGAAGTGTGCAACATATACCTTATTTTCATCATTCTCTCCTATCCATTTGAGCTCCTTAAGATTCCATCATAGACCCTCTAATATATTATATGGGTATTCCAATCAATCAAGAACACTTTGTTCTCACTCCCTGAAGCATCCGATACATGCAAAAGATGTGGTTTCTGGTCACCTTCCTCCTTGGTTTAGGTTGGTATATGGGTTTAAAGTGGAGTTCATACTAGATTTCCAGTTTTGGGTGCAATGATCTTCTGCTAAGTTCTGTCGCATTATTCTGCAGTGTTGCTCCAATGATGGAATGGACAGATAATCATTACCGTACTCTGGCTAGGCTCATATCTAAGCATGCATGGCTTTACACAGAGATGGTTGTTGCAGAAACTATTGTTCATCAAAAAGATAATTTGGTAATATTTCTCTCTAATGGGGGAAGTTAGCCTAGGATTTGGTTCAACTTTCCGATCTCTTGTATGCTATCGTGGGGTGTGGCACTTTTATGCGTTGAATCTTCTGGTTTATGCTTTGTTTGTCTTACTTATGTGATAAAACCATTTAGTGCAAATGAATTGAAATCTATCGCCTTCCCTCCCTCTGATACACATCTCTTTGCTTTGATGGTTCTTTCTTTTTCTTTAATTTTTAAAATTTCTTTTCGACTTTGAACGAAAAGTATAAAGCAAAAAAAAAAAAAAAAAAAATTGGGGATGTGGAAAATATGAAATTGGGGAAGAAAAAAGGGAAAGAGTGCACCATCAGTGACTGCATCAATTTTTGCATGATGTGCCCTAGTTCATCATTAAATACTTGATATGTATTTTATTACTTGATTGTACACTTGCCTTCCAAATTTAGCAGCTGGACCATTCTAGTACAGGTTAGATAATTTTGCTTTATTTTTTGCAATAAAAAGATTCGACAGTGTCACGATAGTTTTCTAGATGTTTTATTGGGTTGCAATGTATCCATTGGGAGATATACATATTGGCTTTTTTTCTTTTTCTTTTTTATTATTTATTTATTTATTTATTTTTTGGGCCCCTAGGGGGGGGGTGGGCAAGTTTTAGGGCATCCCTCTCCTTTCCTATGTGCTACATCTTTGCATTATGTTTGCTGATATTCTATGAGTTTTTCTTGCTTCCTTCCATGCTGATTTATTTTTTCTACTTCATTACTTTCTGTGGATCTATTTCAAATTTAAGTGACTTATAATCCTCCTCAATTTCTTGGGACTGGTTCAGGACAGATTCTTGGCATTCTCTCCAGAGCAACACCCAATTGTCCTTCAAATTGGTGGAAGTAATTTGGATAACCTGGCGAAAGCTGCTGAACTTGCAAATGCGTACCAATATGACGAGATAAATCTTAAGTTTGTATCAGTCCCTCCCCTCCACCCATTATAATTATTTGATATTTCTTGTATCGCCCTTTCTTTCCATCCATGATTTGAAACATTTATGGTTGATGAAACAGCTGTGGATGCCCAAGTGGGAAAGTGGCAGGACATGGATGCTTTGGCGTGCGTCTTATGCTTGATCCAAAGGTATAAATGATTTATTTGGCTTAAATTGCTGCGATGAACACTTCAATTGTAACTTTACATGTTGTTTCAGATGTAAATTTTCTTTGTTAATTTACCTTGATGCATTCTGGTGTTCGTAAGGGTAGTTTGTTGGGGAGGCTATGTCAGCCATTGCATCCAATTCCGATGCTTCAGTCAGTGTTAAGTGCCGAATAGGTGTTGATGATCATGATTCTTATGATGAACTCTGTAAGTTGCACTCTGTCTTTATGCTTTTAGATAATTTTCACAGATGACAGATGTGTCTAGTCTACTTCTCAGGTTTCTCAAGTCTTTTTGTTGTACACCTCATATTTCTGATGGATAACTTCGTGTGTCGTTTTCCTTTTTAGTTTTTTCAAAGGTTGGTTTTTTGCAGTTCCCAGATTTTAGTTTACTGCGTGAGGTGGATATACACATATCTAGAGTTTAACTGAACTACTTAAGAGGCTTCTGATTGATAAGCTAGATGACTTGGCATCAACTTTCAAAAACTGAACCAGAAATTGATTAGTGTTTTTGTTGTTGGGGGGCTGCCACTTTTATTGTCAACTATGGAACCCTCTACACCTTGCTATAAGTGACCAGAAAATAACCCCATGAGACCTTAGCTTTTCTCGAAGGTAGTTTTGATTTTTTGGTCAACTGGTATACCATTCATTACTCTCCTATAAATCCAAGAGTTATAAAGTTTTCAGGTATAGTGCACCTGTCAAGTGAATTTCATTGGACACAAATGTATACAATAATTATCAAAAAAAAAAAAAAAAAAAAAAAAAAAAGAAGAAGAAGAAGAAGAAGAAGAAAAAATGGCTTAGTTCCCATCTCAAGTTGTATGGCTTTCCTCTTATCAATTTGGTTATTATTTTATTAAAAACAAAAAAAAAATGGCTTAAGGTCCATTTGTGTTAACCGAAATTCAATTTTGCCTTAAATCTTTTAATTTATTGCATCCTCAGCTTTGGGTGAGCAGAAAATATATATCACTGTACTGAACCTCTTTTAGATGACCAGAACCATATGAGAGGAAAACTAAGTTTTCATAGTGCTTACTTTCAGGTTCCTTTTTCAAGTAGTGGATTCCATATTAGACCATGAAAGCAAGGGGAAATTTTCCTTGTTTTTCATTTCTTGTTCTAGAGCGCTCATAAATTCTCGGTTTGAAATCAAGCCCAATAAGCACTGGATGGAAATGGACATGGCCCAACTTATATGATTGTCTTGATACCCCTTCTCTTGCTAAGTCATCAGCCAAGGCTCTGTGAGACCTTCGTCTCCATTGAATGAGATATTCATGGTGGCCTCCAGGGAAGTTTCTTGCTTAACTTGATTATTAGTCTCCGTAAGCCTGTTCTCATTGAGGCTGTCCAATCAATCATAGATGCCAAATATCCCAGTTCGAGAACATCAGTGTTGCAAGTTGAAGCCCAAATAGCGAAGTTTTGATCTATGGATTCTACTTCCATCACTTTAAGCTATCTATATTTACTGAATCACCCTTGCTTTTTCAATGTATCATGTGCTGCGCTATGGATGTGCAGCAAACAGAAGGCCTATTGGTCTAGCAATATGAGCTCCATTCTTGGGTGTGGAAGAACTTAAATTTCACCTGCTTTTCTTTCTTAGAATCCTTGTCCAGCCTGCAGATGCAGCCTAATGTGGTGATCAGTACTACAAACTTTGCTACAGGCATGTTGTATTTGACATTCAGAAGTCTGAGAATTCTAATCCATCCATAGAGTGTCCAATTGCTTCTGAACAAAAGAAGTCTGAACAAAAATGCATTCATGTCTCACATACTCCAACTATGTCCAAATTGAATTATCAAGATCTAAGCGCACTAATAATCTTACAAACCAGTCAATCTGCACTAAGTATTCATTGTTTGTTTATGGTTCCACTATCCCATCTTTACTTTTCAAGAACAGAAATGGGAAAGAAAAAAGAAGGTTGGTTCCCCCCCCCCCCCTTTTCTCTCTCTCTCTCTCTCTCTCTCTCTCTCTCACTCTCATAATTTGACTGTCGTTTATGCCAGATTTTGATTTTTTTTTTTTAGGGTAAGCAAGAATTTAACACTGTAAAAGCCCTCCTTGTTTTGTCTGTATGGAAGGCATGCCTTTGTTCATGTTCTGATCAAACAAATGCCCTTCATAGACCTGGTTTGATTTCACTAGCTATTTCTGGTTCAGATCTGCCTTGACTTACTTCATGAAACCTGATTATAGAGGTTGGCTGCATAGCATGCTCATTTCTTATCTAGCATCTCAGAAGCAACAGTTTGTGATGCTGAAGTTATTGGACCTGAACCCACCTTGGGGGTACAAATTCTGGCTTGATTTTTGTGTACCACAACAGGGGCAGCATCCCTGTCGTGAGTAGTTGTTTTCCTCCTATTTTCTTGTTAAGGAGATACTATATTTCCTTTCCTTTATCTTTTATATTTGTTTCCTTATTTGTTGGATCTCCTTCTCTAACTGCTGGGTTATTCACCTTCAGGTTTCGCTACATGTGGAACTCAGTCTAATACTTTTGGCTTTTATTTTCAGGTGATTTTATTTATACAGTCTCTTCTCAGTCACCAACTAGGCATTTCATTATACATGCACGGAAGGCACTTCTAAATGGCATCAGCCCTGCTGAAAATCGAAAAATTCCTCCCCTTAAGTATGTATTTGGTAATTGTGCCTGGTGCAGAGAAGTAACTAGAATTAGAAGAAGCTACCACTGTAAAACATATGAACATATTTTTTGAGATAACCTAAATTTTTTTGTTATTTATAAATTATGGAGAAAACAAAGAAAGGGTCTGGTAAACACCAAATTCGTAAACACCAAATTCACAAACTGCTTTGTATGGGAGAACCACAATCTAAGTCATGATTTCTTCCCATAAACTGGTTCAAGGTCTCCTTTTCTAGATAATTGAAATTCATTCTACCTTGTTCTCAATTTCAATCTTGTTCTCTTTGGTCTTTCAGTCATTTCCCTCAAATTGATTCTTAGTTCTTCCGGATGGTATGTCTACATCTCTCCTTTGTCTGCTTTCTCTGCTGTTGGTAAGCCTGCCAGTTGTCACCTAGCTGTCTTGAGTTGTCAGTCAAGCAAAACTTTAATCAAACCTTACGACCAAGTTTTGGGTCTGTTTTGGTTGTTTGATCTCATGGATAATGATACAAATGAGTATTTATTCTTTCCTCCATAGTCACGTCCCTCATGTCACAGGTTCTGCACATCTTTTGTCCTTTGTTTTTAGGCCTAGACTGTTGGAACTCATCTTATTTGCGTCCATGCATCCAACTTTTATCGCTTCTTCTGAGAGGGTCTCAACTAGTTTTATCTAGGCAGTGAACATAAAAAGGGGCTGAGGAGAACATGTTCCCATCCTTTGCAATTCTCAATGGAAAAATGAGGTCAACTATGAAATGTCAAAGATATGCTTGGTAGTCCTGAATTCCATATCATATGGCTATGATTATTTTTCTTTGTTTTTCTTTTATCTTAATTAGATTCAAACTCCTTTTGTTTTCTTTAAAATGCATGATTTTGGTTATGGTACATTCTTTTTTTTTTTTTTTTTTTGATGATGCAGATATGAATATGTGTTTGGCCTTTTACGTGACTTCCCAGACTTACAGTTCACAATAAATGGAGGCATAACGAACATTGATGAGGTAAACCATTTAGTCTAGCATGCAATATGGATAGAGTAGGAAACAAAGATATCTTATCTACATTGCGTCTAAATATCTCCTCACGTGGCTGCTAGGTGCCTGAAATTTGAGAAAATGTCCAACTCACTTTCAACTCATCTGGTAGTTGCAGCCTAAAAGATTCTTCCAGATGGAGTTATAAAGCTTTGAAAATTGGTTGAAAAGTCAACTTTTGGCAGTTTGGTTTGCTAAAAATGCAAGGGAAATAGTTCAACTCGCGGTGGTCCATAGGATTGACGTGGGGCCCATCAGTTTGACATTCTTCCAGTGTTGTAAAGGCATCCAGGCGCCTTGGTGGTGCCTTGGAAATCAGGTTGCCTTGGGCGTCCGAAGACCCTCCATTGCCTTGGGTCGCCTTGTCAACTTGACAACCTTGCATTCTTCCATCAAATATATCCTATCTGACCCAAGAACCTGTGGCATCTTATGCTTTTAAGCTCCTGTGAGGTTCAAAGAAATACACTGGACCATTGCCCTTTTGATTTCATAGTGAAAGACTCGACTGTTCTTGGTTCTAAGTTCCAACAATGCAGTCAATTGATGTCAGTGATCTCTAAGTTTCTATTGATGCATTTGCAGCAAATTCTGTGTTGATCAGTTACTTCTTCTTCTTTTTTTTATCCATCAGCTACTTCTCCTTTAATCCTTACAGCTGTTGTTATTTTTCTAATTCTTTTGTTGACCCTACTCTATCATCTGATTTTTGGGGACATGTCATGCTTTTCCATGATATTGGATATATATGGCTTTCTGGTCAAAAATAAATGATTCCTTGAATAATTTTCTGAAAGTGGAGGTTAATTATGGGTACATACTACAACAAAAGCATTGCTGCTATGATGGTCTATTTTAGGCCAATGAATCAGTATGATTATTTAAGCACAAACACCGATTCCATACCATGTATATCGAACTTCAATAGCTTCATTAGGAAGAGGAGAAAGGATTTATTAAAATTCAAGTAATTAAATGCATGACATAATTTTCTGGAGGTCTTTAATTAAGTATTTGGATATCCCTGTTGCAAGGAGTTTCTATGTTGAATCGTTGATGTTTTATGACATGAAACTGCTAATTTTTCATTTTCACTACTTCACAATTTCATTTTATAGGTCAATGCAGCACGAAAAGGAGGAGCTCATGGGGTGATGGTTGGGCGTGCTGCTTACAATAAGTATGAATGAGGCATTATTACTGCATAAATTTATTTTATATTTTGCCCTATAATCTAGATTTCATTGTTGACTTGTAATTTTATAAGTTTGTACTTACTAATTTGTGATAACTTTAATACGTAATCGTCCAGATATTGGTGAAATAAATACCAACCTGTGGAGTTTGGACATGAAATAGTATAGTGGAAAACATGAACATAGTCAAGGGATTGTGTCTTATCAACAGGGCCCACTACTACCAACTTGTTAGTTGACAAGGCACCAACTGTTTTGCATGTGTTTTTAACTTGAAGTAACAAATTTACCTTGTGCAGCAGTATTACGTATTCTTTTTATTGTCATTTTTCTTCTCTTCAATGCACATGTAGGTTTGAATTTTAAAAATCCTTTGTAAAGGATTAGAGAAAATATGTGGTAACAAGTTTATATAGGTTGGGCCTTGTCAAACTCTAAGATGCAGCTTCTTGTGGATTTTATGCCATTTCTAAAACTCACGATCTTTCAAGTGGTAATTGAATTATTTTATCATTTTCTTCTAAATATATGTACATGTGAAGTACATAGACACATAAAGATTTTGGTTGATAAATATGGTTTGTTTGCTTGCTGGGCAGTTCAGCATACTGCATATTTCTCTTATTCTTGAGAATCCAGCATGGTGGCTGTAAGTTGGTTTGCTGATATTTTGGGCCAATAGACTGCCATTTAAGAGTTATTCACTCTGCTTGGATTATGTCCTTTTGAGGGTGTCAATTGGCTAGTCTTAGAAGGATAGGTAAGTTAAAATAAGAGTGGGGGTGGGGGTTTATCACTTATATCTATTTCTTTTTAAGGAAAGAAGGCATTCCATGAGAGCAGGATTAAATGGTTTTGATCCTCTCTGTAAAAAAATAGAAAAATAAGAGAGGATGGAAAGAATCGATGTGTCATGCTCCTTTCCTTGTAGCTTGTATTTATAGAAAATAGAAAACAACCATTAGATAGGATCTAGGACTCTACAAGTCAGAATCCTAGTCACAAACTAAAGACAAAGTAAACTCAAAATAGGAAAAGGAAACTAACAAGCCTAATTGGTAAAGGAAACTAATAAACAAACTAGGGGTCCATCAGTCCACACGATTAAGTAACACAGTCAGCAATACTGTATTTTATGTCATTACTCTAACACTCTCCAAACCTAGAGCAGTGACTGCAGAATGACTTTTGGGACCTAGCTCTATCCAATCAGTAATTATCTACGCATTTATAGTTTTTGCACTTCAAGGCCCTTGGCCTGTTCTCATCTGAAAAAGTAGCAATTAGATTATATATTTATAATAAAGCTGAAATTATGCATTGAAAAAAAAAACCCCCGAAATAACATATAGTTGATGATTCAAATCTTCTCTTACAAATTTATTCATTCTATATTGACAACTAAATGGAAGGGCGGGAAGCATGGGTGCTTCAATTGTCAAATTGTTCAAGCAAATGATGTGAATCCTACATAGCATGACATTAGCTACAGTTTGGGTAGTCTGAAGTCTGAACAGAGACCATGCATGGCACAAGTTCAACCAAGAAAAATTCATCATATTTCTGGTAAGTTATTTTAGGATAAGTGAGACACAGATTCTTTCTCAAGCCAATTGGAGGTTAGAATTTTTTTTTAAGAACTGTTTTTTAAGAAGACAGGTTTCAGATGCAGGATTATTATATATGGACCTTTTTTTTTTGGGTACTGTATTATATATGGAACACCTTCAAGAAGCTGAACGCTGACAACAATAAGTATCAAAGAGAAAAATAGAAAAGGAAAGAAAAAGATAATTAAAAATTACCAAAATCCACTTGACACCATCATGGGGGATAAGGAGTTTAATTTGACACTATACCACACAATTTCTTACATAGACCTGGATGGATCCACGTGAAAAAGGACTTCACATGCTTGTCCATCGACTGGAGTTGGAAACAAACGAATAATAAGTGAATGAAAAAATTTATAATTTACAAGTATTTCTTCTAATACGGTAGTATTTTTGTAATTTTTTGTCACTTCGAATGATTGGACTCATTTCTCAAGCACTTCCATTGCTAGATTGGGGTTAAGATTACTTCTCACTTTCATCTTTTTTAACTGTTTGTTGTTGCTTCGCATCTGATTATCTTTACTATTTGACCTGTTTTTTGGCAGCCCATGGTCTGCTTTGGGAAACATTGATAGTGCTGTATATGGATCACCTAGTTCTGGTATTTCACGTCGTCAGGTTGTCTAACAGTTCAAGTTCTAAATAGATCTACTTAAGTCTGTTCACACAGGATCCATCTCAAGATTTGCAAATTGCAATGTGGTCCAGGTCCTTGAACAATTTCAGGCATATGGTGATTCCGTTCTAGGAAAATATGGACCTAATAAACCAAATGTCCGGCAAGTGGTTAAGGTCAGTAAGGATGTCAAGAAGTTTCTTGTCATTTATTTTCTTTGAAATAATTACTTATAGTTTTCTGTATGTAGTTGTGAATGTTCCACTTAGATAGTTTTTCATTTCTGTTCTTTTGAGTGTTGTCTTCATTTGGAACATTCAAAATTGAACGAGCTAGCAAACTTTTAATGAACTGGACCTAACATTTATGAACCTTATGGTACTCTGACTGAAGTAGTTCTCTCATCAGTGTCAAAGAATTGTATTACTCCCATATGATCATCCCCCTACCCCTCTCCCAAATATAGAGTTTGGTTTTTTTTTTTTTTTTTTTTTTTTTTGGATAGATATACACCAAGGAGAGTTGAATTCATGACCTCTTGAGGTGTTGGTGCTTTTAGTGCTTTAGAAAGTAAATCCCTTGGATAACAGTCTTCATTCCCTTGGCCTTCACCATCCTATCTAAGCTGTGGCAGATGTCTTAGTGGTCATTTTATGATAGTATGTTATTATTCAGAGGTATCAACGACATATTGGTACTAAATACACTGATTTAGTGCCGTCAAATTTAAAAAAATAAAAAATTCAACTAATTTTATCGCTTTCCTGATATGAGTGGATGGTGTTAATCCATTTGTGTCACAATGCAGCCGTTACTTAACCTTTTCCATTCGGAGCCTGGAAATGGACTTTGGAAGCGCAAAGCAGATGCTGTATTACCCCATTGCAAGGTATATCCATGTAGTTGAAAACCTAAGAATTAATTTCTATACAAGAAGGATTCTTGGTTTTTTTATTTTACTCTCATGTTTAGATATGGTTTAGACACAGCTTAGACCTGATCTTGTTGCTTTTTATTTAATTCTGTAGACGGTCAAGTCCTTTCTTGAGGAAACCCTGGAAGCCTTTCCAGACTCTGTATTGGATTCAACACCTGAAAGGAGTGCAGCTGCTTCTGAAGATACTTTCACTGATATACATAGGTTGCTGCCTCCTCCATATAAAGTAAAAGGACAAGAGTTGCTATATGCATAGTCGGTATTTGTATACATTAACTGTATATAAATATAACTGTTAAAGCTTCAGGGTAGCTATTCTTGTTCCTTCCTCTCAAAATATAAAGGCAGTATGTGATCATCCAATGTAAAATACAATGGATGCTCAAAAGAACAAGGGAAGGGATGTTTGTGGGACTTTATAATATCGCTTGCCATTAACTAATCTACTGCCTTAGTAAACTGATATTTCATCCTCAGAGAACTTGAACTGTTTTGGTTGGACATCCACCCCACATTAGAATTGACGCTGAGCGGCCATCTTAATATCTAAAGATGAACAAGCTTGTGGGAACAAAGCGCCAGGCTGGGTTCGTGGCAGTATCTTATCACTATTCTGCAGCGTGTTTTACTCCCATATAGTCCTGTGGATTCTGCTTCTGTGAATTTTTTTTTTTTTTGTTGGGGGGAGGGAATTTTCTATTGAGGTTGTTGTTGTGCCTGCTGTTGAAGCTGTGATCGATATATCATTTGGGAAAAATAGGGAGACCCATTTCAGAAAGATATTGCCTTTGCATCCTCTACAAGGTGGCTGAGCTCCAACAAAATCAGGAATCGGAAATGGATGACTATTGTTCTGCAATATTGCCAAATGCTGAGCTTCATTGGCAGGCAAATTTGGGTAGTTGAAACTGGAAACTGACAGTTGTAGCCGTTACTGCTGCCGTAAATGCACTTTCTGAGCTACTGGAACAACTAATACCTTATGGGACTCCATGATCAGAGGGTACTCAGTAAAAAAAAAAAATAATAATAAAAAATAAAATAAAAAAAAAAAAACCTAACAAGGCCATCTACCTCTCTGAAGAAGTAAATGATCAGATTCTCCATGTCCTTGGTCTGAAACCCTTGGCTGGACCTCTGGTTCAGATTCTCAGAGAAAGAGGTGGATTTCGGAGGTAGGAGAAGGGTTTCAAAAGAAGAAGAAGAAGAAGAAAAAAGAGAGAGAGAGAGAGAGCAATACCTCCTTACGTAGAGGAGCAGAAACTTGTGGGAAATGAGGGAGGGATTAAAGGAGGTCTACCAGGTTTGTGAAGAGATCCGCCGAGGAAGATTCAATTCCATTTTCCGGTGCTTCTCTCCTGAATCTGGCAAGTTCTACGCCTAGAAATCCATCGACAAGCGTCTCCTTGCCAACTTCGATCAAGAATTCGTCCTGAAAGTGTCCAAGATCATGCAACCCTACTTTGTATTTGGCAGAGTACCCACATTCCAATTGACAGTTCATGTAGCTTCTAATGTCATCATCTACTACTTTGATTCCATTGATTTCAACGAATCCCCTGTAGATAGTCTTGAAAGCTCCTCTGCAATGAGGGATACCAACCGATGTTAGCTAACATCAATGCTCCAGCGATGAGAGACCTTCCAATGAGGGATAGCAACCGATGTTTGCTAACATCAATGCATCACGTTGACCTCCAATGAACACTGCAAATGGGAACGTTCATATTTCACAATGTGCCGAAATAGAGGAAAATGGGCATCTTATATATCACTGAGATACAAGTTTTCCCTGTCTTCTCTTTCTGGAACACTAGCCAGTGTAGTAGATTGATTGCAACTGCTGTGGCTCCCTTCAACTTTCTTTGAGAATATACCAAAAAAAAATGACCAATTTGGTTGGATTATGTAACAGTGCTTTGCTGTGAGAGCATGAACTTCACCAGGGGTACATATCGATGTATTGATATACACACCGGTTGAACTCTAGTCGTTGAATCACAGTTGAACACCCTCCAACCACAGAAGACAATTTGAATCCAAAGAGTATATGATAAGCGCTAAAATCTGATGCGGCCTTTTCCTAATGAAGAAACAGCTGAAAAATCATGTAGAAACCCAAGGGAACAGTAGAATTTTATTTTTTTTAACTGAATTTCCAATGATTCTTCATCCTGTTGGAAACAAACCTATGCCAATGCATCCCTCTCTAGTATTTCCATTCATTTCTTTGCATTTGTTTACCATGTAATAGTTTCTTGTGTTGATAATGTTGGGAAAATCTCCCACGTCACTAATAAAACGGCAACACCTACGACTCAATCAACCACATATACATTCCCACATGGATTTAAGAAAGGCTCCCCACAAATCCAATCAAATGGATAAGAGTAAAAATGTCATTTCTAAACTATTACGAGGACATTTCAAGTATCAAAAACTATCAAGGGTAAAATCGATATTTATGGAAAAAACACTATTTGCTATAAATAGACCAGACCAAATCCCTAGAATTTAAGTATTTAAACATTAATTACACATCCTTGGGATTCTCGCTCTGACATTTTAGACTCAGAATTTCTTTCTTGTCCCATTGCATAAAAGGTGGGCTCGTATCTCGGGCCTATTGACTGTTCACGGACTCCTAACTTTGGCATCGGAGTAGATCCGGAGACATTGAACCCGCCCCTCTCTTGTCTCTTGTCTTTGTCTTGCGGGCCCGTTAGCACTACGGACCTCGGATATGAAATTTGGCTGAAACAGATATTATACTAGTTACCTCTCTCAAATTATGGGTATACTTTACTCATTTTTAGTTTCACTCTTTTGCAGACACCCATACAAACTCCTTTTCTTGTAGAACCTGGTGGATATCAATCCATTCCTAGTGGGGTGGATATCAATCCATTCCTAGTGGTAATGCTGAATATGGGGCAAATTCTGAATCAGGGCCTGGTACTTTCGGATTCAACTAAAGAAACTGATTTTCTTGATTTTATTGATTTTTTTTTCTCGTTGAGGGGAAAATATGAAAATTCATAATCTGTTGGCAAGCCTGTTAAGAAAAACCCTTTATCGTGGGACTATGTTGTTCCAAAAGATAGGTTCATTAAAATACCAAACTTTGGATCTGAAAAAAAAAAAAAAAAAAAAAGGGTCATTTTCTTTTTTTTTTCCAACAACAGAGTAAGCTTCTTTAACCAATTTTGGAGAATCAAGAGTAACAGGAGCTAATGTCGGAGAAATTCCATGAATTTGCCAGATTTTGTGCCTGGGAAGCAAAGGAGAAGTGTAGAACAAGGACTTCCCCCTAATCTCTCTCTCTCTCTTCCTCCCTCCCTCCCTCCCTCTCAAAAAACCGTTAGCTCATATGGCGGTTGCATAATAGGACAGTGAAGGAGGGAGAAGGTCGGAAGGAGAGAAAGGAGAAAAGCGGTATCAAGGAAGAAGGGTGAATGGAGGAAGGAGGGAGGGAGAACAAAAATTGCGGAAGTTGGAAAGAGAGAGAAAGAGGAACAGCTCGGGTAAGAGGATCGTAGGGATAAAATTGTCATTGATCTTCCACTTAACTATCACTTTTAACATCGTCTATTTCAAGAGAGGTGACCGTATTTTAAAAAATGGAGTATCCTAAATTATTGTATTGTCAAAACATAGGGGGGTTAAGAAAAAATTACCCAAAATTTTTTCCTTTTTTTATATTTTATTTTTTTGCTCAAAACAATGCTAAAATCAGCTGTTGACTACCCTCACTAAGAATCACATCAAAGGCAGAACAGTGAGAAAGTTTTCTACTCTTTGATACGCAGCATCTTTTGGACTCTGCTTCTTAATTGAAAATTGAAACACTACATAAATGAAACAGTGGCTCAGTTTGATTACATGGGAAATTAAGGAACAGAAAAATAAAAGTTTTCAAACTTACAAAAACAGAAACTTTTATAACTATAATAATAATGTGATAATATAAAATTGCCTAAATGTCTTATCATATTTAATTTTTTTTTTAGTAAGATCTTATTATATTTAATGATGATACTTATTCGATGTTATTTTACTTTTCAAATGTAAGAAATTTGATGCAAAGACTTACAGGAGACCACTTTCAAACATACTGGCCATATGCATCCAACCAAACACATTTGTCAACACCGTTCCATTAGTCTATTCCCATACAATGATGGACTCAAATCCTCTCTTATCGTTGGAGGGATTCCAATCGTGATCCAGCGATTAGAGTTCACTCGATGTGTATATCCATACATGGGTATACGTATATATGGGTATACGCATCAGATGAACTAACCGCTGGATCACAATCATCGAAAAGACCAAACACCAAGAGAGGATCGTTTTCCTACAATAACTAACTTGATGCAAGCTTAATGAAAACATTACAAGTTCTGGAAATACATTGACAAAATGACATGCAAGTTAACAGTTTTGCCACACTTTTTAACTAATTAAAAATGTTGTCTCATTTGTGACAGATACGAGCTGTTGGCATGGTAACACATATGGGGGCATAGATCTTCCTAGCTTCTGGTGTCCCACGAGTTGGCCCTTCACCGGCAACCGCATCACCTGCAACTGAGCAGATAGCAGCAGCTGCAGCTGCGAACATCAAGTCCCTCCTTCCACTGTTGCTCTCATTCTTGCCGTCATTGTTGCAACTCAATTTGATTTGTTCAGCTTCTGCAGCTTTAACACCAGTCTTAGCAACTACTAATCTGCGATGGGTAGCTGTGGATCTCCGCTCGCAGGCATTCATGCCGCCCAAGTGTGAGGATGACATGGTGTTTGAGGCCATCTCTGCAATCTCTCTCTCTCTCTCTCTCTCTCTCTCTCTCTCTCTCTCTCTCTCTCTCTCCCGGCCTTTGAACGATGTGAATATTGTTTTTTAAGTTGAAAGGACTAAGAACAGGAAACAATGAGAGGAATTGAGGTTGATAAGTACCGTTCATTATCTTATCACTATCCATATTCTGGCCAATGGATGGTGTCCACGTGTTGGGATATGTTGGTGAGATCTAGTGGCCTGGAATGCTCTCCTTTGTCTTCCTCAGGTTTTGAATTTAGATATATGGGTGCAGCAGTCTAAGATTGCTTCACCTGCAGGAATTTTTTTTTTTTTTATTTTTTTTTGTGACCCAATGTAGAGAATGAGATGAAGGGTAAGATAAGAAAGATATGATTTGTGAATTAACAAGGTACTTCGAGTGTCACTTTTGAAACTTGAAATATCCTAAATGTATTTATTTATTTATTTTTAAACTTTTGAAACTTGAGTCCAAAACTTGAAGTACCCTCCAATTACCATTTCCATTTGATAGACACTCAAGAAAAAAAAAAGATAATAAAATGTACATGCGACCGATGGTACAAGTTCTCACCCTAGCATGAGCAAAACTCTCTCTCCCATGGTTCAAGGTATTAGTAATGGATTGACTGATCTAATTAATTCGTATTGATTTTGGACTCAAAGAATCTTGACCTGTTCCCTTTTTAATATTATTATATACAGTAACAGCTACATGTCAACTTCTTATCCAATCCAATCCGATTCTTATTGGTTTTAAACATGACTGATACCATATCTAATACTTGGATTTAGAACCTTGCTCTCTCCTTCCTAACCATATAGGCACCCCAGTACATGATTTATTGCCTTCGCATGAGAGATGCCAATACATAAGATTTTAGCATACCACAACAAATCCTTATGCGCGCAGAGAGAGAGAGAGAAAGAGAGAGAAGACAATGCTGCTTCCATTGATAAGAGGTTTGAAAACTCTAACAGATTACAAGATTCTGGGCAAAGGGTATACAAGATCTAAACTAAATCTTATTTTCTGCATATAGAAGGGAAAGAAAGCAGCTCCAGTCCAAGTCTTTTCTGACCCAAAATAGATCTCAAAATTATAGGAGGTTCAATATATAAACAATCATTAACTTATGGAACAACAATGCATCAGTCTGTCTTATCTACATATATACTTCACACTATAATTAAAACCCTGACTTCAACAGGTACAACCCCATCACTCCCCCAAATCAAAAACCCTTATCCTCGGGCCTTGACTAATGAGGGCACCGAATATAAACGCTGAAATGTCTGCGGTGTGTCGCTGTCATTGTTCACCGATCTTCCTTCTAACAGTTTTTGTTTTTGGGTATCTTCCTTCTAACAGTTGATTCCACACTGTTGAACATCAGGGCCAGTCACCCTGGTGGTGAAGGGATCAATGCGAACCCATAACAAGGAGAATATGGATGCAAGAAGAATTGACCATACAACCACAATGGTAGGTGTCCGGTTCTGCCGTCCCATTAAACCTTTGAGGAAAGGATAGAGGTGAACAATCACCCAGAAGGCAAAGAACAGTTTTCCGAAAAGCGGACCCCATGATTGATACCCACTGTTGATGGCATAGGAGATGCCGGCTACCACACCAACAAGATTGACAATGAGGAGAGTAGTTGGTGGAATGAGCAGAGTTGTCCATTTGAACATATAGAGCTCAGTGAAATCCCCATCCTCATCGGATGCCTTGGAGGTTACAGTGAAATTGGTGTCAATGCCAGCAAGAACTTTGAGCAACCCTTGGAAGACGGCAAAAAGATGGGCCGAAACACCTCCAATAACCCAGAACTGTTCATTTCTCCACCACTCATCTATCCCAACACCGCTCCACCTCATCTCCAAAATTCCAGTGGCAAAGATGGAAAGAAAGAGTGATATAAACCAGATACTGGCAAAATTACTAATCTGCAATCAAAAGTGACCAAGCCATAATACCATGAGATTTACTTGGTACTACATCAACAAAGAGGCCAAGATGCTTCAAAGAAAATTGTTTTTAATGGGTAAAAGCAAGTTGTAGCTACCTGCGGAATAATGAACTTCCCAGTGAGTAGACAGACTGCTGGCAATGTACAATATGCAAGAAGAGGAATGGCAGTGATTGGGTAAATGGTGGTGTTGATGTACGCAAATCTTTCAAGCCATTTTAGCCTTCCACCATAACCATACCATATGGGGCAGTGCCGACTCAGAAGAATTTCAACGGAACCTAAAGCCCATCGAAGCACTTGGTTCAGACGATCTGACAAGTTAATAGGAGCAGATCCTTTGAAGGCTGGTCGCTTGGGAATGCAGTAGATTGATCGCCAACCACGGGCATGCATCTTAAATCCTGTAAGGATATCTTCCGTCACAGAACCATATATCCATCCAATCTGCAAAGAAAATGACAGCTCATGTGTTAAGATTGCAAGAAAAGAGTAATAAAGTAAGATGAATTTTTGATAAATGTACAGAGATAGGAAGATAACTAGATGCTATATTTAAAATGAAGCTTACAGCTTCCCTGCAGCAATAAAAGAACATACTTCCATGCTCCCTTCCAAAAGTGTAGTTCTAGAAACACCCATTCCAGTAGGTGAATGCCAATAATATCACTTTTGGTCTACAAAGTTCATAAATCCATCTGGGATCTTGTTACAGGATAGTAATGCAAATTGTACATGAGAACAGGTAAGGAGGACAAAGTGTCGGAACAAGAGAAACCAACATACCTCATTCCCCCAGTCTGTCTTGTCCTCGTATCCACAGCTGATAACATGGATAGCTTCTTTAAGGAGAGTATCAGGCATAGCAGATTGAGGAACACCACCATTTTCCATAAGTGTAGAGGCAACAAACACAGCTGACTGACCAAATCTTTTCTCAAGGCTCATCTGTGACATGAGCAGTGACTTCTCATCATCAAATCCAGCACCTAGATAGGGAGATACACAACGAAACGTCATTTCACATCTAATGTGGCTGTATTTGTCCACTGTTAAGCAGCCACAGAAGGGTCGTGATAATTGGGGACCAGTTAAAGCTGAGGTAAATTTCATCATATATAGTAAGGAAAAAATCCAGAAAAGGAACAGCAAAGTTAAAGAATAATTCACACTTTTTATATTTCGAACTTAAAGAATAATTCACACCATTCGTACAGAAGGTGCATAACAATCTGTCACTGTTACATAGAGGATAAAATGGAGAAGCAAGCTAGTCAAAAAGAGGGAAGATGGAATGGACAGTCAACAATGTAACATGTTTACAGAGGACTACTTAGCTCAAGTTTCCTAAAACCTCTTCCAGACATGAGAATCCTATTTCTTTGTACTTTGTAGCATATTCTTTGCAGTAGGGGGAGGAGATGCAATAATAAAATTCTTTAATTGAAATAATAAAATATAACCACATAAAAAAATTAAAAAATAATAAATAAAAAAAAAAGATGCAAGAAATTCCTTGCTGAATAACTATTTACGAATATGGAATATCTATGAGACCAGCAATGAAATATAGGGCTGAATGTTGGAGAGTGAAGAAACAACATATAAGCAAACTTAGTATAACTGAAATGAGGATATTGAGATGGATGAGGGAAAAACTATAAAAGATAAAACAAGAAGTGAACAAATTAGAGCTAATTCTGGAGTAGCTCCATGCCAAGGTGGTCTAATTGCCAAGGCACCTGGACGTCTAGGAGGCGCCTTGACAACCTTGGCTCCAATACATTATAAGTTGCGAGAAATTCATTTGAGGTGGCATGGACATGTGCAACAGAGACCTTTGAATGCCCCAGTATGGAAGGGTGATTTGATTCAGAATGAAGGAGCTAATTGAGCTATAGGGGTAGCCTAAAATGAATCTAGGAGAAGTGGTGAGGAAAGATATGCATAGCTTAGGACTAATAACATGTACGGTTTTGAATAGAGTTGATTGAGAAAAAAAGATCCATGTTGCCATCCCCATTTAGTTGGGATAAGGCTGAGTTGAGTTGAAAATCTATGAGACAATTCCTTTCGACAACATTCGTCACTGTTGAACTGGCAGATCAAGTAGGTAAAAAGATAAGCAAACACAAATCATACCAGCAAGTCCATTCAATAGAGAAAGAATTATACCTTCTACTCCCTCTTCTATATCTTCTAGATTGAATATTGGCACAGTAGGGTCAACATGCTTGCTAGATTTCTTCTTGTCCGAGCCCTTTTTAATTGATTTTGAGCCCTTCTTTTGTGATCCACCAAAGCACAGAGATAAGAAACCCACTTTTCTATGCTTGGGCTTGAGTGGAGGTTCATAACCATATAAAGCAGTTCTGTTGAAGACACATCCAGTACCCACATAAACAGGTCCTTGGATGCCATCCAAGCCTCTTAGGTTTATCTAAAATTCATGAGAAAAGAAGAAAAGCAGAAATCAAGAACACAGTTACTTTAAAAGGCCCGGATCAAGAAAATACATCTCAGTATAATGAAGGCATGCATATGCAGAAATCATCCAATAACACCATAAAAGTAGGGGGAAATAAGTAGGAGAGTGCCACAATGAATTCTCAAAAGATAACAGAACTTACATCAAAGAAGACAGTATTGCGGTTGGCATATCGATCATTCTTATCAATCCCGTCAAATCTCTGGGGAAACTGAACATAACAGACCTGTTTCCCAAGGTTCGGATCCATCATAAAGCACATAGATTCTCTCAATGCCTTGCTGTTGTTTATGTAGTGGTCACAATCAAGATTCAACAAAAAGGGACCATTGGTAAGGACTGCTGATACACGAACCTGACATAAAGTCATATCAACCATTAGCAATGAGATATGCCTAGCATGGATAAGCATTGGATTTATTTATTAAATACTTACAAGGGAATTCATTGCACCAGCCTTCTTATGATGTTGGAAACCTGGACGCTTCTCACGAGACACATAGACCAACCGTGGCAATTCATTACCCTCACTGTCAAGTCCTCCACTATGGCCCAAGAAAACCTGTGATAATGAGACATTTTTCTTGAGTATAAGAAACTACTGATGGAACAACCCACGGATATAAGTTATTTTCTATCCATACTTTCGAAATTACAGATGCCAAAAACCCGAGGATCATTAAGGATACATATAATGCATTGATACAAGATTACCAAAATGGAATGCATATAATAGATTAAAATAAAAAAAGTTCTAGACATGTGATATATGCCATATGATCAAAATGTGGAGATGTTCAGTAAACTTGCACAAGTAACTCTCTCTGGGTTTATTTTTTTTTTAAGGAAAATATTGTTCGTACTAATGATCAGTCATGTGGAACTCTGTATCAGGACCTTTGGACATTTAAAGAATGCCAACCTGTATCATTCCTGGATGATCTCTAGTGTTATTTCCAGGCCATGGGGTACCATCTTGCATCACCCATCCTTCCTCAGGAACTTTTTGTGCCTTCGCAACAAGCCCATTAACACGAACTTTAAATTCTTCATATTCTCGCTGCAACATCAACAGTAGCAGCATCACTACAAAGTATCCCCGTGTGTGTGTTTGTGAGAGGGAGGGATGGTAGATGGGGCCCGGGGGGGGGGGGAAGCATGGAGCAGAGAAAAACTACCAGATGAAAATACCAACTAGTCTACCTTCATGGCTCTACGATCCTTGACAAATGAAGGCTGAATTTTATCTTTCAGGTAGTCAACCTTTTGTGCAAAATACCATTCCGGTGCCCTGGGCTCAATGTTGTACTTCTTGGTGAAAGGAACCCATTTCCTTGCAAATTCAGAAGTTTCAGACAAAGCTTCAAATGTCAACATGGCAGCTCCATCATCAGATACGTAGCAAGAAACCTTATCGACTGGGTAGTCAACTGCAAGAATAGACAGGACAGTATTTGCAGTAACAAGAGGAGGCTCCTTTAAAGGGTCAACAGTACTGACAAAAATGTCAACAGCAGCCAACTGGGATGGCTCTCCTTCTCGGTCATATCTGTTATCCACAATTGAATTAGAAACTCTAAGTTATGACCACTTAATCATATAGTGTCACAAATGAGGAAAAACGAAAAAGACATTTTACCTCAGAGAAAGCCTGTCAAGATATGTCTCACGGTTCACTGGAAGCCATTTAGGGAACTGATCCAATATCCATGATAAAGCAAACCAAATTTCACATATCACAGATATGAGCCACAAAGGATAAGCATTGGGCACCGGATTTGTTACACGGTAGTGTAAGAATATGCAAAGGATAATAAGCCGTAGAACAATGACCATTCTATAAGGGTTTATCCTAGACGAAGGAATAGAAACTTTCCTTGACAGAGGCTGACGAGCTTCATCATTACTGCATCAAGAGGAGAAACACACTAATTAATACACCACTAAGGCTCTATAATTAAAAGCAAGAAAGAAAATACAAGCTTGGAAAGCTTCAGTGATCATGTAGCTCAGCTAAGTAGTCATATTAACTTTTCTAGTAACTAATAATCCCAGCAGCCTCATCATTATTCTCCTTCTGAAAGAAGTTGAATCGTCCAAGAACAAGTAAAAAGTGCTTTATCATGCATCCAAGAGAATGAAGGTTATCTAAGTAACGTTTGGTATTACTTGGTTTTTAGAGTGATTCTTCTTCAAAGCACTTTGATTCTTACAGTAAACAATACTGTAAATCATACCCACAAAATGAGGGGGTGATTTACTTACAGAAAACCAACCCACAAAAGCAAAATATCAAAGAATCAAACGAACTTGCCAAACACTATTCTGGTTGAAATGGATCCTAATAGTTGAGAAGAACCCTATCAATAACTCCAAGAAATGAAATAAAATGCGCCCTACATTAGACACTCGTCACACTCCCGATCCATATGGTAACGAAACCTTAGGCTCACAATTATCAAGGCATCACCTAGGCGTCCAGGTGGCCTTGAAGGTGTTAGGTGACCCACGACCAGTTGCCTTATTGTCTGGACGCCTAGAAGAAGAAAAAGAAGATTTACAAGCATTATTTGTACTTTTATAAGTAAAGTAGATAAATATTTAATGTTACGGGTAAGTCCCCCCCTTTCAAACTAAAACAGAAAGACAAAAACTCCTTTATTACTTTACATCTAACCCTACCCATCTATACAAAACTCCTTATGGAAGATGTACTTTTACCCTTGCTCACATATGAACACTTTGCTCAGCTAGGCGACCCTTAAGTGAGTGCCTTGTCGTCTAAGCGCTTTAGCAGCCCTCCAATGCCTTGGGTCGCCTTGACAACTATGCTTAAGCTAGTATCAGTGATGGAAAGACTCTTCAAACAGGATGAATTATGCCACTTAACAGACACTCCCTGGACTCTGGTAACCAAGTTCCTTTTATCATCTCACATTCCCCCCCCCTTTTCTCTCCTCTCCTTCGTCTAACTTTACATCTATGACATGCCATCATGACCACCACCTTTTTCTATAGTGAATTCTGATGGTCGCAGTGAGAACAATTCATGTTTCAACTTCCAACCCTCACTAAAATTCAAAAAGGAATTATACCCAATGTAATCAATACAGAGGCAAAACTCACAGTAACGAATCATCCAAAACCACATCAGTGCTGGCATCAAAATCTCCACCTCCCCTGCCTTCAGAAGGAGCATGAGCAGTGCTCATTGGAACTACATTCTTCTCTTGCTTCATCTTCCAGCCTTCAACTCTCTCTTTCCAAGCCACATTTCCAAATCCTTGTGCAAACTCCCTTGATGGATTGGCTGCAAAAAGAATAATAATCCCATAAACCACCATCATCATTGAAACAACACTAAAAAAAGCATGAATTTCAAACAAGATATAGAGTCGATACGTGATTGATTGATGTCAGATGAATAAGGGAGTGGATGCACACGCTTCCCCCCAGCACCACCACCAGGAGATGCCATCGACATTCTCCCAGGAGATGCTGAAGACAGCTCTCCGGAAACCTGAAAAGGCACAGCAGGGGAAATAGGTTCATTCTGGTGTGCATTTTCATAGCAAGGAAGGAAGAAACAAAAGGGCATGCAATGCTTGACCTACCGCCTGGCCATTCATGAGCAGAGGGATATGGTTCAGTGGGACATCTTTATCATAGTTGGGAGCACCAAAATCCTCACCTCGCCCATATGTCAGATGCCAACTCAGCATGCGTTCAGCAATCTTCTGCTTTGGGTCTTGAGTAGTTACATCACTGGCCACATCATCCATATCACAATCATCTGCTTCATCACCATGAATAGGAGGGCTTCCTGCAAGTGAACCCAAGAAAGAATAATCATAAATCCATATCCATTCAAGCCCATCCTCCAGAGGCTAGAATGCATAAGAAGGCTCACATCCGACAAACCTTTATGTCGCTTGTAGCTAGTCTTGCACTGGGGGCAAGACTGAGTTCCATCTTTCCTCTCATATTCGTAGCAAGGCCTGCAAACTGGAAATGCACAAACATCGCAAGCAACAAAGAGATCACCTCCAACCGCTGTGCCCACCGGATCACCACAGATCTGGCAGACCTGATCCCCGTGGTGCTTTGAAGGCTTGGGCTAATTAAAGAATATATACGATTCAGATACTCCAGGGAAATGAAGTATGCAATCCCAAGAAACATCTAAGCCAAACAAACATTCAGGGAACATACAAAGCAAAATGAAGAGGAAATTGGAACGCAATTAATGCACAATTAAGATGGACTTCATTAACCAAAAAAGAAAATGCTAGAATTCGTTTTAGAAAGAGAAACAAATAAAGAAAAGAAGAAAAATAAAGTGACGGATAATGATCCACTAACAAAAATTGCTAGACTACTTTGTTTGATAGCTCACCAAGAAGGTACGGATCATGGGTATGTTAACATCAAGAATAATGGTGTAATTTTCATAAAATTTAAAACTAGCTAGAGAAATTAAATCGATTACGAACTCTACCTCTCCCCCTTCCATCTGCATCCGCTTATCTTGACTAGGATAGTGAAAGATGGACTGATGCTTATAAAATCTCAGCTAAATCTATGGCAAATGCCGCAAATCGGCATGCTACGAAAGTGCAATTCCTCTTTCATCACATGCAAAAAAGCTCGGGAATCTCTCTTTCAATGCATGCTCCACTTTTAAAGTTCACATCCACCTTGCACCACCTGAAAAAAGAAGCCAATAATCAGCTCTTTCCTTTAGCAAGCCTTCTTACACAGTCACTTTCAGATATTTTAGTTCACCAAAGATCGTTCAGACTAACTAGGTCCACTCAAATCAGAGAAGATTAGAATTTTAACTCGAATTTCAGCACAAGACAACAGGAACTATACGAGATCTGCTCCAATTCCTTAAGAGCACAAGCTTTTCTTTCTTCTTAATCATAATTCACCAGAATCAGACCAAATGCCAAAAGCAAAACCAACAAAAATGCAAATTCACACCTTGAATTGAAGAATGACGGAGACAACACCCACAGACGATAAACAAGTCGATTGATTGAAGGGCTCGTACTTTTGATGGCTCCACAGCTCCCATACTTCTCTAACCCTCAAAAAAGAAGGAAGAATGTCAGTAAAGCGATGCAACACCCATCAACAGTAGCTGTAACTGGTGCTTAAAAACTCCACCGACAGTGAGAAAAAGCAAAACAAATCCACTCCAATAATTTCCCGGCTAATATCCGAATGAAAAAAGTTAAAGAAAAAGCTTGAAATGTGTATGAGATAGAGTATGAATTGAAGTTTTGAACTTACTGCGAATTTCACTGTAAACTGTAAAGAGATCAAATGTGGACTGTGGAGTTCTACCGAAGATTTCACCCTATGTTTTTTTTTTTTTTTTTCCGATAATTTTAATGATGACGAAAATGACAGAGGATGAGCAGAATGAGTGGAAGGTGAGAACCCTAACTATCCTCAGCTGTATATTCAGACAGCCATTGAATGCTGAACTAGCCTCTGCAGTGATAAACCGACGATCTCAAATTCTCCATGATCGGTTTTCCATGTCTATAAGCACGTGCAATTTTTGAGAAATTCATGAAACCTAATATCTCCTATATATTATCCCCACTTTATGCACTTTATGGAGGTAATCGGGTGGCTGGCTTTAATACTATCCACTTGTGTTACCCTCTCATGTGGGTCCCACACTTCCAAAATTGGTTTTCTCATAATAATAATGTATTGGTGCATGTCCCAATGCATTATGAATGCATTATGAGTAATCAATATCTCAGATTGAGAGTCATTGTAGAAGATCTGGTCCCATCGACAATGCTTGGGTGAGACCCACCATATTAAAATCATCTCCTCCCAGGGGTTGGGGAGGAGAGGCGATTTTCACCTGTCTATGTCTAACATGTGGATGTCGGCTGGATTCAAGTCGACGCATAAGCCAACATCCCCGGCTCACCTTATGAACTCGGATGGAAGGCTAAGATCCAGTTAGTCGACACTCATATATTAAGTATCGACTAATGGGAGTCACCCTTCTCCTAAACCCATAGAGGGAGAGGATTTGGATCCAAGACCCACGTCCAATTTCTATTAAAAAAAAATCATCTATCAAGTACATAACTTTTTAAATAATTCATTATTATTCTCTCTTTTTAGTGACTACTCCTAATTTACTTCTGTTTGGATTGCGGACTTAAACGTCTCAGTCCTATATTTAAGTGTTCGGATTCCCTCTACTCTATTTGGATTGTAGTCTGATCACTTTTGTGCTTATTTATTGTCGTCTGTAAAAGGATTCATGACAAAGGTAGATGTGTGGAGAGAGAAAATGAATTCACTATGAAAAGCAGCAAAGATTTTTCAAAAAATTATTATTTATTAAAGTTTTTATTCAATAAACTATGGATGTTAAACGGTGTGGTTCAATTTCGATTTGGTGTGTAATAAATAAAGCCAAAACCTAACCATTTATTAAACGGTTTCAAAATACTTATCAAAATCGATCATTAATTGATTTTGATTTTTCAATTTTTCTATTTTTAAACGGTTTCTTTGCTAAGAAGAAGAGGAATAGAGTTTTAGAAACAAAGTAGAGGGAAAATCAAGGGAATCATTAAAATAATTTTAATTATATATGAAAATAGACTTATGATTTAGAAGTATGCCATATGAAAATATTAAACTATAATTTATTTCTACTAATATAGACATTTAACGCTAAGGAATTAAAGTAAAAGTTTAGTCGGTTTTAATTGTTTCAAATAATCGGTTTAAAATGTTTCAGTCTTGAAATTAGAATCGAACCATTTAACTAAACGGTTTTATTTCTTAAAACAGAATCGAACCATTTAATAATCAATTTTATGGTTTCGATTTAAACGATTTGATTTGATTTCAATATACTGTACGATTTCATTTTTGACACCCTTAGAATAAACTTGGGTCTTTTTTTTAAAAGGTATAAGTTTCATTATATCTTCTTTTTTTATTAAAAGGGAAAAATAATGGTTAGATATGAATATCAAAATGGATAATGCGCGATTCAAAAACAGGTTGCATGAATTAATTCTGATTCCAACCAAGAAATTGACTGGATCTTATTCTAATTACTAAAACCATGTCTAGGGTTTTACTGAGGGAAGCTCGAGGTGTCGTGCTCAAGCAATCCTTTGTTGGCTTCCTTAATTTAGATTGAGATCGATCGATTTGATTATTAAATATGCCAGATTTTAGCTTGAATTGATTATTAAACTGGCGTTTACCGTACAAGGATTTAGTCGGATCGAACCGACCAAATGAACCGAATATACCTTTAAATTGAACTAAATCTTGGTTTAAACTAAACAGATACAACCCTAAAGCTAAAAACTTAAAACATTAAATTATCACTTGTTCTCTTTTATTTCTTGAGTCTTCCACTCGTTCTTTCCATTCTCAATGATCACAAGCTTGATAAGAGTCTTTTACAATCCTATAATAAGGTATCTAATCTACAACATGAAAACAATTATGGATTTGAAAACTAACATCCCTTTCTATTTTTATTTATACTTTGGCATGAACTTATTTACAAACCGATTACCCCAATTAGCATAAGATCGATTATAGACTGAGACCGACCAAACAAAATATAAACATGTCTATACCTCGCCATTGAAGGACCAATTAACTAAATAAGCCGTCATGATGTAGGATGTTAAAATGATGGGGACCGATTAAACCCGATTAAAACCGACCGATTGACACTAGTAAATTATTTTGCATTTGGCAAATCCCATATGAACTGAAACTACAACTTTAGTAAGGAGCCCTAGATGTAGCCATTCATAAAATATGGGTCTCATATGATTTAACACATGATAAATATGTTTGTTGTTTGGAAAAGCTTATAAAACAAGCTCTGTCGTAAGCCAACTGATTTTATATACACGATCTTGTAGTGGGCCCTACATCCATTAGAATCGATTTGCATCCCTCTTGACGGTGGAAGTCGAAGATGTGCATAAAATCTTTTGCCTACAAAAATATCATGTTTTTGAGACTTTTGAAGAATATCTGCTTATCCAAAAGATAAAGTAGTTTTTATTTTATTTGGTATGTATTATAAAATTAATTATATATTACATTATGACATATGTAGTTGTTTGGTATGATTTATAGTATTTCTTTGTTTTTAAAATGAATTGATATATTCTAAAATCCACAAATAGGTTAAAAGGTATTTATCATTATTGTGATAATCTATTATTATTATTTCTTTATGTCTAAAGACATTAAAAAAAAGACATTAAAAGGTTATTATCAATGATTCCTACTTTATTTCCATAAATGGTTTGTCATAAATATATAATATACATAAATATAAATTATACCAAATAGAGCCTTAATTATGTATGTTCCAAAACAAAAATTGAAAAGAAAATTTTCTTTGTAGCCCTTTGAAGTAGAAACTAAAATGTATTCCATAAGGATGTTTCTTTTGCGTGGTTGAGATTCCTCTTCAAAGATATTAGAGACATTTAGATATTTTTCTTTGATTAATGCCATTTTTTTATGTGCAAAAAATGGAACATAAATATAATTTGATTTTATCGATCCCTTTAAAGCCTGTTGAAAAACTACAGCATGCAAAATTTTTCATCAACTCCTTGAACTCAAATCATCTCTTGTCAATTCATTCGGCACATGTACTTATACATCGATATTTGTGCAAAGAGAACTCAAGGAGCGAGGAGACAATTTTTTTTCCAATTATGTACTGAGTGAGAAAAAAAAATTATTTATGTGGTTTTTCATATTTGTTATTTTTTTCATTAGTAAATGTAAAAATCTTCTTACCCATTATTGCCAAATTAGCGTACCCACTACAGGGTGCAAAGGTTAAAGTAATAGGTATCGGTCACAGTTTTGATTGATTTCGATCCATAACCATTCCACAGACAATGAATGCTCATCACATGTTTTTCTTATCAGATTAGAAAATTAAAGAAAGGGTTTGGATTGAATCGGATTAGATCAAATCAATACCAATGTCGACAGCTGATACCTATATGAATCAATTGATTCGAAACCGATTACTAAAGCCTTGGGGGTGCCAATTCATCCGCTTTCTACTTGAATCTTATTTTAAAGTTTAGGTTAACAAATATTCTCACTTGTCAAGCCATAAGATTGCCCGCAATGTTGTCACAATGGCCATGGTCAAAACATTGGCCAAAGTCGCCGTAGCTGAGCTGCTGGAGAATCATCTTCCTTCTCCATTTTCTTTATCCTTTTCATGGATTGCCATGCAGCATCTGATTTATTTTATTTTATTTTTATTTTTAACTCGAAAAGCATTGATACAAACAAGATAAACACAAGCAGATGAATAAGGTTTAAGAAGGGGAGAAAACCCAGCAAATGAACTATGCAACCCAAAAGAGTCATTATCAACTGCCAATCCCATCTCAACAAAAAAAAAATTCCTTCTATTGTTGCAAACTCCAGCAGCAGAAGCAAATGTAATCTAATCAAGGAAGAAAGTGATACAAACTCTAGCTCGAGAAGAATTTGAAAAAGAAAATAAACACCCACATGGATGCAATGAAATCAACTTTCTTGGTTGGAGACGATGGTTGCAAGAGAGAATGGAGATGTCGTATGGTTTTGAATTGTGATTTCTGATTTTTTATTCAGTGCAGCCCAATCACTTGTCTTAAGTGTTGTAAATTTTATGTTTTGAATTTGATAGCTTCAAAATATTATTATTATTTTTTAATGAAGTGGGTTGAAGAGTTGTATCTCTCTCTAAAAGACATCTTTTCAATAGGTATTAAAAGAGTGTGTTGAAGGAGTTTGTTTCTTTCTAATAGGCATCTAAATGATCAATAAGTGTGACTATTAATGACATGTCTAAATAATCAATAACTAGAGATGTCTCTTCGTAGAGACATGATGTTTGGATACATTTTTTGGAGACAATCATTGGTGGTATCTCTTCTTCTCCTTTATATAGAGATAAGGATTAACCCATTTATAACAATGATATAACTTGATTTATACAATTTCATTAGTTTTCATTTTGATCTTTATCTATTGAGCATAGCTTTTTGAATCTCTGAATAAACCAAGAAAGTAAGTGCAACACTTTTTAGTTTTGTGGGTTATTTTATCTTGGAAATCGATTCGCATAAAACTCGGTTTGCATCATAGGGGGCGATTACAATTTTAAAGAGAGTAGTCTTGAATACAACTCAACCCTACCGTTCGTTTGCGCATGTGATACATCAATTTAATAGTGGTTTTGATGCCTATTTTGGTGAGTTTACGAATGCTGACATGGAGTATTTGAATAAGTCTTCTTTTATAACTATTTATTTTTCTATATCTCATGTTTATCTTATGTCTAAGATGATGTATGCGGTGCATATTTTACAAAATTAAGTTACTTGAATCATCTCACAGCCATCAGATTGCCTGTTATACACGTGACATTCATCCAATGCACATTGTCACCTTTGTAGTGTTCCCCAATGCTACAGAGGAGTCGAATACACGAAAAGAAGGGTATAAGTTGGTTTTTGAATTACAGCCTCACTACAACGTATAGAAATCCTCTCCCACCTGAGTTTGGGTGGGAGAGTTGGCGGCCCGGATGGATGGCCACCACCCGGCTCTGGGGTGGATCAGTGCCCTCCATCCAAAGCTGACACCCGAGTCGAGCCCGACAGGGGTGTTGGCTCGGATGGAGGGCTCGGATCCACCCGAGAGCCAGATGGCGGCCATCCATCCAGGCCGCCAACTCTCCTGCCCAAACTCAGGCAGGAGAGGATGTGGATCCCACTACAACGTATTTTTTCATAAGGGTCATTAACTTAGTCTCTTAATTCTATCCCTTAGATGTAACTGGACACGTGTTACAATCTTATGTGATGCCACCTCATCTGCTGCACAGTTGAGCCGAATCCAAACAGTTGGAAATTCAGATAAAATATCTAGTTTCTCACTTTCTTGCATGTCATTGTTTCCTCTCATGATCTATTTGGATCAAAGAATTTCACAATTCCAACTTTTTTTTAATACACATATCTAAATGCACCTTCAAATTACAAAAATGTATTTGCATTGTATTTTTTTTTTAACGAAAGCCTTTCATTTAAGTCCTTAAAAGTTTGCCAAACATGTCCTTTCGGGTTATTTTGGACGTTCGTGATACGTGAGTCGTCACCTTCTACAGAACTGCTTGAAGAGAAATCCCTACGGGAAGCGTCGTGAATCTCGTGATCCATACAACTAGGAAGAATCACCGAGTCATCAACTCGTTACGTTTATAATGCATTTAATTACTAAATCACCCTTCCAGGAAACAGAAAATTACTGCGTTACCCTCTTTGAGCTTACGAGAAACGAGAGTATATAAACAGCACAAGAATAGTGAGAGCTACCAAAATCAAATTCGACGAAGAACATACGATGGAAACACAGAGCAGCTCTTCGAGCTTTTCAACCAATTGGATCGTTGAGCATGGATCTCTCCAGAATTCTATCATTTTCGAGTCTTCCACATCTTCAATCGATGAAGCTACTGAAGTCAGTCCGAAAGATTATCTGCTTTTGAAGCCTGCTTCACCGGATTCGGGACCTTGCGAAATCAAGAGTACTTTCAAAATCCTTGCAGTTGTTCTTCTTATACTTTACTTATTTTCGTAGAATTTGACTTTATATAAATTAAACATTTCCGTTGCATATGAAAATCAAGATATCATGATGGATCTTACGCGAAAGAAAGAAAATTTGTTCGTTTTTCGAATTGGGTTGAGAAAGAAAAAAAAGAAGCAATTAAATAATTGAAATGGAATCCGTAGAAATGCACAGTTTACGATTCTTTGAATTTCAACTATTTAGAAATTGAAATGCTATTTACGTCCTAATGTGGGTGCAGAAAATTTAGGGGAAGTCCGATCGTGAGACCAAGTAGTTCATTAGCGTTGTTGAGTTCTCATTTATTTATAATTTAATTTTTATTCATCGAAAAAAAAAAGATTCTTGATTTTTCTTTGCACAGTTGAATTACTGGTTGGTTGGTGGTATCATCTAATCACTGTGGGGCTTAGTTTGATTAGGTTCTGAGTGCCATTCTGGTCAGGTGTGCATGTTTGTAGTGAATAGAACCTTGTGGTGCCTCTTAAAACGGTGCAAGATTCTCAATTGCTTCGTCCAGATATGACCTTAACAATTCTATATTATGTATGCTCGCCTTTCATTCATCTAAATCTAAATGTTTTGGTTGAAGTTTCAACAATTGCCAAATTTCCACCGAACGAGATTATCTTTTGGCACATTGATAGATTTGGGAGATAATTAATCATGATAGATTCAAGAAATATAGGTTCTTTCAAAACTTGGTTAGTCGAGGCTTTAAGGTAGGATTTAGAGAGTTGAGTCGGCAAGGAGCCTACACCTAAGGAAGCGGAAGGTATTGAGTTCGACTCTTCTTACTGCCTTGGGGTGATAAGTGTTTTTTCTTTCTTGCTAAAAGTGGAATAATCTCATTCAACTCTGGAATGACCCGGTCCATGTGGTTGTGGGGTCAGTAGGGGCCCGCGGGATTAGTCAGGTCAAAGGTCTGGAAACCCGTCGTTAGCAAAAAAAAAAAAGGTAGGATGTAGAGATTATTTTTTGGTGCTTGGTGAGGAGTAGAAGTTGTGACCTGGATTTATAGTGTTTTAGAATTAAAGTTATTAGAGGCTTAGAGCTGGATGTATGTGATGGGTTTAAGAGTTTAGAGATTGGTGATTTAAAGTTTATAGTTAAGTGTATATCAAGAAACAAAATATGGTTGATGAGTTCTGCAAAAATAAAGCAGAAAGAAAAGTAGCCTAGATCACGGATAAATGGAAATTTTATTGATAAAGACCTCTTCAATTGTAGCCAATATCTTATTATGATAGAACTGGGTATGGTCTAGATTTAAATATTGAGTGTAGGTCCAAATATACGACTAGTCAGATCCATAGGTGGTGAATTTCCTTAGATGGTTCTGTATTAAGAAGTTGAGTAGTAATTGAGAAAATGAAGCTCTTAAACTTGAATTTGCTAATTGGTATTAGTTTCTTAAGCTTGTAACTCCTTGAATTTGCTGCTTCTGTGACAAATATTTTATGTTAAGTGTTAGTTCCCAATTTAGAACGAGCTTGTTTGTGAATTCCCTTCAATGGAGGATTGTTCTTTCAACTTTCATAAGAAGAAGAAAAATGGCTGCTGTTAGCATTAGATGGTCTTTCACAAGAAGTTACTGTAATATCTCAGAAAGTGAGGCTCTTGATTAAGCTGCTTAGATGCTCAAAAGAATATGAAACACAGGAATCCTCACCCTTACTGAGTCTCACAATGACTGCAACATTAGGCATTCCTTGTGCTCAAGTTGTTGTAAGTGGTTTAATCTTAAAACTCCTTGAAGTTCCCCGCTTCCTTGATAAGAATTTACATTAAGTATGCTTGGAAGAATCAGATTTTGGTTCTAGTTGCAGATGAAAGAGAATATTTTTTGTGCTTCCAATTTGCTTTGACTTACTATAGTCGTCTTATATGGCTTAAGCTGATTGTGACCAAAATCATTGAAATAAATTGGATTTCAATGCAGTTGAGTTTGAAATATTTTGATTGAAAATGAAAGCTCTGTTTATGGGTTCCTATACACTTTGCCATGACACATAGAAGGAGCTTATAAATTGTGTTGGAGAGCCTTTGGTTATTTTATTATCCAAACATTTTGCAGCATGTTTAAGCATTAATCAGTGGGACAGTCCAATTGGATGAGAGCAAGAAGGTTTGCTAAAAGTACTTAGAAGAGGTAATGTACAAGGTTTGGGAGGTGCCAAAACACGTGGACTGATGAAGGGGTTAGTAAAGAATACCATAGCAAGCATTGGTATAATACTAGAAGTTCCCTACGTTAGAAGTATCTCTTGTCCTATGGAAGGCATGATTGGTTTATTCATTAACTGTGAATTTGCTTGCGAAGGAGTTTTTTATTCCATTTATATATAAACCATGTGCAGTGATGTACCCTGATTGTTGTACTATATTCCTTCTTTTTGTAGTTGCTTGGCTATTAAAAGTTGTTAATAACCCCCTAGGAAAAAGACAAAGCTGTAGGATCCTATTTCATACTTACAAAAAAAGATAGAGACAAAAGAAGGAAAAAGGCCTTATTTGATTTTTATGAGATCTAAGAACATTCTCCACCCCCCCCCCCCTTCTCTTTCTTCCCTCCTTTGGCATGGGGGTGGGTGTGCCATACATTAGATATGGATCTAACTACTAAGAATACCAATCACAGTCCAAATTCAGTTATGGGAGCCATGTAGGACCAAAGAGCATAAAAACTATGAGGGGTAGACTACTAGTTTGTGACTTTGTGTAGGTTATATAGTTGTCAAGGTGTGGCGACAAGGCAAGACTCTGCGGTCTGGGTGATTACGTGCCTTATTACATATTAGAAAAGCGGGGGCCTTGGCTGTCTAGGTGTCGCCTAGGGCGCGTTGGTCACCTTATTACCTGAGTCAGTTTTTGTATCAGTTTTTTTAATCTTTTATAACCGTATATTTATTTGACTGTGTAAAGATTCGTTGGAATCTGGTGTCAGGCTCTCTTCTTAAGAAGGCATGAATGAAACTGAGTTTTGAGGATAAAGCTATTTTATTAAAAAGAGATGTATTTGTGAGTAAAGGATATGTTAGTAATGGTTTATTTGTAATGGGTGTTGCAAATGTAATGAATGAAATTCCATCCTCTTCGTTTTTGATTGAGTCTTTTGATGTGTGGCATGGTAGAATAGGGCACCATAGTGCACCCTATATATTGAGACTATCTAACTAGGATTTATAGATGGAAATCCTGAACCCCTACCTCATAAATGTCCTATATGTGTAGAGCAGTAGAGGTAAAAATCACAACAAAAAAAAAACCCCATAAATCTGTTGAAAGGTAACGTAGCCTTTTAGAATTAATAAATAGTGACCATACTGATTTTAAATCACATGAGTTAAAGGGTGATAAAAAATATTATATAACTTTTATTGATGACTATTCTAGATACACTAAGGTCTATCTCTTAAGGTCAAAAGATGAAGCTGAAAATGCTTTCAAAGCCTATAAGTTAGAAGTAGAGAATCAGTTAAAACGAAAATTCAAGAGACCGAGGACTGATAGGGGAACATAATATGGTACCCAAAGCCTCTCTAAGTTTTGTGAAGAGAATGGCATAATACATGAAGCCATTGCCCCATACCAATCTGAATCTAATGGAATTGTTAAAAGCTAAAATAGGACCCTAAAAGAAATGATGAACTATTTCTTAATTAGTTCTAGGTTACCCCTTAACAGGTAGGGGAAGCTATATTATCTGCCTGTTATATTCTAAATAGGATACCTCCCAAAAGATTTGACTTAATACCATTGAGTTGTGGCATGGGAGGAGACCATCTTTTAAACATTTAAAAAGGCATGGGATATTTAGCAAAAGTGCGTATACCTAAACCTAAAAAGAGAAAGTTAGGGTTTAAGGCTTGTGACTGTATTTTTATATTATATGCATAATAATATAGTGCTGTTTATAGGTTTTTTGTTTTAAAAACTATTGAAAACCTGTTTGATGCAAATACTATTATTGAATGTAAAGATATTGAATTCTTTGAACACATGTTTCCCAAGTTAAATGATTTGACTCAATCTGAGAATCCTTTTAAGAATGATGTTTCTGAAGGTATAAATTCTGATGTACAAGAAAGTGGTAAAGAAGTTAGTAAATCAGAAAATGACCTAGTAAGGAGGAGTAAGAGACAAAGGAAAGCTACAAGCTACTAACTTAGGGTATGACATGCTTGTATATTTTGTTGAGCGAGATCCCTTATTATATCAGGAGGTTGTAACATCTCCTGATGCGGTTTAGGAAAGAAGCGATCAAGAGTGAATTAGATTCTATTATTCAGAATCACACTTGAGAATTGGTGGACCTTCACCGGGAACAAAACTTTTGGATACCAAGTGGATTTTTAAGAAAAACTTACATCTAATAAATCTATTGATAAATTTGAAGCAAGATTACTGATCAAGGGTTTTAAACAAAAAGAATAACATAGACTACTTTAATATATTCTCTTATGTTGTTCGCATTAATACTATAAGAACCTTGTTTGCTATTGCCTCTATTGCCTCTAT
Organism: Protea cynaroides; assembly: GCA_028583415.1. Classification (NCBI taxonomy): domain Eukaryota; kingdom Viridiplantae; phylum Streptophyta; class Magnoliopsida; order Proteales; family Proteaceae; genus Protea; species Protea cynaroides. Next base: position 70,497,438 of record CM053269.1, on the reverse strand, counting down.
GTATAATCTAGTTATTCATCAAATGGATGTAAAAACTATTTTTCTAAATGGAGATTTAGAAGAATCAATCTATAATAGACAACTTGAGGGTTGTGTTACCTCTAGGCAAGAACATAAGGTTTGTAAGTTGGTTAAATCATTGTATGGTTTGAAGCAAACACGTAAACAATGGCATGAAAAGTTTGATAATGTGTTATTGTCAAATGGTTTTGTTATCAATAACTCTGATAGGTGTGCTTATAGCAAGTTTGCGAAAGGCAAAGGTGTAATAATTGTTTTGTATGTTGATGATATGTTAATAATGGGATCCAACATTGATACTGTGAAAATGACAAAGAAGTTCCTCATGTCAAAGTTTGATACAAAGGAAGTGGAAGAAGCTAATGAAATTTCTGACGGATATGTTTACAAAGCCTCAGACCACCAAAGTCATAACTGACACATCTAAAGGAATGAGCTTGAAGCTCGTGGCATAAGTCATGTGACAGAAACCCAACTTATGTGATAGGAGATCCTTGGAATTCGGTTCCACGAGTAAAAATGAAGTCACTGGATGACTTGTTTAGTACTATTAGAATTTTATTCATTCTAGTTAGATTGGAAGGTAATACTCACCATAAAGACCGAGGGATGAGTCATAAGACTCTTAATCAAGCCAAACTATCCCATTAAAATGTAGGGGTGTGTTAACTGTGGTGCACACTATGGGCTGATCTAAGTGAATGTAGGAGGTGGGATTGCCTCCGATGAGAGTTTTAAGGGCGAACTCTCTAAACATTCATGAATTCAAGAAAGGGATACAGTCGGATAAAAAAGTCTACCTTTTACGGAAGGAATTGTTTGAGGGTCAAAGTCGTCAGAATGTAAGAAGTGGTTGTTTGGTCAGTCAGCTAAACTGATGAGGAAAGGTTCAAGGATTGTTGCTTCACTCGTACTCTCTAGTATGGCCTCTCAGACTAGATTCAAGTCCAAAAGACATCTACAACAATGCCTCTTATATGTCCTTATGAGATTAATCGTATTTTTTAGTTTTATCGAATTTGTGAAACTTGTGGGGGATTGTTGGTTTTAAGTCCAAAAGAAAAAGTTTGAAGTTTAAAAAAGTAAAACTTAATTGCAAAGTTTTCATTTTCGTTTTGGAGGGAATTATAAATTTGGCTTTGTTTTGAGTTGGCTAAGCTAATGGGATCTTTAGTTTCACATTGCTTTGGGCCTAGTGTGAGTTGAGATATATATGTTATGGGTGTCCTATTACATCTTGAGCCCTTAAAAGAAAGGCTCCCTTTTAAGGGAGGTGTCTTGGGGCTCCGGGGTGTGGGCGAGGGCAAGGGCGAGAGCAAGGGCAAGGGGAAGGGCGCGGACGTGGATCCGGACCTGTTTAAAGGTACCTATATGTATGTACCTTTTTATAAGGATGTAACCCATTTGGTATATAGAGGTACACTCATACATATAAAGGTATGTATGGTACCCCTTCTATATCAAAGAGGTACTTATACATAAGGAGGTGTCTCTACATCTTAAGGGGGGGCGATCCGAGCTCTTGATCCAAGCAATCCTTGGATAGATTTAATCATGACAGTCCATTTGATAGGTGCACCCCTTGGCTGTGCCCTTCTGGACAGGCACCAGTCCTCTATAAATAGAGGATGCTGCCAGAGTCCATAACACACTCGGTATTCTTTTGGTATCTCTTATTTCTGTACATTAATTTTGCATTCCTCTTAGTGGTAGTGTTTAATGTCTCATATCATATGGTTCATTACATTTTTTTTGTGTTTATTGCTGTCAATATTTAAGACCACCATTTGGTTTATAAGTGTGACAATATTAAATTGCGGAGAATCAGATTGTGACAGTATAGTAATGGACAAGAACCAGAAAAGATGGAAGAAGTAAGGTACCACAGGTAGAGAGAGAAATGAAGAGACCAAGAGACGGGAGAGAAGTATTGATGATAACTTCTCCCTCTCACAAATACTTTATTTATAGAAAAGGATTTCAAGGAGTGGAGTCGGATATAGAATAGCCTACTATACTGAAGACTGAAAGGCAAAAGCAAGGTGTCTCCATTACATCCGGGTGCTAAACAGCGCCATGAGCATGAAACAAAAAGTTAACACTCCCCTCAAGCTGGAGCATAAATATTACCAAGACTTAGCTTGGAACATTTTTAGGAGAAACTGAGCCTTGAATAATGCATTCGTGAACATATCACCAAGTTGAGAACTGGAACTAGTAAACGGAATAGATTCAGGTTGTGCATGATAGCATCACGGACAAAGTGACAGTCAACCTCGATATGCTTGGTGCGCTCACAAAAAACTGGGTTGCTAGCAATATGGATGGCCGCCTAAGTATCATAGTACATAGGAATTGGCTGTGTAATTGGAGGGCCAAGCTCCCCAAGAATAGAATTCACTCACGTTAATTCTGCTGCAGTAATGAGCGATGGCTCAATACTTTGTCTCTGCACTAGACCGAGCTCCTGTGGTCTACTTCTTACTGCACCAAGTACTAAGATTGCCTACAAGAAAGGACAATAACTTCTGTGAGCAAAAGGTGTGTATTTTTCTTTTTCGACCAGCCATAACCTAGTACTTTTTGCCACAAGAGGGCCGAATAATTAGGCAACAGCTCACTGCTTTGACAATCTTGACCTAGACTACTGAAATAAAAACAGACTACTAAGTTCGGCACAATTGACAATTTAAAAATAGCCCAAGATAGCAGAATAACGTTAATTAGATTCAAACTTAAGACAAAACAATAATGTTATGCTCAAAATACCAATGAGGTGATGCTGAATATCTCCAGAAATTTATATACACAACTAGTATCTTTATTTACCTGCCTAGAATGGTTTTCTGTTACCCAGGATTGGTGGGGGCCCCCATTGAAATTAATTCCTTTCTCAATGCCTGCGTTTTTTGTGTTCTGGAGATGGTTTACTTTTGATAATTATATATAGGTTTTTGGGAAAGTAATTGGCAAATTTCCTAAAAAAACTGTCAAGCTTATTATGGGTTTTCAGTGGAGTTCACAAGGGAAACTAAATTAGTAAACCTGATACACTGAGCCTGTAGCATGCCAACTTAACTGTATACTTTGTTCAGTGATTAAGTGGATGTGATCAATAGCCCTTTCTACTTGTTAATTTGGCACAATGTTTTCAGGGACCATCAAATGTCAGACTGTAGACCTCCAAACCTGAATGATGCCTGCACTACCTAATGTAATTATGTATATACTAGGGATGGGAAACTCCTTGTTCTGCTGGAGAGGGATGAAGAGAGAAAATCTTGCAGAAAGTAGCACTTAAAACCAAAAACAGACTCGAAATTTTGGTGATTATTGAAATTTAACAGAGGACCAGAATGTGAGAATTGAACTGTTAATTCAGAAGCAAATTGTATTCCTAACCAGAGATCAGCATATGGGGAGCATAGGAACCGAAAACCTCAATACAAGGCAGACTTGGAGATAAAATGAGTAAATTTATATTGGCATAAATGCTGATCAGTTAGGGCTGAAAATTGGGTCGAGTGCCCTTGTACCTGCCAGCCCCTTTTGACCTTTTGACCTACAAAAAATCACTGAATTCTAACAATTATAGATGGGCAAGTAGGTATCAAGGAAACAGGGTAGGGAGTTAGGGCCTATGAATCTACCAATTGAGACTGATAAACTAGGGATTTCTACTCAATACCAGTATAAAAGTTCTGAAACTGACATACCATATACCAGATCAATCTCGAAGGTATAGTAGTAGTAATAACAAAGTTTGATGGTCCAAAATCAACTCAGAAAACAGGATACACCCAGCTTATAAAAGAACCGGAACTGACAAGTTTGATAGTCCAAAATCTACCCAGAAAACAGGATACACCAGCTCCTAAAGAACCAACTGACCTGAAAATTCAAAAAATCTAGGAGTTTAAGAAAAATAGAACTTGAAAATTAAAGCTTGAATCACCAGTCTAAATTGGGAGGAATAATCAGCATAACCATGGTAGTTGTCACAGAGACTAGGCAAGAGGTGGCCTAGTAGTTAAGACTAGAAGAAAGAGAAGAAGAAGGAAGACGAAGAGTATAAAGACCGTAGAAGCTTAAAAAAAAAGGCGAAGGGTTTGGCACCTCATTGTCACAGTCCAGAGTCCACAGTTGGCAGTTCCACCTCTTCGAATCTTCTCTTCTCCCCTTCTTTTATTTCTTATAAACATGCATGATCCCATGCATGACATTGTACCTAAACTATGTTCACATACCAATCAAAAAGTTAGAAAAGGCATCAATTTTGTACGGAAAACACATACAAATAGACAAAGGCATCCTCATAGGTCACACACTTGACCAAGGCGGACAAGGCGACACCTTGTTGACCAAGGCGAGTGCCTTTGTGAAAACAGAAAGGCATGAGTACGCCTAGCATCTGGAGGGGAAAAAAAGCCTTGTCGCCTAGGCGACGCCTTGATAACTATGATAACCATGCACAAAACCATGGCAATGTGCTCTCAAACCATAACCATAAAATTAATTTCAATAAAAAAACATACCAAACGAAGGGCGCGTGCATTTATATATATAGACTCGTTAACTTCCTAACTCAACTCATAAAAGGACTCCTAATCACTCTCTCAGATTGAACTGACTAAAAGACTCAAAAGTCAAAACAGAACATTTAAACAGCTATAAGTATCATAATTTAACTCAAACACTTATAACTTAAAAGCTAATACATCTAATTACTAATCTCATGCTCGAATTTCACCCCCACCTTATTTTAGGCCCAATACAATTCATAACCCAAAATTAACCAGCCCAAGGCCCACAACATCGAAGATTGAAAACAAGGTCCTCCTAGGACAGTCAGGCTGTCTTAACTGCATCACCACCCCAAAACCAGAGGTCTTCCAAAAGACACCCCCCCACCCCCCCCACCAAAAAAAAAAAAAAAAAAAAATCTATGGACGGTTCTCTGATGGTATCTGAATCAGGTCTTATAGACAGCTGTGCTATAATTTGATTTTCAGTTCAAAAGTGCTTGCCATGTTGCATCTGGACTCTTTGGACTGGTTTGTCCAACTATTAGAGCACCAATCACTGGTCCTGATTGATTTAGGCTCCAGCCTTCATCTATAACATTGACTTGTCAGTTCTCTGAATAAGCTTGTGTTATAAATTGAATGGACTGAAGGGGTATCCCTGAAAGTTATGGTTGCTGAGTAGAATTCCTAATACTGTATTTTGCAATGATAAAATTGGGTGCATTTGTCATTTTCAATTGGCATTAACATTTTTGGTAATGCAGCCATTGAGCGCTCTCCCCCCCCTTTCCCCCAGGTCAGGATCTACTTATCCTTTTTTTTTTTTTTTTTAAGAAAAAGAACAGGCTTGAGGGAGGGGATTCAGCGAATGTTGTTAAATGGATGATAGATTTGAAGGAGGAAACATGACATAATGCTCATTTAACATGGCCTTTTCAACAGCTAGCATCTCACTTGCATGTAGGGGTTCATTGTCAACCAAGAAGTGCAAATGAGGTGCTGAATGAATTGGCCAGACGAGATAGTTAGACCCCAAATCTATTTCAGGGATATTATTCTATTGTCAGGTATAAGGTGAAGTAGATTTCTGTATTGGTTTGAGGGTTATATCTAGGGCTGTGATTTTTTTACTAGGGTTGCACTATTATGCACTCCTATGTACTTCAATAGTGGTCAATAAGCTTGTTGTTTAAGCTAACCAACCCCCCTCCTTCCCAACCCACAAAAAAGATGGCTTGTAATCGTAAAAAAAAAGTGGTTGTTGTTTGATGCATTTTGATTTTTAATTGATCTTCTTATATGATTCAAAGGGGAAGATGAATACTTGCCACACACACACACACAAAAAAATAAAATAAAATAAAAGGGGGGAGGGGGGGGGGGGGGTGGAGAATTGCTCATTATATTTTTCAATACACTTGTGACTGATGAAAAATATCTTTGACTGTAGTTAGTTTCAGCCAAAAACATGAAGTCCGGCAGGTCTATGTGCGGAGTACTGGTCGAGTATATGAGATATACTATGCACCCGACCTGCCGAGTGGTGATGAGTATCTCTGCACCGTACGTTGTGGCATGGCTGTTAAGGAGGATGAAAGTTGCTATGCCGGTGATAATGAAGAAGCTATAGCTACAAAGCCTATGGGGTCTGCTGAAGGGCTTATTGAAGAGAAAGCTAGGAGTGAAACTAGTAATAACCCCAATGAAGATGGTTGGGTAGAGGTGAAGGTACCTGATTCTCCCTCACTTGATGGCAAAACCAATATTCAGTCAAAAGGAACGGGACACTTGGGAAGAACCGTTCAGGTATTAATGCTTAACACTATCTGATTTTGCAGATAAATTTATTTCCTGTTGTCTTTTTGAAAGTTGTAGCTTGTCCTGTTTCTGATTGAAGAAATCTTGCAGGATCTGTATGAGGCTACCGCAGAGATTAATGATGGAAGCCCTTGCATCTCCCTTACACTGCGTTTGCTCTCACTTCAGAGCAAGGGATTTGTCCATGTGGAGGAGATCTATGTATTTGCTGATCCTGTTGAATCCACTGATTCAGACCATGCAGTGGGATCTGTGGACGATTCAACAAGAAGTTCTTTAGTAGCTATGCTTGTTCCTACTCTCCTTCAACTGTCCAAAAATGGGAGTGGCAAAATACAAGATAGGGGTGTTTCTGGTATCACGGGCGGTGTGCTGAAGACAACTGAATTAAGCAGCAGTTCAATAGGGAATACAGGACAACAGGTAGAGAAGTCCAGCAGGGCTGATCAACCAGAAATCAAGATTCAAGAAGTGACCCAAGCCAATGTAGAATCCACGAAGTCTAATTCCAGCATGGGTCAGCAGGAGGTGAAAATGCAGGAACAGATCCATTCTACATGGTTAGAGTCTGGGACACAGGTTCTATGTACTGGGCAGAAATATGATTCTGTCATTGTAGAAAATGATTTGACTTGCAGCCGTCTGGAGAGAGTCTTGGATAAGTTGGTTTGCCGCATCGAGAGATTAGAAACGGTGTGCTCTAGATTCGAAGAAAACATGCTGAAGCCCCTTGCTAGTATTGAGGCAAGGCTTGGGAGAGTGGAGCAGCAACTAGAGGTATTTACAATGAAACCTCAGCCTTCTGGAGTATACTCATGCACAAGGATTTCCGCTCCTGAATTTTCATGCAATGAATCCGATTCCAACTCCTTTTACAACGATGGAAATGAAAACCGAGTTAATGGAGGACTGGAAACAACTGAGGAGGATAATCATTTTGATAAACCATCGTCTGTCATGGATGTATCTCTGTTCCCAGGTATGGTTATTACTGCCCCAGAATTCTCAAATGGAGATGATGAAGAGGATGATGGTGATAAACTCTGTGACAGTAAGAACTGTAATGAGGATTTTGAGTCTGCAAGAAAGGATCTCCCCCCAAATAAACGTGCTGTTTCCATTGATGATGCTTTAGCTTCAGCACTTTCAGGGTTTTTATCTTTTGCTGCAGTTCAACATCCACAATATACCCAGACTTTGAATATTAAGGCTCCTGATTTTACTAATGAAGAGGATGGGAATGATGGGGAATTGGCGTCGCCCGTAGTTTCATTTGAAAGAGATGCATTCTTTGTTGGCGAAGACAATGGAACAGATGATGTGACTAAAGCAACAGTGGAAGGGCCTATTGGACAAGATGAGCCGGATGAAGGTGGCACAGAAAACAAGATTACTAGTGTTGGAAATGGCTGTGACACAGAAAGGAACAGTGAAGATGAATCCGACAGAGGGCAGTCTGGTGGAGGTGCCACAGACCAGCTTTACAAGCTAGGGAATGAAGACATTGCCCCCTTCTTACTTAATTTATCTTTCCTTGGTGACCAGTCTCCCAGAAATCAGACTGATGAAATCCCAATACATATTGTGGAAGGGAGTGATGGTGAGAGCGATCTTTTCATAGAACACCGTGAGGATGAAAGTCCTTATTTAACCACTGCTAGAGAGATCCAAGGTGCAGAATTAAGCCATAGCATATTGCAGAACATCATAGATCATACATACATTCCAGTAGATTTCAACCTACCACTCCTGGAAGTAGAATTCAGTCCACAAGGAGACTGGAAGCCTAAGTCCCCTCTTGAAGCCCTTCTAAATGACGTACCAGCAACCAAAGCAGAAGCTTCTTGTCTCAGCAATGGTGATGAACTGGCAGAAGTTCCTACTGACCGTGATCAGTTTTTGGTGGCAGTGGATGATCTTATAGTGAAAGATGTTCCTTTAAACACAAAAGGTGAAGGACCACTCTATCAGTCAACATTTAGTAATGATGAGCCATTCACAAGCCTCATATGAGGATGGTTGGTTTCAATAGTGTTTGTACATGAAGGATAGATGATGTCAATGCCCATTTGAGTATGAGTTTTAAATTTCTGTTGACTTAGCTGAAACCTTATGATGTGTAAATATTCAAGATATGTACGTGTTTTTCGTTTCTTTCTTTATTTTATTAAAAAGGGAAAAATACAGTTACATCTCTTGTGGTTTTTTTGAAATACAAATGCCCCAATGCCCCCAAACGTTTCAAACAATGACGAATACCTCCCTTATAACTCCCGTACAACGACTATTAAATTTCAACTAAATCCACTCCTTTAGATATGTTCTGTTAGAACTTGGAAGTTACCGGTTTATGGTCAATATTTTTGTAATGATCAAACTAACTCCATTCAAGGGTAAAAGGACAAAAATATCTTATTTATATTTCATCGTTTTGGTCTTTCTTCTCAAACATCATGAAATGAACCATGAAGATGAAATAGAATTAGGGTATTTTTGTCTTTTCACCTTTGAATGTGGTTAGTTTAGTCATTACAAAAATATTGATCATAAACCATCAACATCTAATAGAATATACCCAAAGGGCGGATTTAGTTATAATTTAATAGTAATTTTAGGGGAGGTTTTTGTTATTATTTGAAACGCTCGAGGGCATTTGTATTTCAAGCAAACCACATGAGAGGTAATTGTATTTTTTCCTATTAAAAAACAAAACTTCATTGACAGAAAAAATGACTACTGTACTGCAAAACACAGTTGGCAATTGATGAGCGTGTATGACACACAAGAGGGGATTTGGTTCAGCTGGGACCCTGGGACATTGAATAGCCCAATTGTGCCCAGACCAGAGATCTGGGTCCTGTCTTTTTGTTGTGCATGATGCAGATGCCTTGAATCTCTCGTGTAGTGCGTTCATTCACATTGTGGCATTTATAATATATTTCAGGGAAAGGGATCCACGTGCTGCCTGTGTATTGACATCTTTCACGTCGAACAGTGTACTGCATTGATTCACATTGTGGCACCTATATTACCGAAGCGATCCGGATAGAAATTCTCTCCAGCGTACCTGTCAACTGTGGAGGGTTGGATTTCAGTTGATACATATGCTGATGTATTAGTATATATGTTGATTGAATTCCAGCCCTTGGATCAGCCAGCAAGTCCTCCTGGGAAAGGATGTGGATCCCTGAGATCCACGTGCTGCATGTGTGTATTGACATCTCCCACGTCAATTCAATGGACACATGATATTAATATTAATGGGGAATGTATCATGATCATTATGAAAGGGACTCGCATCATAAGTGTTGTTTCATATTATATATATATATATATATATATATATATATATATATATATATATATATATATTCTTAAGGATCCCATGATAGCCTGGTCAGCTCAAGGACTCCATGAGAAAATGTGTAAACCACGATTCCAACTATTTGTGCACACTGTAGCAAGCACGCACAAACCCCGAGCCTAGGATATATATAAAATAAATTGTTGGGATTGATTAATTTAGTATTTATTTACATTTGTCTTTGTTCAATTTGTTGTTCATGTGTACTTACATTTTAAATGTTCATGAAATTGATTACTCTTGTCATGTATATATCTTTGATAATTTATATCATTGGTATGTGTCTGTTATGTTGATTGTTTTTTGCTTATTGTGTAAGTACATAGTTTTTTTTCACTGAGTATAGAGCTCATCCCATATTAATCAATGTTTTAGAGGAAAAAAATGAAAGCCAAGAGAGTATGCCAGAATTTGAAGAACAAGTTCCTGAAGAGAGAAGCACTTGAATCCTTAAGATCCTCCATGTTAGTTTGAGGAAGTTTTTAAATGAAACTAAGTCATTGTAAATGAGTAAACAATTTTGTGTAAACCTTTAAGCATGACGTTGTATATATTTTTCTTCTGTCACTAGATAGCGTACTAGATCTGTGTAAGTGTTTGTTTGAAGAAAAAAATGGTATACTATGTGTTTAGCTGTTCAATATTATATGATATTTGTACGTGTTTGAGCATTCTATGATCCTGATTGTTATTTAGAAAATTCTTTCATGTGACTTTTAGCCCTAAACCCTAGGCTCGGTATATATATATATTTTGGAGAGAGAGAGAGATACTAGCAATAAAAGTGTGGGAAAGAGACGATTTGTTCATGAGGAGATTCACATGGTCTGGCTACCCAATGTACACTTCATTTTTTTTAATATTTAATGAGTATTTTTTACCTTTATAAAGTCAATATGGAAAATGTTCCAAACATTGTCATGGTTCTTTACTTCCACAGTTGCAAATATCTAAATTTCACCCTCTTAAATATTTTTTCAGATCCATTGCCCGATAAATAACAATCACAAATTTGAATATATTTTTCATGATATCATGCATGGATCAGATATATCATGACCAACTCCTCATAAAAAAATGGTAATCTTCCACAATAGTAATGATAAGTGAGATTTCATGTAAGTGTTTCCCTAACTTCTCCTGTCCGAAGAAATAATCATCGAAATAATGAATCACCCATCCTGTTGACATGGACACATTTGAGATCACCAAATGCTCAGGAGTGTCCCTAATTCATCCAAAAAAAATATTCAGATGCAGAAGCTTCGGATAGAAAGTTACTCAATGGATATATAATAGCTCTACATCTGAGATGGGCAAAAGAAAATTTGTTGTTAAAAGAGCAAGTCCAATGGCCCAAATCGAAGTAGTGAAATATCAAGAGAAATCAAATATATGGAAACATCATCCCTTTCCAAAGTCTTACGCTGGACAACTGACTGCCTTGGGATCCTATTGAACGAAATGTTCACTCTGGATACACTGGCAGAGGTGAAACTGCGACGAGCTCTGGATCCATATCATCATTGGAGAGGGCTCTTCCAAAACAACCAACCATCAAGGCACAAAAACATCCAGGTTGGGACTTAATGTACTACAGTCTATAAAAGTTCCCATTCCTGAGATACAAAGCTTGGATCCACCAAAGTAAACCTCTCATTTGTTTAAGCTATAAGAACACAAACTGGGCGTGAAAATAAAAAAGGGCAGGGGAGAGGGAACAGATTTATTATTCATCTTTCCCATGTTGCAGAGAGGCCACAAAACTTTGAATAACTTAACTTTCATGGGCAATCCGGCAGGCATGCATTTTCGTTTTGCAGTTTGTCCACTTAGTCCATCGCCTTATGTGTCTCCTTATACAGCTACTGGACCTTCCCACTTATCAACTATCTCCTTGAGTTTCTCAAAACCCTGACCAGAAGAATGTAGTCCATGTCAATACATGTAGTTTGGAAGAAGGAAAAAAAAAAAAAGGAAAAAAGTTTTCAAGTAGCGATGCAATTACAGAGTACCATTAACTCACCAAACGATTTGAGAATTCACCAAATGATTCTTTTTCTTGACGTTCAGATTTCCAACTGTTGAACAATGGCTCCAAAACCTTCTCTAGGTTTTGCACCTTCACCTTATTCATGAAGGTCTGTGCCAGCGATGTTTGGTTCGGTCTTCCTCCGAGCCAAATCTGTTGAACAAAGAAGCAATTAGCTCAAATTATACTTCAATATTTGCTTTCGGATGAAAGTGGTTTTGAAATATCCTCTGGTGCCAGTCAGTTTCTTATTATCTTTTTTTCCAATTTTTAATCATAATAGTACTTGAAATACCTGGTAACTATTTGGTCCATCACCAACAAGTCCAAGCTCAGCCATGTATGGCCGGGCACATCCATTGGGGCATCCGGTTACCCTAACTACCACAGATTCATCATACTCGAGACCAACCTGTTATCATAAAAGCTCTGCATGTTGAGTCCAGAGAAGATATTGGTACCCAACTAGACAGTTTACTAAATCTTTCAATAATTGAATGACATATAATTACCATTGTAAACCGCTATAAGCTACCTGCAGAAAACAGAAGGATATATTATTTACTTACCCTATCAAATACAGCCCGAACCCGCTTAAGGATGTCAGGTATGCCCCGTTCAGCTTCAGTTATTGCCAGTGGGCAAAGTGGAAATGCTGGGCATGCCATCGCAGTCAGGTTAAGGGGATCTACATAGCTAGGATCCTGTCCATGAACAAAATCTAGTCAATGTCCTCTTTCTTGTCATAAAAAGGAAACAGAAGAGAAAAACGAAACTACATAGCAACATATGATCTGTTCAAGTCTGAATACTACAGTCTGATATTGCACGCTAACACAGAGATGTACAAGAAAAACAGTGAACAGACCCAGATTAAGGGAAACTCTGCATAGGCATCCCAGTGCACGAGACTCCTGCTATTGCAGGGTCTGGGGAGGGGTAGGATGTACACAGCCTTACCCCCGCAATGCGGAGAGACTGTTTCTTTTTTAAAGGAAACTCTGTATATAAACCCTAAAAGTTCCATATTGAATTTTAGGGGAGCTCTCCAAGTAATATACTTCCATTCATCAATCTCCATTTCGTTACAATCTAACCGCCATCTCTACATTTTTAATTAAGAGAGTATTACAAATACACTTCTTAATGCACCTGGTGGGCCACACATTTTGTGATCCCACCAATACAATGGCTCCCGCTCCAATACAGGGGTGGGTTAAATTCCATGGGTTTAGGGCATAACTTTTCAGTTATTTCCAAAATTTGACATTTAGTCATATGCATGTTAAAGTCAGTTTTTTAAATGACCAGACTACCTGCTTGAACTGGCAGAACCCAAGAACCAGCCCCATTGGTAATTTCTATTAACAATTAATAAATCATGCTGAAAACAATATGGTCTGGAGGATGTTTAACCCAACCAAACCAGCCCAAACTCGTAATATTTGTTTATATTAAGTCCCTTGCAATTGGTTAATCAGATGTCAGCATAGAAGATTTATAAAATTTAACTCTGAATCTCTGATGGACTTTGATAGCTTTCCTTCATCTAAAATTTACATTGACCAGCCTTTCCTATAACAAATTGTGTTTGCAGATTATTCCTTTGATCTGTACTGCAAAAGCATAAACATCTTACCAGCAGACCAGCCTGTGCAAGAACTGTTGATATTGGACGCCTCCATGAAGGATTAATATCACACAAGATTATGTTCTGGTTTGGTGTGAGGCGCACATTCAGGCTATACTTCTCAATTATCTCCCTTAAAGCCTTCTTCTTTGCTCCCCCAATACGGCCATTATCAACATGGAGACCACAAAAAAAACTACCATCACCCTGCCAAGCAAATTTGTAATCAATCAGGAATCAGCAAAGGGATTTTTTTTAGGCATTTTTTTGGGGGGCGGGGTAGCTGTATGGTTAAGAGCTTAAGATCCTGGGTATGAAAAATTAGATGCATAAAAAATATCTCCTGCAGGGGTAAACTAATTGGCTAAACCAAAAAGGTTTAGAAAAATGGAAAAGGATATATATCTTGAAGTCCAAACCTGCTCATGCCATCCCAAATAGCTCTTGAATTCCCACTCTGGTAACTCCCGAAAAGGCTCAAATTTCTTTCCATAGTATTGCTCAACAACACTTCTGAACTTCTCGATCCCCCATAAGCTGACCAAATATTTCATTCTACTATACCTTCGGTCATCTCTTCTCCCATTTTCTCGCTGTGTAACCACAATTGCTTTGACAGCATATAATATATCCTCCTTCGGTACATATCCCAGTGGCTCTCCCAGACGAGGGAATGTTGTCTCCACCCTATGTGTTCTTCCCATTCCACCACCAACCTGCAGTGGAAATTATTAGCAACTTAAGGTAAAAAATTACCAATGGATTTTAAGTAAAAATATGGGAATAATACTCACATAAATGTTGAAACCCTGAGGCTCTCCATCAGCATCAGTAACTACAACAACGCCAATGTCATTGGTGAGAATATCAACTGAGTTGTCAGTCGGCACAGTTACTGCAACCTTAAATTTTCTTGGCAAAAACTGGGTGCCGTAAATGGGCTCTGGGGAATCAGGGAAGTTTGTTCCATGAGAATTGTCATTACGAGCCTCCACTACCTCAGGAGGCTCAGCTGATATAATTTTCTCCCCATCAATCCACAGATCAAAGTAAGCACCTGATTGAGGAGTAAGGAGCGCAGCAATGTTATCTGCAGTCTCCTGGGCAAACAAGTAATCTTTCCTTGTAAATGGTGCCGCAGGAGCAAGAACATTTCTGTTCAGGTCACCGCATGCACCAAGACTTGAGCCCATATTTCTAATAACTGTACTAATCACAGTCTTAAGATTCTTCTTCAAAACACCATGTAGCTGAAATGTTTGTCTGGTTGTCAGGCGAAGAGTTCCAATTCCAAACTGGTCTGCAAGATCATCCATAGCCAAGTAGAGCTTGTTTGGGACTTTACCACAGGGATTCTTTGTTCGAAGCATAAATGAGTAAGATCTTCCACCACGTTCATCTCTATTGTACTGTTGATAGCTTCCATGAAACTTGATCAATTGTGTGGCATTCTCGTTTACATTTGGAGCTTCTGAAAGCAGCTCCTCATTGAGAGGGTATCTCAAGAAGTTACTTTGCTCTTTGATTATTTCAACCTTGCTACGTTTAGTCTCAGAAGGGGTGTCCGGCTTTATTGGCTGAAGAAGGGAATACAGTTAATAATTAGAAACCAATGGCATCACCAAATTGTTAGCTATAAAACCCCTATTTTAAAAATAAAAGATGGATCAGTTAAATTGCATTGCTGCTGAATGAATGGTACAGCCTCCAGCTTACCAAAAACAAAGTGGAATAAATTAAGTGTAAGATCAGACTACGCTTAGGATAGAAAAAAGATATAAAAGAAGAACAGATATTTTCACATAAAAATAACAACAGAAAATCTAAGGGCAAATACATATCATTTGAATTTACACCATGCTGCATTTCTGTTTCCAACTAAATTGCAAACAGCCTAATTAAACACAGTGAGACCAGAACGTAAACACAACCATCATAGCCATCTGACAACAAAAGGGAAGTAACTCCCTAGTATTTAATGCACATGATGACATAGCTAGAGGCCAACTCCAAGCAGAAGAAAAATAACTTTAACAAAGAAAAGAAACAATCAGAAGGGCAAACACCTCATTAACTGCCATTCTGCTAACTTACTTAGGCAGAAAATGAAATCCAGAAATAAACAGGAAAAACTAGAAGATGCAAATAACTGCCAACAAATTTGATAAATCGAATAATGACCCAAGTTGAACCAGAAAAACTTGTTTTCTAATTGCAAAGGAGAGAGTTCTGAAATAATCACAACATTTGAATAGTAATAGTGTACCAGAAACAGGAAGTTGGGAAATCTTAAGGTATCCAAAAAATTATAGAACCTTCTCTGAGGCTATAAGCCAGGACTAGTATATTAGATGTGGCTCAGGGCATTAGACGCAATTAGGTGGGCATAACTACAATAGCAGTCAAGAATGATGATAAGGCTCTTGCCATTTTGATAAATAAAAAGGTCATTCACATTAAAAGTGATGTTATTAGGGTGATTTGTTAGTGGATGACTCAAACAAAATTCAATATCTTTGCATTCTCCAAAGATCACATGATAGTGAACCTGCAATTAAATTTAGGCCCGCCAAACACAAAGAACTGACCCAGTCCATTTTGCCACCCAACAGATAATCAAGCAATTGTGGGAACTCCATAAAAAAAACAGAGAAATTTAAAAACTAATAAATCAACTCACCATCTGATCCTTTAATCAGCCTAGATTCAGAAAGTGCTCTGGTTAAAAGAATTGACGCATAAGTAATAAAAAAAAATCTTCTGTTTCTTTTTTCTTCTTTAATTTTCACCATATGTTCATCTTAAGCATTTGGGAAACACAATAAATCAATTAAATGATCTCTTAAACTAGGCACCACAATAAATCACATCTACAAAAATTCTGACAGGATGAGCGCAAAAGTAACAAATTTCAATCAAACAAAGACACGCAGAAACCAAACATTAACATCAAAGCTGGATGAGGGTACTGAAAGGATTCTCGGTTTCTCACCGTTGAGACAGCAGTCACAACAGCAGAATTCGACGCCGAAACCGATAAGTTATGGACACTTCTGCTCAAAGGAACCAAACCAGAAGACCTCAAGCCATGAAACCTCTGCAGCTGAAGCTTTGGATCCTTCAAAACCGCAGTGTTCGCAGCCCCCACTGATGTCGCCATCGCCAGAAAAAAAGATTAAATTTTTTGAACTCTATCACTCAGAGCTCCGATCAAAGCCGAAATCTAGGGTTTCCTGAAGCTGTTCTCCGATCACCGATTCAGTTCGATTCCCTGCAAACGAGGTCCCCAGATTTCGAGTGGTTGCAACACAGAGGTGAGCATTTTGGCAGCCAATGCAGCGAGAATATTTATATGACATTGTGAGGATACTTTAGTAAATTTAAGTAGTTTATAATGGTTTTTAGATTCCAATCTAACGGTTAAAAACCTCAAATGTATCTAGCCTTGTACTTTATCCAGAAGGGAATACCGTCGACGTCACTGCTGACCTGGAAATAGTGCATGATTTACACATTCATTTTTTTTTCTTTTTCTTTTTTTAATTTGAAAACCGAGTACCGGAGTGACAGGTCATGGCCACTACTGGAAGAGGGGCTATTTGACTGGAAACTGAAAATGGAAAGAAATAAAGAATTCGAAGGCTGGGGGTTCAGATACATTGAAGGTTCAGATACATTGAACCTGGACTGGTTTTCTACATTTGAGCCGTGGTGGCATGGGCCGTTGTCTGAATAATAGGGGACTTAATTTGGCTCGTTTTCAGTTGTGCAGTCCATCCATGATCTAACATCTAGAGTTCATATCGTGTGCATTTAATACATGCAATGTGAATTGAACGCGCACGTCACATGGTGTGAACTCTAGCCATTGGATCATGATTGGAAGGACTCCATAGGTATGCACACAGTGTAAATTCCAGTTATTGGATCACAACTAGAAGGATTGCACAAGGTATGTGCGGTGTGAACTCCAACCGTTAGATTATGACTTGAGAAAATATATGATTGGAGATGAGTTCTTTCAAAAAAAAAACCAAGTACAAGATGACAAGGGCCGTAAAATGTCATTTAACCCAAAAGTCTCTTGATAACTCTCTTAATCCAAGACTCTCTCTCTCTCTCTCTCTCTCAAAGTCTCAATTAAAGTGTGAGATTCTCTCACTATGAAAAAGACCTCAAACTCTTTCGATCACCAATCAGGACTCACAATTATTCATTATCCATTCTAAACACGACACATACATATAAAGGTGGAGAGTGAAACACATTAGATTAGAGGGGAGATTTTGAAAAGCCAAGGGAATTTTGGGAAATGGAAAGCGTAAAATGGGAAAGGGTACGATGGCAAGAGCCGTTTGAAAAAGTCCCGTCCATTCCGACCTTGCTGCAGTCTAGTGAGTGCAATACGACTTGGCTTTTCCTATGGTGGAGACTGGGGGGAGAGAGAGAGATTGAGGACTATTGTCATATTGTCATTTAAGGAAAGACACCATACTCATTTTAGGAAAGTCATCAACTAAAGTTCTAGTAGAATTAGAGGTGAATGGTAGTTCAACTTTAGATAGAAATCCTCCCGTGTTATCACAGAGGTGCCAGTTATGATCACACGATTGGCTTGAAGGGTGATCGAAGACGATTTGGATTTTGGGCCCCTCAACTTCCCTTGTATAAGTGAAGATAAAAAAAAAATGTATGTCTCAAACCTATGAAACAGTGAAACTTAAAACATGAAATATCCTAAAGCATAGGGAAACCCACCAAAAACCAATGTAAGGGAAGTCCCGCCATCCTTAAACATAGAATTAAAATCTTTGATATCCAAAACAACATAATTTACACATTACATATATTTTTTTTTCCAAAACTATATATATATATATATATATATATATATATATTTTTGGGTAAATCATATGTCTATTGAAAAACAGAGGATCGGGATACAACCAAGGCATTAGACTTATATAAGTTAAGGAGCCAAGGAATGGAATTTGGCCATAAAGTCATTCCCGAAAATGACTCAGCCTTCCTAACCAAGATATGGGCCACAGAGTTGGTCTCCTTTGGAATGTAAACCAACTGACATTTAGTACAATTTGAAGCCAAATGAATAATATCATCACGAAGAGGTTGTATCAGGACCTCAGAAGGGGAAGAAGGATTAACCTTTAAATAGTTTGATTCCAGAGGAACATTGGAAAAAACTTCATTGACAATCATCTGTAAAGCCAAATGAACAGCAATAGCCTCGCAATGACTCGCTGAAGAACAATAAAATTTTTGAGAGAATGCTTGGATAGGATTAATTTTGAAATTTCTAAAGATCACACCAATACTTCCAGAGGAAGTGTCAACATCATATGCAGCATCAATATTAACTTTGTAACAACACATTGGAGGGGGGGGGGGGGTCAGATTAACGACTTCATGGTCATCAGTTGCTGTGGGAAGCCGAAGAAGATGATGAAGACACAACAATGCACCATTGATCCATTCAACTAGAGGAAATGAAATTCATTGTTTCTAACTAATTTAGTTGCATCTTCCTCCATTTGCCCTCATGATGTACAGATCCTCTCAGTTTATAAGGTTTTTTTTTTTTTTTTTTTTGGGTAAAGTTTATAAGTTGTAAAAGGCTGAATTTTAGTTAAGATTTGGATGACTAATGATAAAAAGTTCAATACATAGATTCTATGGTTAAGTTTGCTTCAAGGTCTGACAAAAGAGGTAATTCCCCTATAATCTACATTTCAATTACTGTTGATGACCTAAATCCATTTTAGAATTCGACATGAATGCACAACTACATTATTTTTTTTTTTTAATTAAAAGAAAAAGTAAAAAATCAAATATATGTGGAAATGTTCATTTCTTCTTTCCGCCGCCATTTTCTGAGGTTTCTGTCAATTTCCGAATGATTTCAATTTGATGTATAAATACATAATGGCCATGTTTATTCGGCTTGGCCCGGCCAAGTATTCATGATGTAAATATGACACCGATAGCTAGCCGGCCTGGCTTTAACTATTATGGAGATAGAGCTGATATACAAATATTTAGGACATAATGGACATAAACATCAACTGAGGAGGATTCATCTGACAAGAAAGTTAGGAAAACCTTTTGAAATTGCCTCCCGGATACCCGCATGAAGAGCCAAGGCCTCACCCAAAAGCATGGAAGGAAAAGGCATAGGCCATGACACCACCTACAGGGGTTGACCTACATGAGATCGTAGAACATAGCCCAAGCCACTGATAGAAGCATCCTCAGAAAACGCAGCATCCACATTCAGTTTATATTCACCTCCAGATGGTGGAATCCATTGCACTCTTGTTGAACCTGGCACCACATAATCAGTGGTGGAATGGGGAGGGGCATGGGCCTCTCTAAACTCCATCATCATTCTATCAGCTTTGTGGATAACATAACATCTTCCGGAGTAGTATGAACACAATTAAAATAGAGGTCATTGCGTGCTTTCCACATAGCCCAACTCAAAAACACAGCAAAAGCAAAAATAGACTTCACCTCACTTTGGATCAAATTGGGGAAGGAATGAAGCTGCAATAACCAGTGATAGAACTTAATTCCGCTGCCGCAAGAACTCTAAGAGACAATGAAGATCCCCACCAAACCGCTCGTTCGAACGGACACAAAAGCAAAATGTGATCCAAGGTTTAAATCTCCATACCACACCTTTGACAAATAGCAGAATTAACTGGAATCCTCCTTCTATACAACCCCTCACTAGACCTTCTATACAGCCCCTCACTAGAAGCCACACCTTCTATACAACATCGGCATAAGAATTCATTGATCTTTGAACAACTCCATATTTTCTTCCATACTGATTTTGGCACAAGCTGCCAGCTATACCGTAATATTTATTCTATGTCATCTTCATACAATCATGTACTCATGATGCTCATGACGTATGATCCATGACTCATGACTCATGAGTCTACTTATAGACTATAGTTTATAGATTATAATGATAAAATAATATGTTTTAATATTAGTTTTCATTTAAATCAAATCAGGTTTTAGAGAACTAGAGTACGTACCTTATTTTCTGATTCTCAAAGCCAAAGTCCCACACGCTCTACAGTCTTCAACTTGAGACTCCAGATTTGTCGTCAGTTGTCAGTCGTCACTCGTCAATTGTCAGCTTGAGCCTTAGTCACTCGAACAAAGGTTACAAAAGAAAGGATGGGAGGGAGGAGTCCAAGGGGTTTTAGGGTTTAAAAAAAAAAATGGATAAATTTCACATACACTCTCTTTGCAGTAGTGAAATTACACAATATTATCCTGTTTTTTAAAAAGTTACACAGAATATCCCTATAATGATGGTATCATACAATCTCATCCCTATCATTAGTTTCAACTTAATGGCAGAGGCTCATTTTTTTTAAGACAAAAATACCCTTACTAAGGGTAAAATGACTAATTTCAGTTCACCTTGTCCTTTAATGGGGATTGTTCTTGAGACCGCCTTTAGCTTCGCAAACACTGCAGGTGACTTGAATTTGCAGAAAGAGACGTGGGAGAGGAAAAGAGCAGATTGATTGAGTATTGTTTCCACTAGTTTTAATTTACTGATCATCTTCCCCTGCTACTAACAACAGCCGGTGGAAAACAGAGAATGGGAAAAAAAAAAGAAAAAGGATGGGCGATTCACCACCTTCTTCACCGATCGAGAGTGATGGCAGTGGTTCTCATTTATCTCCAGTTGATTTCAGTATTTCCTTCATTGATTTTAATCAAGCTAACGATTCATCTTCTTCTTAGATTAAAGCGTTGGTATTACAAATCATTCTTCTTCTATGATCAGAAGCGGCAACGATTCTGTTCATTGTTGGTGATCAGATCCAACGATAATCCCAGCGATTATCCCAGCAATGGGTGACGATAGATCCAAATCGATTAATCACAGAATCCCTTGTCCTTGAATTTTCTGTTCTGAGAAAGAGTTGATTTTGTAGTTGCAGTAATCGTTGGTGTCTGGACGTATTGGCATTTGTGACCGGGAAAGGCCAACCTTTTATCTCAAAACCCTAGGTTGCCCCAGTTGGGTTTTGGATTAAGCTTAAATGGAAGATTGAGGTTGTTACATATTTAGGTTTCTGATGAATGGGTAATACCCTGTAATGGCAAAAACGAAGAAAAAAGTGGTGGTGACTGGAGAGCACTAATTTCAAACTCGAAAGGTGTTTTCTTGCCTTTTTTTCTCTGAAGGGTTCGCTTCGAGGGATTGAGATCGTCTCTCCTCCAAGAAAACGAAAGTGAAGAGAAGAGAAGAAAACGGAAGAATCTATGAGCCGCGAAGCCGTGGAGAAGAAAAAACCTAGAAAAAAAAACGGAACTGAAGAGAAGAAAAGGAATTTTCGTGGAGGAGAGAACTGACAAGAAAATGTTTTAGTCATTTTACCTTTAGTAAGTGTATTTTCGTCTTAAAAAAAAAGTGAGCCTCTGCCGTTAAGTTGAAACTAACGGTAGGGATGAGATTGTATGATACCATCATTATAGGGGTATTCTGTGTAACTTTTGAAAAAGCAGGGTAGTGTTGTGTAATTTCACTACTGTAGAGGGGGTGTCTGTGTAATTTACCCAAAAAAATTGATCTATTAACGAAGAATAAGGGTAGATAAGTAATTTTATGTTTAACTTTTTTTTGTAATATAAAATACCATACTGCGTTTAATATGCGTATATACGGCGACCTTTATCATATGCCATTTTTTCCTGATGGTTCAACATGAC
>CM053269.1:70379573-70474784 GCA_028583415.1 Protea cynaroides | reverse complement strand
TTGTAAATAAATATTATTTAAATTCGATGGATGATGGAATAATCGGATTAATTATTTTAATTTATTATTTAGTTCAGCTCATTGATATATTATTTCAGTTGCTAGTATTACTCTGGATTTTGATGGTCTGCTCAGGGATGATTGGTTGACACGGTCTTTCGAGATCCTGGTGTGAACCGCGGTTTAATACCGGTTCACTCACACTTCTGGTTCAGCCGGAATTGGGGTGTGACAAAATGTGTATCAAATGGCAAAAAAGTATATGACATTTAATATGTATATTAATTAACTATGGTCTGGCTTGAGATGCCTTAGTCTTGAGGGTGGGTGAGGGCCAGGCCAAGGTTGAGGCCTTCGATTGAGCTGCAGCCCTGTTCAGCTTAACCATGTTCTCGTCTTCTTCCTCCTCTTGTTCTTTCCTCTACTTCTTCCCCCCTCCTCTGCTTTCTTCTTCTTCTTCTCCCTGGCCTAACCCAACCCCTACTCTTCTTCTTTAGGCCGTCCTGACCCAGCCCCTACATCTCTTTTCCTTCTCCACATAGTCAGGTCAGTCCAACTTGGGATCTGCATCCTCTCCTCCCAATGGTTCTGGGAGGACAGTGGCAATCTGCCCTAGATGGTCGCCACGTGACTCTCGATGAATCTAAGACCCACGTCCTAGCAGACATCCAGCGGACAAGCCGAGCCGACAGAGGGGTGTCGGCTCGGACGTGGGTCTCAGATTCACCAGAGAGTCACGTGGTGACCATCCGAGATAGATTACCCCGTCCTCCCAGAACCACTGGGAGGAGACGATGTGAATCCTCCAACTTGACCCTAAGGGCATGTCAGTGTCAGATTTTTTAGGCCTTGAGTCAAGGCCAAGTCACTTTGCACTTATTATGGTGCAGGCTAGTGAGAGAAAGAGAGAGATAAGTATAGTTGTTAAGGGAAAACCATTCTAGTAGAATTAGGGCTGAATGGTAGTTCAAACTTCCTTTTATATATAAAGACAAAAATGTATATATATCCCAAACCTACTTTAGCAATACGTATAAAATGGTAGTTGAACTTCCCTCGTATATATATAAAGACAAAAATATATATATATCCCAAACCTACTTTAGCAATACGTATAAAATGGTAGTTGAACTTCCCTCGTATATATAAATATAAAAACTCTTACCAAAAAATAGAGAAGAAAAACATAGATATCCTAAACCTACTTTAGCATATATATATATATATATATATATATATATATATATATATATATATATATATATATATATATATATATATATCCTATGGTTAAGTTTGCTTCAAGTTCTAACAACATAGGCAACTAGTTTTAATTTTCCTTACTTTATAGTTCACTTGATAAGGATCAATATCTCAGAAAAAAGAAGTCATGAGTTCAAATCTCTTTGGAGCCTATCTATCAAAAAAAGAGTCTACAATCAACATTCTAATCAATGTCGATTACCTAAATCCATTTTAGAATTAGTCATGAATGCACTTAGATCTTCATTTATTTATATCATTTTAACCTACTTTTAGTTAGTAAAATAATAGAAATTAATGAAACTTGCCTCTTCCAACAAAATCTAGAAGTTATTTAAAAATGAAAAAAAGCTTTTAAAGAAAAATCGGACAACTATTGAAATGTTCATTTCTTCTTCCCGAATCCATTTTCTAGGGTTTAGGTCAATTTCTGAATGATTTAATCTAATTTGAATAAGAATTGATGGAGACTGATCTCGTATCTGATTCTAAGTTTTAAAACCTTATCCCAACCTATTTAACAGTTAAAAGTCTATCAAATTGATCTCCTGATTTGTCGACTAAAATAAATGGAGACAAATTGATTATATGGTGCCCCCTATACAGTTGAGATGATTAATAAGATTTGACAAATACAACGTAGGTAAGAGTGTTAAACAATGTGGTTTTGGAATAACGGTTTAATTCAATTTTGGTTTGTTGCAAATGAGGTAAAACCAAATTCAAACAGTTTATTAAATGGTTTCAAAATGCTTACCAAAACTGATTATTATCGATTTCGATTATCCAATTCTTAGACGGTTGCATGAGTGAGAGAGAGAGAGAGAGAGAGAGAGAGAGAGAGAGAGAGAGGAGAGCATTAAAATAATTTGAATTTATTTTTGCTACCGAGAGTTATGAAGGTGTTTAAGATTTGGATCCACATCCTCTCCTCCAACAGTTTAGGGGGGGGGGGGGAGGGCCTTCTTTGGATGGACGACACCGGAGGCTCAGGTGAATTGGAGCCCTCCATCCTAGCCGACAAGGAGGTGTCGGCTCGAACGGAGGGTTTGAATTCACACGAGCCCCAAGTGTCGTCCATCCAATGGGGGCGCCCCCTCTTCTCCCAAAACTATTGGAGGAGAGGATTTGGATACTTATGATTTAGAGGCAATTCGGCCATGTGCAAAGCATTACAATTATTTTATTTTATTTCTAGGAATAAACCTTCATCACTAAGATTTAAACTAAAGGTTTAATTGGTTTTAGTGGTTCTATACTGTCGACTTCAAATTGTTTTATTTTTTAAATTAGAGTCAAACTGTTTAACTAAACGCGCGGTTTCATTCTTTTAAATTAGAATCAAATCATTTAATAATTTTTGTAGTCGGAAGTTGCACCATCGGTTTGGAGCAAGAGGAGCATACAATCACAGAAAATAAGGGCAAAAGTGGTTGGGTTGTGAAACCCAAGGGACACCCCGATGCCTAAGTTAGTTCCAAGCACAAACAGTCAAGAACTCAATATTAAAATATGAACTCTGAGTTTTATGTGGGGTTGTAAAGAGACTTTATGCTTCAAAAGTGGGATCGCTTACCTTCAGAATTGAGCATGCATATTTATAGAATTAGACATGAATTATGTAAGGTCATTTCAAATTTGATAAATGATTCGATTCATTGTTAAGGAGTCCATCTTTATCAAATATTTGCATTGTCCAAATCAGCACTTCTCATGGCAAAACAATCTGAGCTTGGATCACCTACATGTACATATACTCTATAAGGGATCCTATCATCATCGATGTGGTGTAAGACCTATCTCTAGAATGTGGGACCCACTGGATATAGACGGTGATGGGATCCCAGGGAGGGAGGATACCAGTACATGCAAGTGAACTATTCTCAAACGAATGGAGCTCGTCTCAAGTTCATAATGAACTTGAGATGAGACAGTGTCAGGTGGATGGCCGACACCTGACACTCCCTTAGATCTGACAGTTGAGTTCTTTTGTAGTTTTTTTTTTTTTTTTTTTGTTCAATAACTCTCATCAAAATTAATCGTGAGATCTGAGGGAGTGTCAGATGTCAACCACCCACCTGACAATGGCACTACTCAAATTCTTTGTAAACTTGAGAGGAGCCCGATCCATTCTCAAACAATCTTATTGTGAAAGGGTTTTTTTTTTATCCGAATGTAGCTCTGCCCCTACACCAGCGCAGAGACAATGAGAATATATATAGATGGACATGAGGACATCCATTTAAAGAGCAATATGGTCATTTCACTTCCCTTCTATCTTGACCAAGGGTAAACATTGTGAGGAGAAGAATATTTTTCGGTGTTTTTCCCTTTTTCGTTTATTCTCACATAGAAGAAACTCTTTCCATCAGTGGAGCGGCACGCTCGTCGGCTACGCTCTTTTCCAAGTGGGATGGTATCTTTGGTTCTATCACAGAGACTTGATGGTGGGAACAGCAATATGCATCTGATTTGGGAATCTAAGGCAATAAAATAATGATTTCTTTTAAAAATCTAGGGCATTCATTATTGGTATATTTGCTTCTGTTACAAATACATTGAACCTGGACTGCTTTTTCCGATATGGAACGTGCCGGCATGTGGCTGTTTGTCCAATAAGGGTATTTTTGTCCATTTAAGAGTTTTCAGCTTTTGTGTTTGAAGAAGAAAGAAAAAGATTCTTATCCAATGGTATATATTTGTATTTGAATATTGCAGGAGATTAATGATCATCTATTCTCTAGTTGGATGTTTGTGTGCATTTTTGGTGGTCCCCACATTGATGTAAGAGTCACTCGAACAAGAAAGAAGGAAAGAAATGAAACATAACTTGGTCGGGGGTTTAATTGATTTCCATTATTTTAATGCCTTGTACCGTGGCTGCCCAATTAGGTAATTGGTCCCTCAATCCTTGTAGAGATGTAAACGGATTGGATTCAACACGAATGGATTATTATCGAAATTCGAATTAGAATCACTCCTAACCACTTTATCCGAATCCAACTCTTTAGAATCCGACTCCTAACCACTTTATCTGAATCCGACTCTTGCATCCGATGGATTTCTAAAAATCAAATCCAAATTTGAATCCTCATTTTAATCGGATGTCATCAAATTCAAATCCGGATTAAAACTAAAAACATCTGTGCGGCCGAACTTGTTTCCTATTTTTGTTGCATAAAAAATCATAAAAAAATAAAAAAATAATAATAAAATGAAGCTTGCGTCAGGCGTTTTCTGTGGAGTGTCTGATCCTCCAATCGAGATCCAGCGATCTCTCTTTAACTCGGTGCGTCTATCAATACATCGGTAGGTGCACCTGATTAAGAGAGACCGCTGAATCCTCAATTGGAGGATCCAACAATTGGAGACGATAATAACCCGTGCCGTGAGTCTTGAGTCTTGACTACTTGTTGTTCTTCATCTGCTTGAAAGGGAGGTTGTTCTCCTTCTTCTAGTTGTGCTGCTATTCTTCTTGTGCATCTGGGCCTACACATCTTGTGGAAGAGATTGAGTGATGGGGCAATACAATGCAACAGAAAACAAAGACGAAATCGTATGAAAAAAGAAAATAGATGCAAGATTAGGAATCTCTTAGCGCAGGGTTTTCAATCCCTACTTCCCTCTCCATCCTCCTTCGCTCCTCCTCCTGCAATGAAACTTCAAAACCCTGGAACTCAATCGTTGAGTAAAACGATGGAGTAAATGTCTTTTGAACTAATCATTCCAATTCCATATTTTGTTATTATAATAAATAAAAACAGATGTAAAATTATCATTATTATAATAAATAAAAGGGAATAAACGACATCTGTCTCCCATTACTTTTTTGGTTATATCATCTCATTATCACTATATCTTTTCTTTTCTTTTTTTTGGTAGAATCATTATCACTTTATCTATTTTTAATAAAGAGGGGAAGATGATGGGTTAATTTTAATATTTTAAAAAAAAAATTGGAAACTGATCCGTATAAATACATGATTTAAGTTTTAATATTTTCTTGGAAACTAATCCTATAAATATGTTAGGTGAAAGATGTAAAGTTAGGTTTTTAATAAACGGAATGGATATGCATCCAAATTCAATTCAATTGTTCGGATTTGAATTTTCCTAAACAAATGTGGATTCAAATCAAATTCAGAATTTTGGCTATTCATTTACATTCTTACCTCATCAGTGAGGAATGGACACATTTATATTCGGTCCTGTCGATATCAGTCCATAATTGATCTTATGCTAATCGGTCTATAAACGAACCTTATCGGATTCATTCCAAAGTATAGATGAAAATAATGAGAGATAAAAAAAGAGATCATAGAGTATTAATCTGGAAACATAAGTAGTAAAGAGCTGAAGTTCGAGTTCAAATAAAATTACATAACGTCATAACAATGCCAATGATTACATTCTTCGTAAATCACCACCCAATTTGAGTTAAATTAAGAATGGTGTTTGCTCGACCTCTTTTCATGCCATAAGCAAGCAAACATCCTTATGTATGTTAGCATTAAGGGTGATTGCCGTGAATGTGGTTTTCATGGATATGGTGCTTCTGTTGTTTAGTTTTTTTTGGTAGAACTATTGTTTACTTCATAGTATCTTAAAACATTAACAATTGTATACTCTATTCATTTGGTCAATTCGATTGGGTTAGACCCTTGCTCGGATACATTTAATAATCAAGCCAATCCGGTCTCGTGTTTCACCGGTCGGGCTCAATCAGACTACCCGATGTGGGCTATAAATTGACACCCTTACCCTAGAGTCCTGGACAAGGCT
This sequence comes from Protea cynaroides, assembly GCA_028583415.1. Taxonomy (NCBI): domain Eukaryota; kingdom Viridiplantae; phylum Streptophyta; class Magnoliopsida; order Proteales; family Proteaceae; genus Protea; species Protea cynaroides. The sequence continues at coordinate 70,468,739 of CM053269.1, read as the reverse complement.
TCTACCAATTGGATGGGCCTAATAAGCTTTGATGTGAATACATAATGGGCTACTCCCTTTCTGAGTGTGTGTGGGGGTTGGGTTTTCTTAAGTAATGTATATGGATTCATGGTTATTTTACATAGTTAACATTTAAGGTTCTCTTTGGTATGTATTATAGAAATAATTATATAATATAGAAAAAAAATCAGCTACCCCCCAAAATAGTTTCGAAACATCACCTACCATCCACACCTTTCAAAAGACATCAAGTACACCCAAGTAACTGACGGCGGAGACATAAATCAGCATTAGACATTTTTACCCATTCTGTTTTTAATTAGAAAATTTTAAAAACTAGTAAAATTACTAATATAACCCTTCTCTTTCCTTTCCTCTCTCCCTCCCTCATCTTCTCCCCTCTTGTGTAGCCATCACATTCAGGGCATCTGAACATGGGTTCTGGCAGGAGAAAGTAGAGTAGAAGACGAGAGAAATTTTTTATTTTCTCTCCGACGATGGATTGAATGAGGGAGTTGAGGTTGAGTGAGGAAAGAAGGGTGTTGGTCTTTCGATTTTCCAAAGAGAAAAGGAAGAGAGAGTGGGTATTGGCAGAAATTCGAGAGATAGAGAGAGAGAGAGAGAGAGAGAGAGAGAGAGAGAGAGAGAAGAAGTAGAAGAGAGGAATACAAAGGGAATTAATCGATTTCGGAAAGGGGTTTGGTCATTTGCATACTTGGGATTAAGAAGAAGTGAAAGAAAAAAGAAGAAATAGGCTGCAGAGAAAAAAATAATAATAAGAACCAGAGAATGAGAAAGAACTCTAGGTTGTCGGCTGAGAGAGTATGTTGGTGAGGGCTTGATGGCGGCGGCTATGCAAGGAGGAGAAACGATTGGGAGAGATCTGCGGCTTAGGTGCGTCTCTCTTTTTGCTCTCTTGAAATTTACAATAGGCGATTCAAGCAGGTTTGAATAACTGTGACATTTGCATTCTTTTTCTTTTTTTTAATCATAAACCTCCCCTTTCTTCTGATTTGCAACTGATTCATGGTAGGCTGATTTCTTCTGTTCCTCCAAATTTTGGTCTCTCTCTATATTCATTCTTAAAAGGTTTAGGTAGGTGGGTGTTTAGCTTTGGGCATGATTCTTTACTTTTTATTTTAAAAAAAATGGTTGCCTCTCTCTCTCTCGCCCATATTCAACATCTCTCTCGTTTTGGAGATGGCAGAGACCAAAAATGTAGATGGCAGAGACCAAAAACAGAGTCTCTCATTTTGAAAGGAATCTGTTTTTTAAGATGGGCTGCCTCTCTCTCGCTCATATCCAACTTCTCCCTCTCGTCGGAGATGAAGATGAAGATGATGATGAAAGGAGACCATATTTTGCAGAGAGGGAGTTAGGGGTGGGACGAAAATGGTTTTGCAGAGAAAATGGTTTTTGGTTTCACAGGTGGTCCCTAGTGCTATGATGATGATGATGAACTGAGACGGTTTCATGGAATTGTTGTTGCCTCTCCTGCCAGCGATTGATCGAACCTTCTTGCTGGAGACGATTACCCACCTTTCTTTGTCCTTCCAGTGAACTCTCCGCTAACAAGACGTTTCCACAGAAGCTAAGCTCAAGATTGGCCAACTCTCTACCGCACCTCTCCATCATCAACGCGTCCTTCCCCAATCGTTGTAATGGACACGCTCTCGCGCACTTAAGCTACGCAAATCTGAAATTTCAGAGATCTTTGGTTTTTTTGTTTGTGAAAGGTAAAGTTCCCTTTTAGTTTTGTTAAAATTTCAGGTTTTTCCTCTCGAATAAATTGGAAATTCAAACTACTAGAGCTACTAAAATTTTAGTTTTTTTGGACGAAGATTGCCGCCGGCCAAAGCTTCGTTGCACCATTGTCGGGAAAGAAAAGGCTTGCATCGTCGTCGGCGAAGATAATCGGAGAAGAAATGGTAGATCTGGAGAAGAAGAAGAAACGAGAATTAGATTTGGGGTTTTACCCTCCTTAAGTGAAGGAAGGTAAAACCGTCTTTTAACATTTCTTTAACGGTGTTATTGTCCATTTCAAAATCGATTTTGGGTGACATCAGCAACTAGCAGATTCGTCTAACGGAGTGGATCTATTTGATTAACGGTGGTAAATGTTTGGGTGGTAGTTGATGTTTTTTGAAAGGTGTGGATGATAGGTGATGTTTCGAAACTATTTTGGGGGGTAGCTGATTTTTTTCCTATAATATATTATGACATATGTAGTTGTTGGGTATGATTTATGATACTTATTTATATTTAAAATAAATTAATATAATATAAAATCTACAAATAGATTAGAATGTGTTTATCATTCTTATGATAATCTATTATTACTTCTTTATGTCTAGTGATATCAAATGGTTGGTTATTATGTATGACTCATAATTTTTTTTTTATAAATGAATTATAATAATAAATGAATTATAATAATAACTCATAATCATAAATATAAACTATACCAAAGAGAGCCTAAGTGATATTGAATTATTTGTAAATAAAAAGTGAAAAGTTTTTCTTGTCTTGCAAGAATTAGAGAGTAACACCGATCTGAGATTAATTTTAATCACATGAAAAAATGAGGTGGCAAATTTGATTGTATAGATATATAGAAAATAGTCTAAACTGACCACATGTTAACTCTCTTTTATATATATATATATATATATATATATATATATATATATATATATATATATATATATATATATATATCCTCTTATGCATTGCTGCGAATTCACATACTACTTGACCATTGTGGGACTAAATCCCTATCCATAGAGCGCAAACCTCTCCCGTCACAACATACGGATTGCATCAGCTATCATATCTGCTGACTCTATCAATCAAGAATGATTTTGTCAAAAAAAAAAAAAAAAAAGTCATATCAGCTGGGTGTCTTGTAGAATTTGAGGGCCATATGGATGAGCAGGCTTGAGCTTGTGCCCTCAACTCTACCTCAGTGAAATTCAGGTTTTAAGCACAATATACCCTTGCCACAATTCTATATATAGGTGTATTTAGAACATGTAATAAGTCATTTGTCTTATTCTTAAAAGTTTTTTTTAAGTCCAAATTAAAAGAGTTAGGATTTTTTCAAAATAATTTTAAAGCATACTTACCATTATATTAATTTCAAGAACTGTCATTGTCTTACATGCCTTTTGATTACACAAGTGAAATTATAGAATTTTACCCTCACTCAATGAAGTATGATATACTAAGAGGGTAAAAAATAACATTACAAATTATTGGATCCTCAGGCTCCATTTGTTTTGAAGTAAAATTTTACACACAATATTTTATATGGCATTTTTTTTCCAATGTTTGTTTCCAATAGATAAAATATAGTTATCTCTTAGTGGGAGGGAAAAGAAGCTTCGTCTCTCTTTTACTTAATTATTGGAAACAATTTTTTTTTAAATTACATATAAAATATTACACATAAAATTTTACATTAAAACGAGAGAACTTCAAGAGATGCTAAAAAGAAAATTCATTTATTATACAATCAAACCCAATTACTTATGGCATTTGGGCTTACCTCATGGCTTTCTTCCTCATTCTAATGCTGCATGGAAGTGCCTGAAAGCCTCAGCCTAAACTAAGTAAAACAATCCCACAAACAAATGTGTATTATACTTAAATATTATAATACATGATCACACATTTTTAACAATCAACCTGTCTAAGAAACCGAATTTATTTTCCTCATGGACAAAGTGGGGAAACCCTCCCTATTTGAGTCCATTTCACATTCTCACATAAGGCAATAGCTGTTCCTTCTCCTTCTCTCACTAAATTTATATCTTGCAACAAAATCCCATTACATGGAAAGGCCTTGCTACAATTAAATTTCATGGCCACCTCTGAAGCACTTGTCCCTTGGATGTTCTTGTACGTCACTGTCTCAACTTGTACCGCAGAATCCTGCATAAAAGGATATCATCCAGGCAATTCTTAGTAACTACAGAAATCAAGGGTTGTGATTATCAATTCTGAACTGAAATCAAGAAATCGAATCATAATCGATCGATAAAAACCTAGTCGAACTGAACCGAAATTAATTGGTTCAATTTGATTTTACACATAATTAATCAGTTCAATTTTGGTTTAGAACCATTAGACTATCAGTTAATCGATTAAATGAAACCGAGAAGAAACCAAGTAAAATCGGTTAACTACCTAACTATATATATAATATTTTACTACTAACTTTTAAACTAGGGGAGAATCTACCCCTTCGGGAGTGAATGGTCGAATACCTTTCCAAGTTCCCGCTCTCATGACTTCAAAGACTAGATGACCATCCCTATTTATAGGATTAATTAATCTAAACCAATAAGAAACTGATAATCAATTGTTAATTGGTTCGGTTTTAATTTGAAAAGTAAAAATCAATCGATTAATATTAATCGATTCAGATTTGGTTTTTACTAATAACAACCTTGAATACCGTTTATGAATCTATGTACACCCTTACTTTTAATTGAGTCCGAGGAGGGGAGAGATAAGAATTCCCCCACCCCCCTTCTTTTTTCTTTTTTTTTGCTAAAGGTCAGGAAGTAAATAGTATTAAAAATCATTATAAATAAAAAAAAAAACTGTAGAGAGAAATAACAAGAGACATTACCTGTTCCTTGCACGGCTCGTCTTGATCACAGTAGTTCTGATCTATGATTATAGGATTTGTGACATTGTACATTGCAACATTTCTAAATATGAAGTTATTTGCACTCCCAGATCCTCCCTGCACAGAAAAATTACAAATGTGGAAATGTTCACACATATTCACATCCTTTATTGCATTCATATGTATGTACGTAGATTCTCATGCAGAATGCATGCATGTACATCATATATAGTTGCTTACTCAGAAGCAAATGTAAATACAGTTGAAAATCTATCTGTAGTTAATTACCTGCCAAGTCTTGATCCTGATCCCATTTGCGGTTCCAGAAAGTCTTGCTCCATCTACTATCACATCTGAAACATGGGCTTCTTGATTGCCTGCTCCCAAGCTTCCAATGCTGAACTCATCAAAAGAAAAGTTATAAAACATCAAAGTGGGAATTTATCAGTTGATTGGATCTGTCTGAATATAACCGATTTGGTTACAACAGATTTTTTGTTTTATTTTCCATGCACATTTTTCGAAACCGATGCAATTACTTAAAAGTGATATAATTTCGATTTTTTTTTAAGGAGAATGATCTTTAAGATCCATTATTACTAAACCGGTGACACAGCTTTATTTAACGGTTAGGGTTTGAGTCTGATACCTGATCCCATGACCTGGCCCACAGGTTATGTTAATAGCTTGAATCATTGAAGACCCACTTACAATTGAGATGCAGTCATCACCTTAAGGAAATCACAGAAAGAAAAGAAGTTATTCAGCTATATATCTTTCTCTCTTACACCAAGAAAATTTCTTTTTAATGATCAGAAAGGAATAGACATTAATTACCTGTTTTGATTACACAGTTCCTGATCAGAATGTTTTGCGTCGCAGTAACATGAATTCCATCTGTGTTGGGACTGTTCCCTGGAGCAGTTATCATGAGATTGAAAGCATGGACATTGATGCATTTCTGAAATGAAACGTGAATTTGTTGAGAATCTTCGATCTTGAGGTTTCTCACTCGCAAGTTCTTGCATTCCAAAAAGGTTATGGCCTGTTGAAGACCATGCAGAAATGATGATGAATTTCAAACTCTTCTTTTTAACATAGAAAATTTAGTTTAAGTTCCGTTTGTTTTTCTGTAAAATACCCAAAAGAGAATATTTTTCACGTTGGGAGTGGGATATCTTGTACTTCGTCACATGGGTTTGTGAGTTAATTTCAAGTAGTTATTAGAAGCTCCATAGGGCTGGCAGGGCTTGAGGCCCGGAGGAATTGGCCAACCCTGTGTGGTATCTTTGTTACTGAGGCCTCATCGAACTCAGGGTCCATGCGAGGGTTCAGATGTCAGCAATCCAGTCTCGAGGAATTTTATTTTTAGAGTTATATGGGTAGTCCAATAAATGTTCTTGTATAAGTTTCTATATAAATTGATAGTGATTGGATTTTCTGTATACAAGAGGTGTGACGATGATAAAAAATTGTAACCCTATTCTCCATGAAACAAATCCCATCCCACAATGGACATAGGCAGAAAATCTTGTCGGATACTAATCTTCGCATGGTGTGATTATTTCTTTCTATTTCTTTTTTTCTTTTCTTCATCCTGATTAGGATTCAATTTTTACAGAGTAGTTGGAAACAAATTATAGAAATGAATATAACCAAAATATGGAAAATGACTTAATTCAAAAGCGAAAATGATTTCCTATGCATGGAAAAGAATTTTATTTTACTCTATTTCAACTCTTTCGATTAAGTATCCATGGAGGCAAGATAATCCTTATTTTACGGAAAATGCTTTCTCTAATTTTACATAATGATAACGGAGCCTTAAACAACAGAAAAATAAAGACTTTTGCATGAAGAAACTTGAAATTACCGTGGGTGCATTGTAACAAGGCTGCAAGAATCCATGGAAAAAAAATTTAAGAACAGTTAGATTCATTAGTTACAAGAAGATATATACTGTGATTGAACAATAATATTAGAGAATTCAAAATGAGAAATACTTACAAGCGTTTTGTTGACTTTGCAGGAATTTTGCCACCATATATTTCCATTGCCATTGATGGTTCCACCACCCTCAACTATTAAATTTTGGATATTTTCAAATACCAACCAGTATCGAAGATCACGGTAGTCTGCTCGATCATCTGAAGCTTCAATTGTTCCATAGATCTGCCATATAGACAAGAACAACCAGTCATATAGACAAGCCTTTTATTTTATTTTATTTTATTTTATTTTATTTTTGGTGGGGGGAAGAGAGTTGTTGGTTAGATTTATCTCACCAACATTGTGAGATCAGATTTGCAGGGACCAGAGAATGTGATTGGCTTAAGAAGATAATTCTTGTTTTGAGGCACAACAAGAACAGCAGGTGAAGATGAACAAGCTGCATCCCAAGCTTTCTTAATTGCCTGAATGAATCCAATAAAGCAAACTAAGTATAAACAAGATATGAAGTAGGGTTTCATACTATATAATAATATTTGATAAACTTTAAGAAGAAAACCAAAAGATTTAAATTATATTACAGACCTCTGTGTCATCTGTTCCATCACCTTTAGCTCCATAATCATCAACATTGACTACTGTAACTGAAGTTGCAGGACTACCCACTTGATCTAATTGCTGTAAGGCAGAAATTTCAGTTTGATAGTTGATGAGGTTTCTCAAAATGGGCTCAAACTCGTCCTCTCTATTAATGGTGCTGAAGTAAGTAGGATAAGCCCGGGTGTTGTAAACAGAGGCTTCATCTAGATAATTAGAGAGTGGGTCCTCTTGCAAAATGCTATAACAGAAGTAAGAACATAACAGCAGCATAAAGAGTAGGAGGAGTTGTTTTTGTAGACCCATTGTACCCTTCATTTGTAAGAGACAGAAAATACAATCCCTGAGATATTGAAGATTGCTTACAGTATTTGAGGGATGGTGGTGAAACCATGTCATGATGAGGTTATATATCTATAGAAGGGAAAGATTGCTTAGTATACGCAGTTATGTCTGTCAGAGAGAGAGAGAGAGAGAGAGATAATTTTTTACTCAATCTATGGCGGCTTGGGTCTTGTTTCTCCATGTTTCTGAGGTATGGATTGAGATACAAGAGATTGAGACGAAAGGATAATCTCTACTCTTTAGGCCGGTCGCCCACTTTTTCCCCACAACACCCCCCAACCTCTCTCTCTCTCTCTCTGAATGGAATACTTGTAAATATTACACTTACAGATCGAATGGAATACTTGTAATATATAAATATTACACTTACAGATCGAATGGAATACTTGTAATATATAAATATTACACTTACAGATCGATATGCATTTAAACACAATCAAACAGCATCTACACAGAGTACTCAAAAATAAATAAATAAATAAAATCTATACATACCCACATGCATATACGTAAGGAATAAATTATGGCCAGAGAGAGGATATATTCGAGAATAATTCATCTGCATGTACTTGTACTCTCCCTCTGATCCCATCACCATCAATATTCAGTAAGTCCCACACTCTAGAAGTAGGCCCCACACTACATCCATAGTAATGCGATCTCATAAAGAATACAATTATATACAGGTGATCTGAACTATATATCCAGTCAGTAGACATGTATATAAAAATATAAGAGCAGAGATTATCCATTCATATAATCATATACATACGTATGAAACCCATGTCCCATGCATGACTAAATATGCATGCACGTGCCCATACACTCATTTTTAGTTTTCCAGATATGGGCTTTGAAAAGATTTATTATTTTAGGGAGTAGGATCCTCACAATGCCACTCTTGTAAGAATCTCCCACAATAAACGAATAGATGTGAAAGAAATAGTATCTTCGATAAGAGCCCACAAGATCAGTGGCATTGTGGGGATCTTTTTCTCGTTATGATTATTTCCCGGTCTCAAGATGGCTAACGGGATACGAAAAGAGGGTACTTACCCATTAATGTTTTAATGTTACCTACCAGACGTAACATGCATGGCATGCCACATGGTTATGGACATGACGTCAAAGAGGGTGTGTTTGGTGGAAAAATGTTAGAGAATTATAAGCAATTTTTGGGTAATTGAAGTCTAATTAGGGTAAGAACGTAGAAGGTGAGTTTGTGGTAAAAGAATGGCAATTGCGTGTGCTTTTAGGATGGAAAAAATTAGCATCACCAAACTTGCCGTGGTGTACAGGAGAAGGGGGAAGGGATGTGTTTGGAGTAGTGTTGTTTGTGACTTAAGTTTGTTAACTTTTAAGGCTCTTGCGTCTATGACATAATGAGAGGGAAGACTTTAGAGTATCTTCCACATTAGTTTGTGTTAGTTCTCGCTCTATCCCTTTCTCTTGAGGTGATATGACTTTTTAGGGTGAACACAGTCTTAGGTCTCAAAGAAACTAACTACCTTCGCATATGGGGTAACAGTCGGTGAATAGGAGTTTCTATTTGGGATGAAGTAAGACATGCATCTGGCGGCACATGTCTTTTCCGGTGAAGAACGCAATATCGACACATACGATAGGATCAAGTAATTGTATCATATATATAATCACGAGACATAACGTAAGACATCCGGCCGTCCTTCTATCTAATTTTCAAGGTTAAATGTGGTTTAGTGACTCATAATCATTACTCATGCTAAATTTGCGATCAATCAACTATGTTGTGTATGTGGTAGAAGCAAACCTGCAATCTAATGATCAGTTTATTTTGAGTTTGTTAGTCAATTTTATGATTATTAGCTGACAATAAGAACCAATTTGTAACATCATTTCATGATTGGTATGGGCCAAGGTGTCCTACTGAAAGCCCATATTTGTAAGGTTGGGCCAGGCTCAGCCGTACTCCTGTTCACAGCTTTGGGCTAGAAAGAGAGAGAGAGAGAGAGAGAGAAGAAGCCCAACCTGGATATTGGGTTTCTAACTGCTAGTGGGACTTAGTTGTTTAATCATGCAATATAAATAGGAAGATCCCTAAAATTGGTAGATATCGCTTTGAGGTATGGGCCTTGGAACCATGTCATAACTCATGATCAAGTGAGGAAAACATGCAATTTCTCCATCACAGTTACCTCTTTCTATTACTGGAAATGCACAGTTAAGAATACATAGGATACATCATTATTGAAATGGAATGGTTGGAATACCTTTCAAGGTTTGAAGAGTGGCCATGATTTCAACCATGTGGAAGGCTGATGTGACAAAAAATGACAGTTGAAATAGGAGCCCGTCCGAACCGGCCACCCGTCAAATTTCAATCGCTATTTATTCAGGGTATAAAGATGGTATCCATCGACCACAATACCCACTTATGGATGCTGCTACCTCATATTAAGACTAATGGTAAACTACTCTCTTCTTTAAGTAAGGTGTCTATGCATAGCTTCTCTCTGTAGGTTGAAAGCTTCATAGCTAGCACTGTAAGACGTAAGTAATAGTGGATCAGTACTTAAAACATGGAGGAATTGGATTTCCAGAACATTGACTCTAGTTCCAATTTTCAAACACTCTTATTTTACCACGAGATGAAATCTATTTGGACTGGAACTTGAGCCGTGAACTGGGAGAAATCTAAACTGTTCTACCCAACTAACCCTTCCCCGTGAATAACAGTTTAGCATAGTTGATTTGGTGTTCTACCGGTTGAATATAAACACCTAAAAGGTCATGAGTTCAACTCTCCTCCTCAGATCGTGTCTAAAGGTATCCCCACAAAAAAAAAAAAAGAGAAAATATCAACCACACCCCCCTGTAGTATGACTTAATCTCACCCACCCGCCTTTGTTTGCAACAGTATCACTAATATCCATTTTGAAAATATGGTTCAATCAAACCCCCTCCGTTGAATGATGAATCATCCAATTTCACCAACAAAGTCACCTCCGTTGAGTTGAAACAATCAAATATCAACTTAAACTATAAGATGAGGTGTTTGCAGAAGGAAATGAACCATCATTGGTCAGAAACAGGATCCATCTCGAGAAAGAGGGATCTGACTGAACCATACTTTTAAAAGTAGGAGGTATTAGTGATATTATCACGAATAAAGGTGGTGGATGAGATTAAGTAATACTATAGGGGGTGTGGCTACTATTTCCACACCCCCACCCCAAAAATAATAATAATAATAATAATAATAATAATAATAATAATAATAATAATAAAAAGGTTTTCCCTTCATTTATTCAATCATAATACCCATTGCAAGTTAATGATTGTACATGACGTAAGTGTCTTTCTTCAGTTTTAAACAAGTAATTTCCCATTAATAGTTTATAATAATAAAAAAAAACCCCAACAGTAAAACTCCCTCTAGGATCTTTTATGAGGCTTTTAAATTGCCTTCCCTGGGATGAAGGTACTGGCAGTGCTCTAATTCCAAACCTGCTTCCAGGATTTGTAACCACATGGACATTCTCAAGAATTTCAGGACATACATCAATGGGCTTTGACCAAATGAACCTAAACACATGATGCACTGGGTTTCAGACTTGGTACAACCCAAAGTCATCATTCTTTTTAGTTTGCACAACCAAATGTTATTCCGAGGGTCTCCAAGAAGATAAAAAAAAATACAGGATTGTATCAAAAAGTTATTCCAAGGGTATCCAGGAAGATAAAAAAAAGAAAAGAAAAGGGGGGGATTGCACAAAGACAATGAGGTTTGAACCTACTTCAGGGCGGAACCCGGATTCAATGGGTTCCGTGGTCCATCAAAGCAGAATCAAGTTATTTTCATACACAATAAAACTAAGTAAAAACAACCACAGAAGTAACTTTAAAGACATGCACATAAAGTGAAGATAATGCTTCAGCTTTGAGGAATGTTTGACGCTAAAAGTAATACCAAATATTGCAGTTGAATACTAGTCAAAAAGGAATCCATCAGAAAAGAGCAGCCCTATAGTAATCCAACTAAGATGCAAATCCAATGAACCAATACACCCAGAAAAGGATGATGTCTCAATTGCAAACTGCAAGGAGGATACCCATGTTGAGTTCCAAAAGCCTCGTAGCATACTTGCATCTGAAAAAGACACCTAATCAGATCATCATAAGTACCCACCAATTCAATGAGCTTTAAGGATAAGCAACTTACAGGTATCATCGCGGAGAAAAGAAAGCTTGGATCATCCATCTAAATCCATCTGGCAATTGCTTTTGCATGAGATATCCTGTGGAATTTGTGGTGAATGTGTGGGTAGAAAATACACTTATGATCACCTTCTAAGATGGGGAATAAAATGGGTGGGACTATATCTGATTCTCAACCTCAATCCACATCCAAAACCCTAGTTGAAACCTAAATATGGATCAGATTTGGGTCGGGTTACATACACTTCTAACTACTGTACATGTAATACATACATAAATCATAAGCTTTTAGAAAATGATTATCACCCATGGCTGACTCACCAAAGGCGTCTTAAGGGTGCCTCCGTAACGCTTCTCCACCTAATATATTAACATAAACAACCATAGACACTTCTTCCTATTGCTTTGAGTAAGTGATTGTCCTTACCTTTTATCGAAGTCCGCTAAGATCTGAAAAGCATAGAGACCGGATCTGATTCCAATTAAGAAAGATACATATCCTGAATTAACCAGAGAAAGACCAGAGCAAGATATCAAATTTGACATGCACCATCTTAGGCCCTTCTCTCAAAGACGTCTTTAATATGAGGAACTAACCCATTTCCAGAAGACAACTGCTAAACCAGAATATGAGATTATGAGGAACTAACCATTTCCAGAAGACAACCGCTAAACCAGTTCTATTAAAAAAAAAAAAAAAACTGTTTCTAACACCCTTCCAGCAGGTAGCAGGGGTCCCAGGAGGTTGTGGGATCGACTCTCCTGCTTTCACTGGTTGGGGATTATATATAATGTATCTTTCCTGGGCCAAAAAGATTAACCCATTTCCTTTCCTTGGGCAGCATGGCAATGAGTAAAACACAATAATAAGCAAATAGCTGTCATTCAGCTGTGCAAAGCTCTTAGCTGTTCCCTCATATACAATGGCTTCAAAACTTTATATGGAGTTCCACAGACTTACCTCATATCACACCCAATAGAACCTATGCAGGTGGATTGAACTTCCAGAAATTCAACTTATGAGCCCAAGGAAGGTTTGACATATTAAATTGTTGACTAACCTTGCAAAATATTTCATGTTTTCCCCAGTAAATCTGAACAGGTGAAATTCGAGATAAACAAATAGAACATGAGTGCAAAGAAAGCCAGAGGCCCAGTTTCAAAAATACCTAAATTTCCCAGGAATTTCAAATATAGACATCATAAACTATCATTGATCATTTGTCCTCAGCAAATTGACCAGATGCATTCAGTAGGGGTTTTCGGTGAACTGACATTTGTAAAACAAGTGATAAATCAGGATGACATTTGTTTATATAACAGTTAATAAATTAGGAAATAGGCCCTTCTCCAAAGTGCACCTCATGTACTCGTTTTCATATTTCTCAACATCCTTCTGGAACAACCGAACAAGCCTGCCCATAATGACATCTCAATCTATATATAACAGTAAACATTAGCAGAATTCTGATATTTAAAATAATTATGCATAAGTAGTTGACACCACAGTGCCATTACATATCTTATGCTTCCACCATAATGCTAGATCAACATCACTATAGTGTAGAATATACTCCTACCCTGAAACCAGCAGGTTAGACGATGATGGCTTTCACCATCGGATTGAAATTTTCCTTTCCCAGGACCATCCATTTAACACTGAAAAACATGAATTCATCAGAGAAGACAATAAAATTCAGCTAATTCTTGGCCTTGCTTTCAGCAACTCACCAGATGGCCACATCTGCTCACGTACTGTCCATGTAAAGAGAATGACACAAAGGAACGAAAATGTCATACGATAATTTCAATAAGACCAGGTACTGCATGCACAAAAGATTCTTATTTATTTATTTATCTATTTGGTGTGGCTTAAAACATCTCAACCATCCTTTCTAATTTCCCCTTATTCAACCTAATCAAGTCATCCATGTTATGGATGAAGTTAAGATTCTTCGTTCACCTTCTTCACCAACCCTTTGTTTATTTTTGTTATCTAAACAAGCCACTAGAGCTTTAAACTAAATGAAGTTATCCATGCAACCTCCATTTTTTCCCCTTTTCAAATGTTTTCCCCTTCACAAAGATTTTAATACATAAAGGCAACAATTTTCATTCATGCTTGTCACCATTTTGCTTCTAGTCTTCTACGTTTATCTTTTTTGAAGGAATAAAAATCCAGCTTTAGTTACTGACGACTCTAAACTCTATATTTATTGATTATTTTATATACTATATTAAGGCCATATTGAACTGTGCCAAACAGTAGTTTGACTAATTTGACAAAATAATAGATTGATTATTCATCAGACATCAACGTTTTACATTCTAATCGTAGTCAGAAGCACACTCATCCGCTAAAGGAGGACTGTCCACTCTTGTCTTTTGAGCACACGCATCCGCTAAAGGAGGACTGTCCACTCTGTCTTTGGACTGCTAGAATGTTGTCTTATGAAAAACTACTTCATTAATAATCAAAACAGTTTAAAAAGTAAGAAATAGTAAAACAACAGAAAGAGAGTAGTATACAATTAAGAGTCAAGACTGCATGATAGGTTATAGCCCTATTTCATATGTGACCCGTCTGGGATTTCGCAAACCAACAAACTGAGGAATTAGGTGACCACCGTTGGAATGAAATATTCCTGATATTGCTAAGTGCAACTGGCACATCTTATGAGGTTTATGTATTTGCATGCCCTCCTTCACAGGCATTCATCTATTTAATAGTCAAGACAGTGTGACCTACCATCAATTGGACCAACCCATCATTATCATTGTCCAAAAACAAGTAGATAATAATCTAAAGATTCTAAACTATACTATTACAGAGTTCAAAAATACCATCAGGACCTGAAAAGATAAGCAGAATGTTATCTTCATGATTTTGGAAGACCCTCCAACACCTGCTAGACTTAGGGTTACCAAATGAGCTTCCAATAAAAACTTGAGTTTCAAGTCATGAGAAGAGGGAGTCTCCATGATTGTTGTATAGTGATGGATAAAAGAGTGACTCCAGCAATCATACTCCAACCTCTCAAAAAAATGACAAAAATGTAAATATCCAAAGTAGCCTGCCAACCTAGTGGTACTCAACATTATGGTTCAAGAACCCTTGCAGAAGTAATTCAATCTCAAATACCCAGTTATTATGTTCTCTCCACATAGTCCATGTGCACACCAGGAATCATATCTCCACATGAGATTCCCTCATTGGCTAGGGTGGCAGACTCCCATACTATAGAAGGTTGAAAATACCAGGAGAAAGTCTAGTAAACTCCAAAGAGGCTTATATGTAGGTCTAAATCTCTGTTAGTTAAAACTCGTTTTAAACGCGTACCGTACTGCCGTACCGTACTCAACTGTTTAATACGCGTATTGCCGTATTGATCTCAAAAATACTTTAAAATACTCCATACTCCAAACCTTGCCGTTTAAAACCCGTTTAAAACGCGTACCGTACCGTATCCGTATTTTAACGTATTTTAACCTGCATCTTTAATAAATAATGAATCGATTAATCCCATATTGTTTAATATTCTTATTACTTTCTACATGTAATCGATGTGGGATTAAAGGCTGCCACTTCCTCATAATTGTTTATAAACTCATTACTTTATTACTTGTTAGGGTGGGGTGTGAGTTATGGGTCATAATAATTGTATATTGTAAGCCACCATTGATCTCTCTCTCTCTCTCTCTCTTCATATGGATTCATGCTTAAAGTCTTGGACAAACATAAAATATCAATTAACTACTTGACTGAAGATGATAATTCTCACCATTTTATGACCAAACACTTCATAAATGTCATCTGTTCCTATTGATTTAGGTATAATTTTCCAATAGATTTACATGTTTCATTAATGTAATTCTTCAATTTATGGGAGTATATTGTCGTTTTTTTCACCGTACCGTATTATATCTGATCCATTTAAAACCCGTACCGGCCGTTTTTGTTTTTTTACCGTTCTCGAAATGTTTGACCGTTTTATTGACCGTACCGTTTTTGTTTTGCCGTTTAAAACCCGTTCCGTCCCGTTTTGTTTTTTTGCCGTTCCCGTTTTAACTAACTATGGTCTAAACTGCTTAAATCATAAAATATAGTGATATTTTCGTTAAGAGATAAAGTACTAGCATTGTGTAACCAAAGACATAAAAAATTACAGTATGGGCAAGTGCCACAGATCAGAAAGGAAATATGATGAATGTAGCATAGTTGTCAAGGCGCCAAGGCGAACCAAGGCATTAGAGGCTTGATTGGGGGCCTAGGAGACCAAGGCGCCCACCTAGGCAATCAAGGCGCCCACCTAGGCGACCAAGGCGCCCAATTTTCCAAGGCGTCACAAGGCCGCCTGGCCGCCTACGCAATGCTTTGACAACAAGTAGAAGAGCAAGTTTTTGATATGGAGGTAATCCCAAAAAGCAAAATAATTGGTGTAGCTTCTTGAAAGCTAGGGTTTAAAGAGAGATTAGTTTTTGTAGGAATTATACAGGTTAGGTAGGAAATGGATTTAAGAGTGAAAACATAAGGTTTTCGTGACCGGACTGGCTGGTTTACATGAAAGTTTTAGCCACTGTCCTGCAACCATAACAGCAAAGATTAGGGTTTCCTAAAGGGAACTTGATGTTTCAAGCCAGGTTTGACAGTTAGGGCTTTGGAGTTTAAAGACTGTCAAGATAACTTGAACTCAATGTACATTTGCAATGAATCTTCTCAAATATGGAAAATATTTTAAGTAGTTGTAGAAAAATAATAAGAGGAAGACAGATAAAACCTATGACATCAAACCTAGGGTTCCTAAGCAATCACAATTAAGGTTCCAGGAAATCACACTTAAATTTGAAGCAATCACACTTCAGAGTTTGAGAACACTACAGATTTTAGTACAAGTAAACAAATTCCAGCCCATGAGTAATAGGCCAAAGAAAATAGTAGAACTCATGACAATAATGACTAAAGTTTATACAAGCCGAAGTTTTAATTGACGACATAGATTCATAGCTAACTAGAACAACCAAAGCATGATTTCACGATCAGATTTCAATTGACAGTGGAAAATAAAATGTAAACCACAGTTCCTCCTTCACCACCCCCTTCCTAATGAATGACCAACTTCAACAAACAAAAACAGATAAAGAAAATATAGAACCTGCATGCAGGAAATGCAGAAAATGAATAAAAAAGGAAAAAAGAAAGGAAGAAAAGGTTCAGTGTACATATGATCCCTACTAACCAACCCCTTTGCCAGCTCATGTCCTACAGTGTTTCCAGAAAGCCCACTCCAATGGAATAAGATATTCCTGGATACAATCACAGTACTCTTGCGTCCCTGATCAGATGCATATACTTCCATCCCTTCCATACTGTTCAGCCAGCCATTACCATGAGCTAGATCACCTTATACAATCAACTAACAAGCACCAAAAGACAGAAATAAACCAAGGTGGAAAATGATAACCAAACATCGAATACCTGTTATACATCTTAAGAATCGATCTCTAATAATATATCTAACATCCTTACGGCACTCTACATCCCCCCCTAAAACTTCAAAACTACATTTTACCATGAAAATTAAAAACTAACTCCATGCAACAACCATTTCTCTAAGGAGTAAGAACATAGTCACCATTACAATCATTTGACATAATTTTGCCACTTTAAAGAAAGAGGATCTAGAGAAGGTCGAATTTCAAATATTTCTAAGCATATGAGACAAGTTCCCAGAAACAGCCTTTGACCAAGAGCCCAACAAAATGTGTAGGTTGAACCATTCAACCATACAAGGTTGAGGCCCAGAAAAAGTTCCAGTACTTAAACTTAAAAGATAACAAGAACATCAATGTTGTAGAGATGATAATCACAAATGGGTCAGTCGGGTCAACAGGAATAGGATTAGCATTCACCTAAAATCACAGAATGGAGACAAGGAAATCCAATAGCCAAAGGAGTTCCAAGGGAGCAGCTATAAACTGAACACTTAACCTAGACATTGTAAGGATGTTTGCTACCCAAATAGCTGATAATATTATAAAAACCAGTGATTTTCAATACTAAGATATACACCAGTAATAACAATTAACAACTGCAAAAGCCCAAATGAGAAATTATCACTTTGATTTTATCAAAGATAGCTGAGACATTTGACCTTATTTTTTATTTAATCTCCTCAGCCATATATGCCAAAGAATGGCAAGGAGAGCAACTCACATGAATCAGTCTTAACTCCCAGCACACCATATATCATACACTGATCACAAATTCAAGATGGGAAACACGTTTTAAATCCACACTCTCACCTTTCCACACATCAGATTCTCAAAATGTACATAAATTTTAACCATTTTTCATAGTCAGATGATTGATGATGCATGTGCAATACTACCTTCTGAATAGACAATTTGGGTTTTTTTAAACCTCATCCATTCAATTTGATTGATTTCTATCCAGCTGTCTATTAATTTATCTTATAAGTTTTCATTTTCTTTTTATGCCAATTTCTAAAGATCAAATGCTGTTTTCTATACTTTTAGGTGATCCCTTTTTTTTTCTTTCATTTTTTTTTTTTTTTTTTTTGTGTGTTTGGGGGGGGGGGTGCAATTGTATCATCAGAACAAAGATAAATGGGTTATCAAGACTAGGAATCACTTTTGAGTTAAGAAAAAGAAAGAAAAAAATGATGCAATAGGTCTGATCAATGTCCTAATATTCAAGCAAAAATAAACATAAATAAACAAATTTCAACTGATTGCAACCATACTCGAGGAACTATATAGAAGTACGGCTACATAAAGCCACACTCATTTCTTTGAAGTTTTTCTTTTTCTAATCCCCCTTTCCATGGATAAGAATATGCATTCTGAGAAAATTATACTAAAAAAAGGGTCAACGGTAGGTTCCAAACTATTTAGGGATATATGGTCTTTGCCACAATAGAAGCAGCATTGATGAGACCAGCCAAATAATCCTCATATACGCCAAAAATGAAACAAATTTATTAGGGGGAAAATGAAGTCGGGACTTTCCATAATAAAAATAAAAAATCCAGGGTACAAGCCACAACTTTTTTATGAAGCTCCCAAAATTCCCCAAGGGAGACATCAATGACAAGTTGGAATTCCCACTCACAACTTCCACTTAAACAGCAGGTCAGAACTTGTAGTAATAACTTTATGAGGAAGTACAAATATCCCTTAGAGCAAGCATTAACTAATAGGACATCCTATCAACACTACAGTCCACAAAGAAGTATATAACTTGTGTTAAGACTTAAGACTTTACAAGTGTAAGAGCCACACTCTCAAGAAAGATGCGTGATGAGAAACATGTAGGTTCTGAATGGAAAGAGAAGGCAAGCACGTTCACTATTGGTATACTAATAACTTATCAACTAGGATGAGAATGGCTTTGCTGTGGTAATGCTGATGCTTCTCCCTGTTTTAACAAACAACGTCGACGGTTGTGCCCTGGTTTTTTGCATGCACTACAGTTTGACGGCCCACGACCTTCCCTTTCTGGGCCTACACAACGACGGCCATGTTCATCTATCTCATTCTGCAATTGCACAGACTGTGGCCGCCCTCTGCTACGCTCTCTATCAGGGGGAGGAACTATGGTAGGCCCTTCATGGGGAGGCCAGGAGCCTATGTCAGGTAGAGAACGAAAATCAGGAGCATATGTTAGTGCAAAAGTGTCAACTTTATACCAATCATCAACAAAAGTCTGGGGATCCAACATAATCGACTGGCATGCTGCAATTACATGTGAGCATGGATAGCCATAAATCTGAAGTTTCCCACATGTACATGTGCGCGCCCCTAGATTTACAACATGGGTATGAGGCTCGCCTTTAGTTCCTCTGGTAATCACTTCAAAGACTTCAGGTACATCATTTAACCACTTAACCTCATGCCCTAGCGCTCTTTTCCTATAACATGCAAGTTTCCCCTCAACAAGTGGAGTGAACTCTGACCCATATGCTGCCACCTGCTCCCTTCGAGTGATGAAGTATGTACTCAAACGGTAAAATGTTAGTCTCACTAGCGCTGTTATTGGCAATGCACGAGCTCCTTTCAGTACACTGTTGACGGTTTCTGACATGTTTGTTGTCATGATTCCAAAACGGTGGAAATCATCATGTGCAAGAGCCCATTGCTGAGCAGGAATTTCACCTATCCATTGCCGAGCATTCAGACTAATGTTTGTTATTAACTCAATAATCCTATCATACTTTTGAGGTTGATTTTGCTCTGCAGCCCTAGTGAGAAGATTCTTTATCGCAGCATCATGAAACCTTCTATTAAAATTGCTAGCTAAGTGACGCATGCAAATGCGATGAAAGGCATTCGGTTCTTGCCACTCCGGCCTGCTCATTGCCACCAAGATATCATTGTGGCAATCAGATATAATACAAAGTCCACTTTGATTACCAACAATGTCTCGAATATTATCCAAAAACCATGACCAACTACTCCCATTCTCCTTCACAACAATGGCAAATGCAAGGGGAAATAAACCGTTGTTCCCATCAACTCCAGTTGCAATTAACAGTATTCCTCCATATTTCCCAGACAATTGTGTGCTGTCGATGCTTATAACAGGCCGACAACGTTTGAATCCCTCAATTGAGGGGCTAAAAGCCCAAAATACACGCTCAAATACACTGGACTGATCACTTACATTTTCAGATTGTAACATGACAATGGTGCCAGAATTTGTCATTTTCAATGCACTGATATATCTTGGCAACAAGGCATACGATTCTTCCCAATTGCCAAATATCTTCTCAAATGCCTTCTGTTTTGCCTTCCATGCCTTCATATATGAAATATTATAGTCATACACATTTTCCATATGTGCCTGAATTGCCGCTGGTGTGATTGATAATTGTGCTTTGACCATCCCCACTATTTTACTACAAATGAATTCAGCATCTAACTGTGCATGGTCCTGGTTAATGCTGGGCTTGACACAAGTGTGTGGCCCTGCATATTTTGTAATGACAAAACATGAAGAGGAGGAATTCTTCTTCAATGACGCACGAAGTCTCCACAGACAACCTTTATGTTTACACTTCAAAGCCAGCAACAATGGAGTTGACTCTAGAACGATGTACTGCTGATGTTCCCTAATAGCATATTCTTTTACAGCATGCTGTAATTGTTGCTTCGTTTGAAAATTTTGGCCGACATGTAGCACATCTTTTACATTCTCCGGAACAATTAGTACTCCTGGTACATGGTTACTGGCAACCGCATCACTCACCCAGCTTGCATTTGTCAACTCATCGATAGGTGCCCGTTCAACCTCTTCAATATTGTTGGTGGCATTAGCTTCTGACACCCAGGCATTTCCCTCAGTCTCATTTAGTTCCTGAACAGGGTCCCCAGTCTGATTCTCCTCACTTCCAACATTGATGTGAGGAGACTCATCTCTCCTCTCATCATAGTCTGGACCACTCTGGACAACTACTAGAGCATCCTTTCCACTTCCGATGTGTAAAGCTTCTTTTTCCAAGTACAACTCTACAGCATGTACCTCGGGGTGTCGTCCCAATTCAAGCATTATCTCAGTGGAATCCAAGTCATCTATCATGTAGGCTATGTATCCCCTAGAAACTGGATATCTACAAGTTATCTTGATATCAAACTGCCTCCTGTTGTAGCCAGTTATCTCATACATTTTGTCCAACAACTCTGAATGAAGAATATTGTAATTGATTCTGACACCCTTCAGCTTACCACCTTCATAATCCAAGCCCTGTGAGGCAGTTGTAATCTTTCCATTCCAACGACACATAAGTGTTACCATCTGATCTGCCATATTCTGTCATTGTCAATAAAGAATAGCAAACATTTAACTTTCAAGAAAGAAAAGTCAAATCTATCTCATTACAGAACACATAGCACATCACCTCATTCCATGTCAGTCCAATTTATTACATAAAGAAACCATCTAAATGGATGAAACCAAAATGAATTGCCCACTAATCCATTAACAAATTTAATTTTGGGAAAAAAAGAAAAAAATATCAATTTGCACCACACTGCAGTTTAACCGTTTTCTATTAGAAAATTTTCATCATGGTTTGATCTAATATCAATTAGCATTGCAGATGGACCATAAACATGACTGACCAACCATGATATCCGATTTTGAATTTTTTTTGTGAAAAAGAATGGTTAAGATATGGCTAGGACCATCCACTCAGCTCTTGTATGAGCTTATATTTAAAGGTGAGGAACTGGCTGTGGTCCGTGGATGGTCTCTTCTATTAGTCGAACATACTTGCAGTACATTTCTAGGACATCAAGCCTCACAAGGACTGTTTTTCTGGGGCATGGTGGTAATGTGAACACGATAGCTGTACAAAAAGTGATAACAGGATCCTGTTGAACACCAATCAAGGAAGCTACAGCAAAATCTGTGGAAAGACTTAAAAATACTTTCACAGAGACGAATTTTTTTTTTTATGGAAATCAGTTCATGAGCCCCCTCCCTTCCTTCCTGTTGGAGCATTGTCTAAATAACTTTGATGAGCCAACTAAAGAAGTGAAGATTTACATCCATCACCAACAATCTGATCTCACTGCAGGAAAATGATCTAGCTACATGATTTTTATTTGTATGGACTTATACACCACTTTAATCATGGTTACAGACTCATGTCCGATGGTTCCAAGATGATGATTGCAATTTGCAGCTTGTTAAATACATCGGTGGTAAAAGTAGGAGAATTATAGAAACATCACAAAACATGCAGTTCATACAGGCTTGTTCCATAAAATTAAAAAAAAAAAAAAATATATATATATATATATATATATATATATATATATATATATATATATATATATATATATATATACTCACTACAGACTGCTCTGGCATACCTTGCTAACCCTGCCTTGCTAACCCCGCTGGCTTAGAAGACCTGAAAGAACCCGTAGGAAGACTTCCAGACCAATAAGCACATCCTAAAGAGAGGAAGGACTATTAACGGGGATTATAAACTGCCCCCTCAATCGCCGGGGAGGCTATATTCTCAATCGGCGAAGCCTCGCTACAAAGCTAGGGAGGGAGACTTCTTCTTCTTTCAAGTGAAGAAGAAGCCCACCTCCCACAGGATAAGCCCCTTAAAGTACACTTACTGATTGACTAGCTTGAACTTCTCTTACTGCGGAACGCTACGCTCTCACTGCCGATCGCATATATATATATATATATAAGTCGTATCATCTATATTAGAAAAAAACATATTGTGATTCAAGCCTCAAAAACAAAATGTTCAAGATAAGATGAATAATTGATGCCCAGTCATAATTTTCATCAGTTCTCAACCACACCACAATTTTTTATTTTTATGATAATTAATCACACTACTAATTTCACACTTTTCTCCTCTTTTGGGACGGAGGTTGGGGAACATAATTTCCATGAGACAGGACCAAATCTATTCGCAAGAGAATCTGAATAAATAGAAGCAACACATTATGTGAACCATATTACTTTCTTGAAACATCATGAAAACATATTTTCCAAATGACAAACTCCTAAACAAAAGCACCAGCCGATTGTAGGATTTAAAATTTAAATACAAGGTGCCAGATCACAAATTATTGGCCTAAAATGCATTCTACCGACTAAACCAAAAATAATCAGTATTAAAGTAGACAATTTTCCATAAGCCTCCTCCCATTTTGCACAGGGAGGGGGGTAAGTACACAATCAAGCAAATCTGTCAAAAAAAGGCAAAATATTTCAGTTTTGCTTCAGTTTTGCTTGGGGGTAATCTCGAACCATGTCTTTAAACAATCTGAAACTTCAAATATTAAGATATACAAGTGAGTAATTACATTATAAACCAACAAATGCAACCAAATAATAATCATCAAGAATACAACTAATACTCACAGAATAAACCTAGAGCAGAGGCAGGAAGAATAAAAACTGGTAACTCTTTTCCAACTGAAGTCTGACTAAGAGTGATAACTTGTTTTAGCATTCTTTCATGGAAAATTTAGATTAAGTCACACTCCCACATCCTGAACTCAATTCACATAAATCTTGTAAATGGGGATCACTGCTTCATAAGTTGATAACTAATTTTAGATAAACTCCAATCTCCCAGTCCTGATTTCAGCTTATAGAGGACTTGGGAAGTTCCAGCTTCAGGCAAAATAAATAACTAAGTCCCCATTAGGATTACATGGAAGACCTTCTCGGTGCTGCCACTCACATGGCAAAGTCCCAACATATTTCTATGATAAATTTTAAATAGGTTGGAATTTGTCACAGACCTTCTATTGCTTGCAATAATTTATATAAAAACAAGAATGGATTTTGGGCTGTTGTTTTCCAATTCTCAACTAAAGACCATGTTTCTCAGTCAAGCTTGCTGTTCAAATTTTTAGTTGCTTCTATGTTCTACGGTTTCTCAACCTCATAACCTGGTTCTCCAATCTCCTTTAGGAGTTATACGGCAATTAGTACATTTCCTATCAACTTTTTCACAAAGCAAGGGGAGAGAAGACTCTTATAGCAAACTGAGAAGGGAACTGATAACGGGCCAGAGAGATGATAATGACGAAGAAGCTTCATTATTCTCTCAGAACAAATCCAAAAACCTACAATGCGGTCCCATCAAGTAAGTAACCCAGAGAGAAACCCATGCATGCCCATTAAAGCAGAACACTTACTCGGAAATTTTCAGTGAATTTAAAGGGAAAAAAGAGGAACCCAGTTCAGCTATCACGCCCGAATTCAAGCGACAATGAAAAAAGAAGTTCCATCCGAAATGGATGGCTTTCCATCACCAGAGGCCCTAATCCTTGATATAGACTCATGTGTAGGAAAATCGAACTAACCTGTGTGCTCTGAAGGGTGGATGTCAGAGAACAGATTTGCATACTCGCAAACCTTGGCTTGTTCAGTTCTAGAAGACCGTCGTTTCGTTCACATAACAAACAGTAAGAGCAAGGGTAAAATGGGAAAATAAATAGGGTAAATTACATATGAGATAGAGGAGATGACGTTTGAGGTACCTCATCTTCTACGAGATGACATTTAGGGTTCCAAAAATATCTCTCACAAGATACGAACGGAGGTTCTTCAAGATGCAATGAATTGGCTCTTCATCGCCAACCCACCACCGTGAAGCCAGTCCTTCAAGGAACCGTTCATGACATACTCAAAAACCAAAAAAGGAATCAGGGTCATCAATCAAATAGGTACCCAAAAGTCAAATAATATTTGGGTGGTTGTAGTGGAAGTTGTCATAAAAAAGTTCCAAGTCAATTTTGGAGATTGTTTGTGGTGATAACCCTCTTGATGATCAGTTTCGTCCCACCATGATCCTTCGATCAGATTGCTGAATTGATAGTCCTCTGCAGCTCTTATTACTTCCTTAATGGTGTACGTCTCTAACACCATCTTGTGGGATGCGTGATCTCAAGGACTTGACTGTTGAACGATTTCTTCTCGCCAGTACGTAGTTTTTGAACTTAGCTGTTGTAATTCCCAGTGTATGAGTCTCTAGCTACTGCCTAGTCTAGGGAAAAGGTTTTCCCATAACTTTCAGTTCCACACCTCCATCCTCCCAAAAAAATTGGTTTCTAGTTTCTACTTCCCATAATGGATAACCAGGATCACTGCTGCAATGGCCACACTAACCCCTAGTGCCCACTGAATGCAATACTGCAATATAGACTCCAATCTTCAACATTGTTGATTTCTTTTATTGATGATTGCCGGGATTAATAACAAGGATGCTAGCCACAGGGTAACTGGAATTTGGGTTCAGGGGGTTTAGAAAGAAGACCAAGGATGGGTTTATTGGGGAGAGGAATCAGAAAAAACGTAGTTTTCGCAGAGAATTCAGTATGAATTGGTGTGGAACACGACGTACAGCTTTATGCTGTTTTGTTCCTTCGGCAGATGTTTTGTTATAGATTTAATATGAAAAAAAAAAAAAAAGAAGTTCGATCGAATCTGTAAAAATCATCGTTGTTTCTCTTGTCCACCAAACGGTGAAGAATTTTATATACCTTATTGATGACATCAATCTCGCCAGGTTTCAGAATGCTTCATTTGCAATTCTGATGTAAGAGAAACCATTCAAAACTGAACGACTTCCGTCGGATGAATATATTTAGCCATTTAGGGTATCGGGCTGGTCCGGATCAAATTGGTGTCGAATTTTATAAACTCTCGTTGAAATGTGTCTATTAAGAGATACGGACTGGGTGAGTTGCATCGTGCACATCAACTAACGGGCTGGTCTGTTTTTAAGTTGTTATCGAGCTTAGCTTATCGGTTGTTATCATGCTGCTTTAGACCGGTTTGGATGGAAAGCCTGGTAGAAAAACCCATTAAGGCCATGTAGAAGCTTGAAGCAGTGAAGCTAAGGTTTAAAATTCGGTCTAATTCGATTTGATTCGGACCATTCTCAAGTCTCAGCTCATTGGTCCACTTTTTCGAGTCAATTTCGAGTTATCCCGGACCAAACCGGGAGTAGTAGGATATGCTATACCTCAACCTAAAACATGTTCAAAACAGTTCGGTTTATATCGATTTCGGGTAAATTCGGGCTGGCTTATCTAGGCTACTGGTTTGGTCCCACAATGACACATCTAAGGGTATCGATGCGTAATTGATTTCTATATGGCTTTGTTTGTCCACAACTTCTTGTGATCCTAGTCTCTGTCCTCTGTCCAAGAGTTAAAATGGAGAGAAATGGAGGTTCGTAATATATGTGGGATATCTTTGTAAATTGACCATAGGATACCAAGCCGGAGTAATCTTAATCTAGTTTTGGAACCCCTAACCTCACTTTCAAAAGATGAGAGATATCACAAATGTCTTTTACTCAAACATTGGGTATTTGAGATGTAATTTACCAAAATAAATAGGAAAATTTTCATATACACACATTAAGGATTGGAAACCTCATCTACCCCCACAAGATTATAAAAACCTCATTTACTATCTAAAAATTTTGCTCCATTAATCAACGAAGCCCATTCCGTTAAAAGATTTCCGTTAATTGCTGACGTCAAATGCATTGAGAATTTTAATGGACGATAATAACCTTTTTGGCTTGTTAAAAGACCAAAATACCCTTTCCTTTCATCAACGGTCTTCATCTTCCTTGAATCCTCTGTTCGACGACGATGGAATCAGTGAATCTCCATTCTCTGCTGTGATCCTTTCTCGCTTTCCCTTTCAGAGGAACAGAAAACAGAGACAGTGCTCTGATCCATTTTGCAGATACAGAATCTGCCAGCATGAGACATGAAGAAATGGCATACCGTTCGCAACAGAGGATGAACCAGTGATTGCCATGATTGATCGTGTTTAAGTTGCTGCAGGAAGATCCTTGATCCAATCATCTAATGGCTTCCCAACCGAATACACAATGAACCCAATCTTCCTCATCGCCTGCACATTAACCACATTCCTTCCGTCAAAGAAAAACACTGGCTTCTCCATCGCATCATAGATCTTCTGATAATCAAGAGACATAAACTCATTCCACTCCATCAGTATACACACACCATGAGCTCCCTTGGCTGCCTCATAAGGATCCTTAATCACACTCAAATTTGTCTTCTCTGTAACAGCAGCTGACACCAAATGTTGTGGATGATCAAACTTACTCGTCGCCAGATCTCGTCTGATTTGATCCTCTGTCACCTGCGGATCATAGATCGCGAGATGCACTTTGTCCCCCAATAGCCCATGACATACATAGATCGCAGGTGTTCTCTGGTATCCCCTATATCCTTCTTGAAAGCAAATCCAAGAATAGCAAATTTTTTTCCTGATACAGTGTTGAACATCGATGACACCACTCGATTCACGAATCGAGATTTCTGGTAATCGTTGATCTACAGCACTTGTCTCCAGTAATTAGCAACCTCAGAAAGCCAATTCATAGCTTAGACATGATCGATCATGACAAGCTACAATCTGTTCAACGAGGGCTTTTGTATTTTTTTTTTTTCCTGATTCTGATATATGACTGATAATTGCCTGCCTTTGAAAGGTTTGGTCTCTTGTTTCATCCGTCGAGTACCAGCATTAACAAATCTAAAAGGAGAATGGGGAAGAAGAAGTTCATAAAAAATTTAACAAAGCCATCCCTCCCATCCCCTCCAGGTCATCTTTATCGCTTTATTTATTCTCCACTATCATTTTATCATCTTGCTTTATTTTATTCATCTTCTGCAACTAGTTTCTCTATATCATTTTTTCTGATGATCTGGTTGTTTATGCGAACTTGCCTCATGTTTTGAACTGCTCTAGTCATGGTGGAGATAGGAGGCCGATAATGGGATGCCGGAGATAGGAGGCCGGAGATGGGATGCCGCCGTGGATGACAGCGTAGAGGAGACCAACGCAAAGGGGACTCGGGTTAGGGCTTTGCTGAGAGTGAAAAAGAGAGAGACACAAAATATAAATTCCATTACAAAGGTCAAATTAGTCATTCAACATATTTTTTTAATTTTTTAATTTTTAATATGAAGGATAAAATTGTATTTCAACAATTCCGTCAGTTAGTTGGATGTGATTGAGATCCACGCAGTTAATTGGAATTGTATATATTGTTAGGGACTATTACATGTATATGGGTAAAATTGTAATTGTGTAGGAATAGGTTCTTGGAAGCGTATATATTGTCTTTGCATGATTCTATAAAAAGAAAAAGGAAAAAAGAAAATAGTAAAACAGATCACTTTGTGATGTCGAGAGATGTGTAGAGTTTTTTTTTGATGAATAAGAAATTTTTTGATTCTTTGAGAATGGATGCAGACATTTTGCATTGGGTGCTAAACCACGATAAATCATCGTGTTTGTGTGATTGTTAACTCGATTTTCTTTCTCTTGCTTGCACTTTCATCCTCAACAATTAATTGTACTACTACAAAATAAATTATTAACGGTGTAATCGGGCTCATTCTAGTTGGTTCAGTTTTGAATGATTAAACCACGATGTCTAACTGATAAATAAACAACATAACCAGGGATCTTTATTTATTGATTTTTTGTCCATTTCAATCTTTAGTCATTAGTCGATGTGGGATTGAAAACGTGAGACAACAAAGTAAAGGATTGTACGTAAGTGTGAAAAATTTAATCCTTCATTAGTTTGATGAAGAAAATAATGGGATGACATTCTATAAAGGATGTCTCCTTTAGTAAGACTGTTATAAATAATTAGTCTCACATCGATTGGAGAAAGAAGAAAAAACGTAAATATTCATGTGAAACGGAGGACCACTTAATTGGTCTTTAATTGATTGGTTAAGATTAATTTCTATATTTGGTCGGTTTTCAATTAGGCCACATCAGCTTTCTAATTAGTATTAAGAATGACTAGTTAATACATCATCTAGTCATTAAAGGGTGATTTGATTTCAATCTTTTTCAATTGAGCCCAATAGATTTAACCGGTGTAGTTTGGATTGTGACATCCCTAGGTTAGGTTGGTCCTCCACCCAGTCAACCCACCCAAATAAAAAATTCAGTGTGTCAGTTTCTGCATTTATGATAAAATAAATATAAAATATTATTTTCTGGGAATTTTTTAACCTATTTTATGTGGAAATAAACAAAAAATATATAATTCAAATAATCCTAAAATTTTATCAAAAATATTTTAATTGTTTAAACCATCTACTTTCATACCTAAATTTACATTTAAAATATTGAATAAATAGCAAAAGAGAATCATTTGTGTTCGATTGATTAAAGAGATTTTAAGGATATACTTGTAATAGCATCTTCATTCAAATCGGGAAGACTGGCTTTAGGAGAGAGAGAGATGTTATTTTGTTTTTTAAAAATGAAAGTGAAATAAAAAAGAGAATGAACTATTTATAACAAATCATTTATGTGAATAAATTATAAGGGTGAGATCAATATTTTGTCGTTAAGTTAAAAGTAACGGTGTGGGTGAGATTGCATGATAGGATTGTTAGAAGGGTATTCTGTGTAGTTTTTGTAAAAACAGGGTAGTTCTATATATTTTTACTACAGTAGAGGGGGTGTCTGTGTAATTAACCTTAAAAAATAACTGTTTGATATTGTGAGAGCAATATTTTGAGTTGTAAAACTTTCTTTACGCATTGCACGTGAGATATTTTGTTTATATAATATGATGGTTACAATCTGGTACATGTCTTTACAAGGTGTTTGGTGTTTGTATTTGAGTACAGCACAAATTGAGAAGTCCTAATCTATATGGACCATCTGATAGTCCCATGCATATAGAACTCTATATCATATGTGGGAGTTCCAATACGCATGATGAACACCTTCTAATCAATTTGTAAACTTTAGATTATATTAATTTATTTTAAATATAAATAAATACCATAAATCATACATTACATATATCATAATGTATTATATAATTAATTCTATAATACAATACCAAAGTGAACCATAGTTAAGGTATGTGATAGACTATAGTCCAGATTGGAATGATTTGAGAGTTAAGGAGTTAATTATTTAAGGAAACGAAATGAGAGAGAGGGTGTTGTATTGGAATATAAAAAAATAAAAAAAAAAGTAGAAAATTTATAGAAAAATAATCAAGGAGAGAAAAAGAGAAGGGCACAAAGGTAAGTGTTGTCGATGGAATCCGTTTAGCTTTTCCGATCTTACCAGGTAGCTGAAACACCTACACAATAAGAAAGTGGGTTGGATATACCCCAGGACCACTCCGATGCTAAAGTTAGAGACTTCCAGGGACACGCAGTATGGAGTTCACGCAGTATGGAGTTCTTAGTGGAACACTAGAGCTCATTGAAAATGGGGATTCCTTGAGATACTGGAGTTACCACCATCGTCCCTTCCTTTCCGATGAAACGAGATCTTAGAACCATAGAGAGAGTAAAACACAAGAGGACTTATACCTGATTATGATGTTTTTCCTTATGGCAAGAATATTCCATCTACATTGCAATCAATATCTTTTTACTATGTATAAGTTCAAGGATAAGCTTTCCAGACAAGCCTCTCCACACCTACCACCATCTCGATCATCAGCCTCCTAGGAAACAATAGGTTTGAGAGGTTACGACCCCTTAGGGCGGCGCTAGGACGTCTTGTCAGCCGCTTATGATCCCCTTATAGTCCACGTCCTCCATATTTTCTGATGCTTGTCTCTGTCTTTACACTTTTATCGAGTACCGGTCTTGCTTTTTGCTGATTCAGTCCATGATATGGTGATCTGGCCAGTCAAATCTACCTACCTGGCATTTATGATTGGTGTCAGTATTTATGAACATTAATGGCAGACCATTAAATGCCTAGCTACCACCATCACTCTGTCCCATCAGGTTTGGATCAGCCGGGGGGAGGGGGGGTTGAACACGAGTTTCTTTTTCGAACATCTCTTATTCTCATACCTCGCTCTTTAAATGCATGCCACGTGTCTTTCTCTCGAAGATTATCTTAGATTCTCAATTGACGATCAGATTTGTATCCATTATTATTTTCCCCCAATAGTAAAGAATCATGGGGATTCAAAAAATTTGATTTGTTAGTATCTTCTATCTGATAACAACTCTTTATTGCTGGAGCATAATAATCATTTGGCCATAAGACCCTTCTTTCTATCTTTATTATAAGTTTATAACTCAACCTTGCATTCATAGGGGTAAAATGTTCATTTTGCCCAAATTACCCCCTTAAACATTCTGCAAGGGTATAAAGGTTATTTTAGCTCTTATTGAATATTTTCAATCTAAACAAGGGTATTATGGTCTTTTCTCACAAGTCTGGTCTTTGGGGGAGGCCTGGCCCCCGACTATAGGCTGGACTGGCTTCTTGAGGCCTAAAGCTCAAAATACACTAGCTGCTCCAACTTGACTGGCTCAAGCCTTGAGACCTGGGCTTTGGGACCTGTAGTGAGGAATTATGAGAATACTCCAAAATAAGAAATGGATTAGAAAAGAGATTGGTGAAGTTTGGAATAACGAGAATACTATAATAATAGAAAAATTCCTAAGAGAAAGATTAGGAAAGAGATGAGAAGAGAAGTGTGGGTGTGAGTGGTATAACAAAGAAAAATCATACCAAAAGAAGTGGGAATTTTCAAATAAAAGTGGAGTGCAAAGAGGAATATTTTGATGGAATGCATCCATGTAGAAATATCTTCAAGAGAATATTCATAGCCGGTTAGGCCGGATTCTCTGCAGCCCTTGTAGTCCCATTCGGATCATTAGATTGCATTGGTGCACGTGTAGATGCGTTCTTAATGGTCCAGATATGGCTGCAGGATACCCAAGTCTATTCATTGCATAGTGTATGTAGGAGATGTGGTTATATGGGACTTGGATTTCGTGTAGTTCGGGTAGTCATATTTAGGCCATCAAGAATGCATCTGCACATATCCTGATGCATTCCAAAGGCCCAGATGCAGTTGGAGGGACTGCACAGTTACAAATGATCCAAGCCCGATTATATGTGAGATGAGAGGGAGTAATAAATTCAGAGTGGAAGAGAATGTGGATGGATTGGAGGAATTGTTTTTTTGGGGGCAAGATTTTATGATAGATTTGAGGTAGTATTAATTCGAGTGAAAAAAGAGACGGGATGTGAGAGACTCACCACTCATGAAAGAGCTTCCCATTTTTGTGCTACCTATAAAGTTATGATGATCAAAGACGGAAAAAACATTAGGATGGATCATAGATGGTTAAAACGGAAAAGGTAAAAAAAAAGGAAATGGGATAGATCAAGTTTTAAATGGAGCAAAACAAAAAGTTACAGTCAAACATTTCAAGAATGGCGAAAAATTAAAACGGACAGTATGAGTTTTAAACGGATGAAATATAATACGATACGGTGAAGAAAAGGGCAATATACTTTCGTAAATTGAAAAATTATACCTATATTAATGGGAACACATGATATTAATGATAGTCCAGTCATGTGAAAAAAAATAATAAAGTAATGAGTTTATAAGCAATTTTGAGGAACTGGCCAGTCTTTAACCCCACATTGGTTTCATGTAGAAAGCAATAATGGTATTAAACAATGTGGAATTAGTTAGCTCATTACTCATGGAAGATGCATGTTAAAATTTGGATACGGATATGATATGATACGCATATTAAACGTGTTTTTAACAACAAAGTTTGGAGTATGGAGTATTTTACTGTATCTTTTAAGTCAAGGTAATACATGTACTAAATGGCCGAGTACGGATTTACCAAAAAAAAAAGGCCGAGTACGGTACAAGAATACAATACATGTTGAAAAAGAGTTCTAACTAACATAGGAATGATTAATGTATGTGATAGAAAAAAGGTTTTAGTTTCCTAATAAAATTTTTTTTTTTTTGGTAAAAATAAGATTTTAGAGATCAATAGGAAAGATTTTTAGTTTCCTTCGAACTAAGATAGTAGAGATCCTATATAAATTTTAACCAAAAAAATAAAAAAAGAAAAGAGATCTATATGATGAAAAGGGGAAGATGGGAGAAAAACTTAACCAATTTATATAAATACATGGATTTGGATAAGCGTAGCAGGGTCTCCTGCGAGGGTATCTGCAGGAGACGAGACTATCTTGGATGGATACGAAGGGCTCTGGTACTTCATAGAATGTATCATAGTTCAACTTCCATGTCCTGTGACAGCTTGCTTTTGAAACATCGGATACGAAAGGTTCCACGTGGCACGCATCCATCCAAGGCAGTCTTGTCTCCTGCAGATACCCTCGCAGGAGACGATTTCAATCCCAATTCAACGATCATTTTCCTTTGTGTCTTACAGATATCACTAGAACCTTCATCCATGTAAAACAAAAAGTCATACCATCGAAGGATGAGTACTTGATAAGACCCTACCTTGTCAAAGGGTGGTTTTGTCTTGTAATAATGATCCATTGAGTTCGGATCATTTGCATGTACACATATTTTGTTTTATGGGATTTCATCACCATTGATATGGTGGGAGACTCACTTCTAAAGTGCAGATCCATTAAATATAGATGATGATAAAATCCTTAAGAAGATACAAATACATGCAAGTGAACTATTATTCTCTGAAATGACTTATCTTGTCAAAATAAGATCGACTAAAGGTATCGTGTTCGAGTCTCCCCCACATCTTCCCGTATTTGTTACTCCATTTTTGACTGGTGACCTTTTGTACCAAAGGCTGATAAGATTGTGAAATGAAGCCGCTCGTTAAAGCGTTTTTCAATTTGATAATGATCCTACTCTTATTGTCTCAAATATCAAAACTATCCTTATATTTTATAATATCTTCAATAAATGTGCGACAATGACAAGTGTCGCCACTTCGTTTTTTTCCCTGGTGATGGAAAATTCTAATATCTCATCATTAACTGGGATATTGACTGACTATAAAGCGTTACACGTAACAACAGCCAAAGCCAACAGTTCTTAGGGCTCCTACTTACCAAATAATAAGTAAAAAGATATAGTTACTATTTACTAGATAGTCCTTTAATCTTATCAACATTTACAACAAAAAAAAAAAAAAAAAAGCCAATCACTTATAACATTGGCCTAGTCACATTTACTTAGACAGTTTTTTTTATTTTTTTATTTTTTATGAAAAGATGCAATAGAAAACTATCAGATAACTTCTTTTTTTTATGAAAATATTTAATTTACTACGTAGTTAATATAAAAAAATCTTCCATGCCTCTTTAATTCGGACATGAGAAATTATTTCTTGATCAATAGAAAAATCCACATGGTCGAGAGAAGAAATCTCCATTGATAAAAATGTGAGAATACATAAAAAAACAACTCTGACTACACTAATACTATAAGGATTTTTTTTATCATTTTATAATTAACCAAAATGATTATTTGAATTAATAAAAAAAACCCACATGATCAAAGAGAAGAAATCTCCTTCAATAAGGATGTGAGAAAGCACGGAAAAACATCTCCGACCACACTAACAGTAGAAAGATCTTTTTCCCATTTTATAATTAATCCAAATGATCTCCGATCCGAATCCAAATCCGATCCCTCTACCATAGACAAATCAATATCGAGTTTCTTAACCATAATAAATGTGAACTTTGTGAAGATAAAGTTCAGAATAACACACTGCTTCAGAGAAGGAAATCTGTTGGCAGATCGACTATCAAAACAGGTAACAGGAAGTAAAACACCTCATACATGGGATTGCTGTCCAGATATTATAGCTCGTGATGTCGTCTAAGATGCATCAAGGAGACCTAGATATAGATTATGTAATTGATGTAGTTTGGATTATTTGTTTTCCTTTAGTCTCTATTGACCCTGTTGATGGCAATGTCGAATACTGAAGGTGGGGTTATTCTTGGTAGATGACTTTTATTTCCATTTTATAATACTCTTTTTACTTTATTAATACAAAGTTTGCAGATCATTAGCCAAAAAAAAAAAAAATGTGAACTTTGTGAAGGACCACAGAATAATAACAGCGGAAAGGGTATGACCGTAGTTATATGGAATTGTAGTGGCGTTTTCGTAATTTTGTTGTCTGTTATCATGAGAGAAAGAGCGGGCGGTTAAGAATTACACGACAATTAGAGAAGATTATATAGACATATATATCAGAAGTTTAGGCACTCTGGTGGAGCTCGCCACACACACTGACACAAGCAGAGTAACAATGGTGTTCGACGAGAAGAAGGAGAAACAAAGCCGAGATGACGGAGGAATTGTGGTGGTGGATCCAAAACCGAGTAAAGGAATCGCTTCGCGGTTCGTCGATTTGGTGGAGAGGCTGATAGTTAAGTTGATGTACGATTCTTCCCAGCCTCAACACTACTTGTCCGGAAATTTCGCTCCGGTGTCCAAAGAGACTCCACCTTGCGAGAATCTTCAAGTCAAAGGATATCTTCCGGTGAGAGTGATCGTAAAATTTATTGTCTCGTTGTTGAAGTTTTTGAATCCCCACAGAAATTTCTGTGCACTTTAGGAATTCTTTTTCAGTTTTTTCTATGCATTTGCGCTGGATTTATAGGTTTTGTTCTTCTTTTGATTAATCTCTTTTTTTCCATCCGCTTCTGAGAAGGGAGAAATGGTTCGAAAGATTTGTGCTGAAGGTTTGTCTCCTGCTGTCCGTGGGAATGAAGATGAGCTGTTGAAGTTTTCCTCCAGAGTTTTTATTAGTATAACTATTACTTTTTTTTTTCCCGGAATCTTCTGTTCGTTTCTATGCTGAAAATTTTATTAAAAGTATTAGATTCTTTCCAAGAGCTTTCCTTGCTTTCTTTATATAGTCTTGCGCTAATATTTAGCTTCTATGAAGAATACCTGAGTTTGCTTGTCTTATTATTATTTTCCATGGTTTTGTATGAGACTGTCCTTAGTAGCACCATGATCTGGGTGAAATTATAATATTCCCCCGAACTTTTCACGATTCTGTAAGGAGTTAAATCAAAGAAGCTTAGATTGGATCTTAGAGATGTCAGTTTTGCACTTAACAACTCGTAGATCTTTAGTTGGTTGACGTTGTTTTGTGATTGTGTCAGTGTAGCATTATAATTTTCTTTATTGCTTGCCACTGTACTGGAAAATTCGTTCAAATTCTGCGGATTAACCTTTTTATTGTACTTATTTTTGTATTGATAATTCATTGCATGGCAGGAGTGCATGAATGGGGAGTTTGTCAGGGTTGGTCCTAATCCAAAGTTCCATCCAGTGGCTGGATATCACTGGTACATCTGTTTTCTTTATCTTGTATTGTTTTAATAAGACCATGGACAAGTTCCTGTGCATGCATATATTCAAAATGAAGACGTAGAATGCTCTCCAAACAACTTAACGTGGACTCCTACTTTCTGGAGGTGCTTTTTTGGGGTTTTGTTTTTTTTTGGTTGTAAATGGAGTTCTGTTCTAGATTCCTTGGGCAGATGTTTGAAAAAAATGATCTACTATTTTTACATACTCTTCTGGATTTTAGTTAGTAATTTGTAATCTTTAATTTGGAAAACAGCTCTGTGTATGTGCACTCGTGCTTGCACATGTCTGCATAGATGGATTATATTTTATGTTTCACTCTGGAGGTCAGTATTTCTCTGGTGATGATTGTGTCTATTTTCTTGTCTGTCTATGTGCAGGTTTGATGGAGATGGGTATGTGTTTTTCTCTTCATTGCTTCACAACAGAAAAGGAAATATTTGTTAAGTTCGTTTGAACTTTCCTCTAGTATGTTGCTTCTGCTCCATGATAATGTTTGAAAGTAAAATTTCTTGCAATCTCCAAGACCCATCATGCCTTCAGGGTTAAAAGGCTATCGGTTTCTTTTTCCATTTCTTCCTTTGTGACATGAATTGGTGTTAGCCTTGTAGGATACATGTTGCAATTAAATCTGGTGATTAATTTGACTGCAATAGAATGTTAAGAGTGTTATTGATTATTTAATGCTTGTGTCCCGTAAGAGACCCAGTTTTCTCATGATTTACTGCCCTGAGTTACTGCCGAGTCACATATAACATATTGGTGATGAAATGCATTCAGTGTTTTTGGTTAATGATCATTCTGCCCACATTGGATCTGGTTCTGCTTCTGCCTATGTTCTTATTTTAACCTATGCTCTGGTGCCGGAATATTAGTTCCTTCTGATTTCTGTAGCATATCATGATATAGTACCTGTTTACTGCTAGGTCATGGATATTTTGGTTACGAAACACTCTCTGTGTTTTTGGTTGAGCATGCTGTGGTTCTGATTCCCCATATTATCTTTAGTTCTTGACCTCTGCTCTAGTGCCACAATGTTAGTTCCTTCTGAT
This sequence comes from Protea cynaroides, assembly GCA_028583415.1. Classification (NCBI taxonomy): domain Eukaryota; kingdom Viridiplantae; phylum Streptophyta; class Magnoliopsida; order Proteales; family Proteaceae; genus Protea; species Protea cynaroides. The sequence goes on along the minus strand of CM053269.1, from coordinate 70,431,231 downwards.
TATGTCTTACACTAATCTCTTGAATATATATGCATCAGTCATTTTTTGGGTTCCTATCATGATATTTAAATGGTAAACTAATTTTTCCTTCTCGACATTCAATATGGAGAGGGTGGGGGCAATTCTCTCTCAGTTGAAAAGTAATATAACCAATGTCTACCTTTGGAAAGATCTCTCACTCTCTCTCTCCTCTTGCACGCGGGCACATGCGTACACATTCTTGCGATCCATATGAATCTCTTTCATCAGTGGAACAATATGATTGGGGTGGCATAAATACATCAGCAGCTAAATAGGGAACTGCACAACCTCTCATTAAACAATTAAGATAAGTTCTAGACATTGTAAAAACAGCATACAAAAACATGGCGAGAAACAAGTAAAATACTACATTTCAATATAGCTAATCAGGAGCATGATGGTCTAATCTGCATCTGCCATTAGCATGTCATATTTCTTATTTTTTGAGAAATTATTCCAAATGTAGTACAGGCTTTTTATTTCTGGTATTTATGCTTCAAAGGTAGTTCATGTTACTGATTTGTTATGTTGATTGAATGTCCTTTAAGTCATTTATTTTTATCAAACTACTCACAGACATTTTATTGTTTCTGTTTTCTTGTATTTTCTCAAATCTTTCTAACCTTTCATAATTAGTGTGATATTTCAGAGTTGGAGCACATTTTGAAGCTATCGTTACATTCTTGTTTATTATTGACTTTTCAATAATTTCCTTATTATTGCAGCATGATTCACGGTTTGCGTATTAAAGATGGCAAGGCTACCTATGTTTCACGTTATGTAAGGACATCGCGCTTGAAACAAGAAGAATTTTTTGGAGGGGCAAAGTTTATGAAGGTATATTGGTAAACCATGCTATTAAGACTAGATCACAGCATGTTTGCTATAGTTAATTTCTATTTAGTTTGGGAAGTTGATTTTTCTTTAGTTCATACTTTGGAATGACAGCCACAAACAAATAAACAAATAGGAAACAAAATTTAATTATAAGCAACTTTTGATATTTTAACAAACTAAGCCACTGGATCTTAACCATAGTTGCCAGATTTGGTTGGTTTGAATAGTATTCTCCTGCAGGTTGATGTAGGTTTGCTATGAATCCTTGCCATTTAGCTTCATGTTGTTTGACCTGAACTTTCGCCCAAAAAAAAAAAAGAAGAAGCAACGGCCTGTTTTTATTTATTTTTTATTTTTTAAAATACTTGCTAGCTTGTAGAAAAATTCCATATGTTAGTACAGTAGGTGACTTAGTGGAGAGCACCATAATAATCATCACTGTTGTCTTCATCATTATAAACTTTGTATCAACCATCTGGGTTCAGCATCACCAAGCCTTTCTTATATAAATATAAATATATATATATATATATATATATATATAAAATAAAAATATAATATATATATATATATAATATATATATATATATATATATATATAAATATAAATATATATATATATATATATATATATATAAAATCTGATCTTCTATTTTTAATGTTTTTTGCTGTTGCCATTAAAAAGAAAATCATGAACAGAAGTCCTTTCTGTCATTCTCTTTATCCTTTTACAGCCTTCAATTTGTAGAGGAGGTAGAGTTGACAATGAGATCAAATTTGCTTTGTGGAAATCCCAATCCTTCTTGAACTGTATTCCCTTGAGCAGGCCAGTTATGTTTTCGTGTTTACAATTTAGAAGTTCTGTGAAGGCCCTATAATGTAGTGGCAGTAGTGCGAATCCTAAACAAGTGAAATCCAGTGGGAGATCAGCTTGCCACGACACGGTCACAGGTATAAGAATAGAATCAGGTTTGAGAGAAAACCAGATAACTCAATTGAAAGAATTCTATCAGCCTGAAATTCCAGTTGAATGAACAATACAAGCAGTAGATTGAGTCTGTAAAAAAATGAGATGAATCTGATGCACAGATTTGAGATAATGAGAGAATCCTTTTGAGGCTAGGATTGTTTAAACCCAGAAAATCGGAGAATTTGATAGCAAACAGTTTATGCCTCTTAAACAGGAACTGAAACTAATATGCAGCTGTGGGAAAGAGAAGGACTAAAGGAACAGATGTGATCAGGAATCACCACTTGGTCTGCAGGACTGGAATCACCACTAGGTTTCTACTGAATCACCATAGCAGAGAGTGCTGAATCTCATAGGCAAAAGTCAATTTTCATCTATCAAACTCGTGTGCAGGGCTGTAGCCTCTTTACAATTTTTTATTATTATTATAAACGACTCAAAACATGACTCAAACTAAGTCAAAAGTCCTCTAGCCAATAGTTTGCCTTGGAGGTAATCTTAACTGACTAAAACTCTGTATAAAAATAAGAAAGAAACAACTTAAACAAGGCTGGACTCATAGAATCCTATTCCGGCCTAACTAAGGCTCTCTTTGGTTTGTATTATAGAATTAATTATGTAATACACTATGACATATGTAGGTTTTTTGGTATGATTTATGGTACTTATTTATATTTAAAATAAATTGATATAATCTAAAATCTACTAATAGGTTAGAAGGTGTTTATCATTATTGTGATAATCTATTATTACTTCTTTATGTCTGGTGATATCAAACGGTTATTATGTATGACTCATAATTTATTTTTATAAATGATTCATAATAAATAACTCATAATCATAAATAGAAACTATACCAAAGAGAGCCTAAAACGCTTCACTAACAATTTCAAATAAAAATAGGAGTATAGGACTCTAACTAGATTAAGTAATAAAACAAATCCCATATTCCTACCTCCTACCCTTATTTTAGGCCAATTTGAGTGGTCAAATTGCAAGAGGGGAAAAAAACCCTGCTGGACCATATGTAATCTAACCCAAGGCTTATTTCCACTAAAATAAGCCTACTTTTGCTGATATATCTACATCACCATTTCTCTTACCCTCTCTGCACTTTGTCTCAGAGCCTTGATTATTTTGCAATAAAAATTTCCGGTGAAATAGATCACTAGTTTGTGCCAAATAATACTTGAGCTCCTGTTTTTGGCGGACCAACCAAACTAAAAATTGCATTTTCTGGAGAATATTTTCCATGCCATTACTGTAAGGAACCGAGCACCACTGAAGTTGAAAAGTTAGGGTTTGAAGATGAGAGTTAGGGCATCTAAGTGCAAGATACTTCATACATTTTGAGTTGTTTAAGACTTTGAGTGCATGATGTTGTTTTCCATATATGCATGATAGCATAAATATACAAATGCATGTGCTGCCCTTGGTTGGACTTACCATCAGTTTGCTTGTTAAGCAATGTAATATGGTAATAGCTAATACATAGATGCTAGACTACAAAAGTACCCTGTCATAGACTCATAATTCATAAATCTAAATATCAAAAGATCCCAAAGTTAGGATTCTTTTCCCCTAACTTCAAATGTTCTATCATGGGAATGTGGAATGTATGTCAAGTAGGAAAAACCCCATAAGATTTATTTATTTTTTCTCTAGATTTTGGGGGTTTCCATGTCTGTTTCTATGTGACTCATATTTACGACCACTGTTGATAGCTTGAGTCAAACATGACTCTTTCTCGACTAATTTCTGCAAACAGCTGGCTTCAGTTTTTTGCTGGGCTCAGGGCCTAGTTCAGTAATTGGTTTAACTAGTTTATATTTATAATTTTCTGTTCTTATCAACGACAATGGTTTTGCCTATCTACGATATTGAATCTCAAAGACTGGAAACTTGAAACTCACAGAACGCATAGATGACTTACTTCTTCTCTCACACTAAAAACTGTCTCTCTTTTCATATCAAAAGCTTAAAAAAGAAAGAATCAATTGGCAACTCTGCTTCTTCAGTCCATCAGGGATTGGCCAGGAGCATTCCATTCATCTCATATCATTGCTAAACCGAGCCCCCAGGTCATTTGGCCAGTTATAGTCCATCGGACTACTGGCTTACGGACTGAGGCCCTGTCCCCTCAAATTTGGATTAGAAAAAGATATGAAGTCGAGCCCATCCCATGCCCTTACTGCACAAACCATGTTCCAGTTTACAGTAGGCAAGCCCACAAGCCATTGGCTAATGTTGATATACCATTTTGACAAAGAAAAGTTAGCAGGAAGTTTCTGAATAAGTGGGTGTATGTTCTTGATCCCCATATCTTAGAAGAAATCACCCTTGCAGAAGAAGATCACTAATGAAAAGAAGAAAAGGATTAGGATATCTACCAAGATCAAGTTAAATTCAGAATCTTTATCAATTAGGAATTCAACAGGCTAAAATAATGGCTATACAAAATAAAAACACATTCTGCGTACATTCTGCCCTCCCCAGACCCTGCAGTAGCGGGAGCCTCGTGCACTGGGACGCCCTTTTTTACACAATAAAGACACATAAATATGTAGTGAAAACTTTCTAGATTGCAGAAGCAGTAAATAATATGAAAGTTGGGCTGAGTCCACATGCATCCCAGCCCATCTTCTCTCTCTCTCTCTCTCTCTCAAACAAGAGAAAAGATGCATGTAGATTTGAAAACCACTAAAAAACAGAGATAAACTCATTGCATAACACACATAATCTCTAGCATTGTAAGGACTGAGTGGCAATTACAATTGCAAAATTGGCATTCAAAGACTGAAATAAATTTAATTCACTCATGACCATTGTAAAACCAACAATTTAATCCCACATAATATATATTTTATCCCAGGCTTTGCACTTATCATTCGGTTTTAAACTTAATAGTTGCTGCCACACCAGCTTAATCTAATAGCAGAAGTACTTGCCTTCCACTGCTCCCCTTATTTTTTTTTCCCCGATTTTTAACATTCCCAGGAATGACTCAGCATAAGATAGGTAATTTGGAATACTTGCTTTGTGATGATTTCTATGCCACTGCTCTAGGGTCATCTTTCTAGCCAAGCTATGTCTTTGACAAGTTATTTTAGATTTCAAATTTTAGTTAATTATATAATTTATGGTGTAATGTAGCTATCTCTACTCCAGTCAACTCAAGTATGCCTGATCCCAACTAAATGGGGTACATGGATCCTTTTTGACATTCCACTGTTTAAGCCGTGTTTGAGATCAACTCAAAGCTATGGATATCCTTTCTCACCACTTGTTATCAGCTAATTTTCTGACTAGTGTTTGTCTTCAAGCTCCTCTATTATGCATCATCATATAGAAGGCATCCATTACAAATTCCCATATTACATCAAACGTCACTCCTTTAAGTTAGGTTCTATAAGAACTACTCCTAAATCATCTTGAATTTTTTTCCTTTCTTATTTTTCTCTTTTCTAGTTTTCCCATTTTCCATCCATCTCTTTGTTTATGAGATATGGAGCTAACTGTTAGCTTTTATTTTGTCATGATATATTGCGGATTTGCATAAGTTATTTAGTCACGTTCTTTCAGTTTGTTACTTGAATTTCTCTTTGTTAATTATTTAGTAAATGTCATACCACTTGTTCTAGTTCTGACGTTGTTAGGTAATTATGACACAAAACCAGAGTTTTAAGTTGTGAATTTAACATTTTTGAATTAGATAAAATCTCTAGTGACTGCACCTTGATGATGCATTCTTTGATATCCTATACTTTTATTGTTATATGTAGATTGGAGACCTTAAGGGCTTGTTTGGTCTACTAATGGTTAATATGCAACTTCTTCGAGCAAAATTGAAAGTGCTGGATGTTTCCTATGGAACTGGGACAGGTAAGAATTTTGACCTAACTTCAAATAAATGATTTATTTAATGTTCACAAAACAAAAAGATTTAAATATCAATCTTCTATATATTTGCTGGAAATGAATTAATCATTTGTGACCCTTGTTCAGGCAATACGGCTCTCATATATCACCATGGTAAACTTCTGGCACTTTCAGAAGCAGATAAACCTTGTAAGTCTCATCTTTTCTTCCCATCTATTTTCATCTTTTTCTGTTCTTTTTCTCTTTTCGTAAAAATAAGCCTTTCAAGTGTTTATCTTCGGTAGAAATCAAAAAGGAAGTCTGATGATCAGATTGAGTGGAGATTCTCTCTATGTCTGCCTCTCTCTCTCTCTCTCTCTCTCTCTCTCTCTCTCTCTCTCTCTCTCTCTTATAAATGTAAATGCTGAAGTTCTAAGGGGGAACAATATCCCTTTACTTTTCTGGCTTATGAGAAAGCCAGAAATTTATCAAGAAATTAAAAGATTTCTCCACGGTCAAAGTTAACAAGAGCGACTTTCTGTTTTCTATTTCCACTTCTATATCTGTCTAGATCTTGCAAAACTGAGCTACTACGAGTGACCCTTAAATGTAGCAATTTAAAGATTCACTCTTTGGGCTTACATACTCCTTCAAAATATTATCCATCTCTAGATGTATCCATCTGGCGGCAAAGGGGATTCAAGGATGACAATCCTAATTAATTCCCTTTGTTGCAGGATCTTTCTTTAACCCAACCCAGAAATCAGAATAGAGACTTTAAAGAAAATTCGGCTTATCTGAGAATTTGACCGTTGGTTGTTCTGTAAACTTGAAGGAAATGATCTTTAGGATGTACTTGAAGACATATCCAAAGTTGGAGATGATCCGATCACAGATGAGAGAGATGTGATTTTTTGAAAACTACCTATCATCTGAAAACGGGACTGGTTTAGTTAGAGCTGGTCGATATGATTTTAATCTTTAATCCCACGAGCTTTCGTTGATCAAATCAGCACTTAATGGTATCGCAATTCAGTATGCAATAATAAGAACTTGAAGGAGTTAATAGAAGGTCAAGAAAACCATAAAACAGAATATTTCGGGAGCTAAACTCTCTTCTTTTTTCTGGTCTAAATCTGCCGGCTCTCTTCTTTTTTATCTTATTTATAGACTTAAGAAAGATTACAAAATAAGGAAGGATTTAGTCATCTTAAAAAAAATATCCTAAAATAAATTAAAAGGGAAACTTGCCTTTATAGATTTAGGAAAGTTTCCAATCTAAAAAATATCCTAAGATAAATTAAAAGGGAAACTTGCCTTTATAGATTTAGGAAAGTTTCCAAAAAAACAACTTACAAAATATCAATCCATAACTTAACTTCAGGAAACTAAATCTAAGAATAATTTAGGAAAGAAATAACAAAAGAAGGAAAATTTCTGCTGTTGGTACTGTTCACGTGAACAGTACCGTGAACACTGTTGACGTGAACAGTGTGGGTTGGTCAGCCAATTGGGCCTGGCCCAATTTTGGAAGGTTCTTCTTTCGGCCCCTTCTAGAGTAGACTTGGGCTGCATCACCATCCCTGGAGCACCTGTGACGAACAACGTTGGTACAGGTACAGGTTATGTGTTTGCCATGTGCCAAGCTGTCAAAAACTTGAACACAGCTGAGAGAAGATTCCCCCGCCCCCACCCCCACCCCAACCACCCGCTTCTTTGACTCAGTCTAGGTAACCCCCTCTCATTTTGATACAATAACCCCCTTATTTTTTGACACATTTAGTCTGAGTGCCTTAGGCCCTATACCCATACCCAGCATGGGGAACTTGTCCCCCTATCCTAAGTTAGTTATTATTTTTATTTATTTATTTATTTATTTTTTATTTGAGAAGGGGGCCATGTGGATGCAATTTTCTGATATATGCCTGTATTGGACACTTGTGACATAGAATTCTGTTAAACCTACTGCTGCTTTTTGAGCTGCCTTGAAATGGATAGTCTAAAACATCCTCATTTTTGTTCTGATAGATGTCCTTAAAGTTTTGGAAGATGGAGATCTGCAAACCCTTGGAATGTTGGATTATGACAAGAGATTGCAACATTCCTTCACTGCTCATCCGAAGGTTGATCCTTTCACTGGTAACACTCGTCCTCAAAGCAAACTTTGTTGTGCAGTTGTGGTAGCTTGATTTTGATTTGTGGCAATCTTGCTTGCAGGCGAGATGTTTACATTTGGTTATTCGCATACTTCACCCTATTGCACTTACCGAGTCATTTCTAAGGATGGTTTTATGCTTGATCCCGTACCAATAACAGTTCCGGAACCTGTCATGATGCATGACTTCGCTATCACAGAGAACTATGCTATTTTCATGGATCTACCTCTTGTCTTCCGGCCAAAGGTACCACCATTATTGTTAAAAGTAATAGTAAACTATAAGTTACTATTAATTATTAGTGGTTGTAATATCCTAGTATTTCATATTCAATAAAAGAAAAACTTGTAGTTTTGTGTGTGCTTAGAAAATTTCCACCCTTAAATGACCTGATTTCTGACAAGCTTCCTGGAATAGCTGGAAGTACTGTTCATTTAATGAAAGCCCCCAATTTTTTTTCCTGCCTTAATCAAGTTGTGACCAAGTTTAGATCATCTCTTACGATTATATAATTTTTTTTTTTTTTTTTTGGTGAATGAATGAATATATTAATAGCACCCCAGAAAGAGGGAAAACAAACCTGGGTGTCCAAGGGACAGAGCCAAGCTCCTTACAAGAACTAGGACAAAAGCCCTAGAAAGAAAGCCACAAAAGAAAGGGGGAAAAAAAAAAAAAACACTAAGACCACCTCAGCCGGAGTCAAGATTCCAGGAGGAAATGATGAATCTATTCCTGGAGATATCCAGAGAATAGGACCATAAATCCATGATGGTTCCTTGCACATCAAAAGTAATAGCATCCCAAATTTGGACAAGGGATCTTGATCTAGCTGTCCATTTTCGAAGATTTGTCTCGAATCATGTGTGATACACTGTACATAGTTCCAGCAAATGTGAGCTTGACAATTGTGTCGCTTGGGGACTTATCTTTGAACTTTTTGGCTATCCACTTCCATTCGAGGTCAAAGGGTCTAATTCTCCTTTGGGAAGGGGATTACTACTAATAAGGAACATTTTGAGAGCTTCATGACGCCATTGAAGCAGGATTTTATGCACGCATTCCAATCTCATTTGCCCATGAATGTTAGTTTTTATGGTTCAGAGATTTTTCCACTAGAGGTAGATCCCCGTTATCCTGCCAACCTCTTTTATTTAGGGCATTTTAGAATTTCCTTCCTTAAATCTAGTTCTGGGCAAATGTAGACTGCCTCTTATGATTACTACTATAAGTACTTCTAAAGTTTAAGAACTGTATTTTCCATTTTGTAGGCTTAGTTTTTTGGTTTACTTTTTTTTTTTTTTTCACTTAAACTATTTAGAGACTTTGTGTTGGTATTGGATCTTTTCCAGGGTTTAATTTGGATATTTTGTGGCTTTTATTTAAATTGATATCATGTATTTCATTCATTTTATTTATATTTCAATTTACTTAGATTAATTTTGTTTAAATTGTTTGGGGGTTTAAGATTAATTTTTTTTTTCTGTACTGATAGAAAACTATTAGAACTAGAATGATATTTTTTTTATCCAAGGATCTTTTAATTTTGAAATAGTTTATTCCTTGGTGCCTTTAATATGGTAAGTGGAAAGTTACATTTGCTATGCCTAATTGACTTAAAAGTGAGAGGATCCTCTAATATTAGGATTATGGAACACTGAAGGCAAGAAAAAGCATAAATGCACCGGTGGCTTATTTGCATTGGATGCTTCTGTGTTCACAAAAATTCCCAGAGATTGTCCTGCCTGTATATTGGTTGGAGGAAGCATTTTGCAATCATTGTTTCAAGGACTTCTTGCTCATCCTTCCCCCACACTTCTCTAGCCGTCACCCCCCCCCCCCCCCAAAAAAAAAAAAAAAAAAAAAAGAGGAAATTCTTGCCTTTTTATACTATGCATCACCATTTTGTTCAGTGTACATTTTTTTACAATGCTTGGGAGACACCAAGGGATCTTATTAAATTTGAGGAATTTCGTAATGCATTTCTTGTCATTTCTTGTTCTACAGGAAATGGTAAAGGATAAAAAGCTAATTTTCTCATTTGATGCGACGAAGAAAGGTCGCTTTGGTATACTTCCACGATATGCTAAGGATGAGCTTCAAATTAGATGGTTTGAGCTTCCAAATTGCTTCATTTTTCATAACGGTGAGCTCTCCTCTTTTTTTTTTTCCTGCCCATCCTGTAAATTATCTGGTCCAGTTGACCCAAGTTTGCTATTTGGCTTAATCCTTCCTATGTATAGATCTCATTTAACTTTTAATTTCTAAACCTTGTACAGCAATACAAATCATTACAAAAAAAAAAAAAAAAAAAAAGGCCCCAAGTGGTTTTTCTTGGACCTTGGTTTTATGTGGCAGTGGCTAGTACATTAGCTTCCGTTCAGGGCCTTCAAGCAGCTTTTCAAAGAATAGTTGCTTTCAATACAAATATATATTTTTTTATGTTACCTGATGGTGATTCGGATCTAAGGGCAGCGGATATTGGGTTGGCATATGCTAACTGCACATTGATGAGATTATTTCAATCTCAGTATATATAACTGAAATATATATATATATATATATATATATCTTTTGGCAGAAATAAGTGACTGAATATGATTAAAAAAAATAGAGTAGCAGGTCTTAAATTCCCTATGCATGCAGTAGATGCTAGATAGTTGTTTTTTGCATGTAGGGAGTTCCATTTGTAGTTGCAGACTTTTTCGAAAGTGAGAGGAGATACTTGTCCCAAAAAGAAAAAAAAGTTAAAATAGTGCTAGAATAATGTGAACTCCTAGCTGTTTTCAAACTCTAGTTGAAGGGTTTACTGGATAGGAATCATTTTGGCTAGTCACCCTCTTTCTGTTTGGGGTGCTAAACGCTGACCAGCTTGTACTTTTGGTTCCATTTTAGACCCTCAAAAGAGATTGACTGGATTCTTAGCTTGAATATTAGAGCCCGGCATCTTCCACAAAAAAACTTCTGTAGCTCTATTGTCATGGTTGATCTTCTGCATTTGGTTGAGCATTTAAAATTTCTTACTTCCCCCAGATCCTCAAAAAAGCAAGCTTCTGGATGAGCAGAAAAATTTTGTAGAGAGTCCTCTAGATTTTTTCCCCCCTGCTCTGTGTCTTTGAAGAAGAATTAATTTCTGATTGATGAGAAAGAAATAATTAGCCAGTTATGAAGCCAGAAGGATTGAAAGTTTGAATATAACCATATAAGCTCAGGTACTGCATGTAACTGTTGGATTATTTCACATAATTTTTTGGGAAAATTTCACCCACCTCCCCTGTGGTTTGGCACAATGATGCGCGCCCATCTTTTTTTTGCGATAATTACACTCACACCCTCTACTTTATAAAATATTTTTCAGTCAGACCCTCTCCGTTAGGTGATGGCCATTAATTGATGACATGTCACCATCCAAAAATTTTTTAATGACAAAACTACCCCCATCAACATGTTAACTTACGATTTTACCCTTTTAAACTTAACAAAAAATCAATGGTTGACGAACCATTTTACCCTTTTAAACTTAACAAAAGACCCACAAGCCTCCTTCTTCCTTCTTCTTCATGAAGGCATCCACAGGATTCACCCCCCCCCTCCTCTTCTTCTCTCTTGCAAAAAGGGTTTTGGTTTCAATTCCTGACATCTCCAACAACCAGGGTTGCCAATTCCTTTATTCTCTTGCAACATCCCCATTGAACAAGCCTCATCAGTTTCCTCCAGCACTGATTCTTCCAAACCAGAGCTTGAAAACAATATCTCCAACTGTGTTTGAGACGGAAGTAGGCTATTTTGATTTGCAGTTTTCAAGCATGTGAAGTGATTACAAGCGTCTCCAGCGATAGTCTCGTAATATATTTTGAGTTTAATCAATTTGGGTTTCAAATGCTGCAGGTGGGTTTTGCTTAAGAAATTTTATTGACAGCCTCTCTTTGGTGGAAACCACCCTTCAGATGATGAGATTGCCTTGGGTCCTGGTCTCCTTTAGCTGTTGAACAGGGCCCACAAGTGCAATCATGGATTTGAGAGAGGGATCTGGTTTGATTTGAAGCAGAGGAAATGGAAATGCTGGTGGACGAGGCTGTGAATTGTGTGTGAAAAGTCGACAAGGATTTGTGGTTGCAGTGGTTGAATCACTGGGGCTGAGAGTACCCATATCAAATTGATTTAACCTTCCCTAGGAAAGGAAAACCTAATGTCGGTCAGAAAGATACATCATGAGATTTAGCAACCATACCTGACCAAAATCAATATGAGTTCACGAGGGTAAAATCAAAACAAAATCAGATGTATGGCTGAACTGACTTCTGTGGAAGAACGAAAAACAAGATGTATGTTGACTGAAGATACAAAGAAGAGAAGTTAAAGAAGAGATTTATGGAGGAATACCTCTTCTTATGGTTGGAGAAGAGTTGCACCAGAGAATAGAGAAGTAACGGAAGAAAGGAGACGTCGCCGGAGATTTTTACACTTTGCAGAAGAGAGACGTTGCAGAGAGACTGATTTTGTAAAAATAAATAGGGAAAATATCCAATCAAAGGGAATGGTGTTGGGGGTAAAAAGGACTTTTTTAAACTATTCTATGCGTCTGACTAACGTTTGGGTGTCGACAGGGGGTGATAGTTTAATTATCGCAAAAAAAGGTGGGCACGTATTATTAAGCCAAACCACCGGGGAGGTGGGTGAAAATTTCCCTAATTTTTTTTTTTTTACTTCCACTGTGTGTTTTCTCTATAGTTTATTGCAATTCATCAAGCTGATTCATTTTAGTGATGGCACCTAGAATCTACCTTATTTATTTTACTGATCCATCCAAGTTACCACTTCGGACTTGATATTTTCCCTCGGGAATCATTGATTTGTTAGGATTCAATTGGATTTATAGAGTAAAAGTTTTAAAGTTTGTTAGGTCATTAAAAAGCTAAATGGATTGAGTTTTTTTTTTCTATTTATTCTAATTGTGTATGTGGCTTCCACTTACTAGCCAATGCTTGGGAGGAAGGTGATGAAGTTGTTTTGATCACGTGCCGGCTTGAAAACCTAGATCTGGACATGGTCAGCGGAGCTGTAAAGAAAAAGCTTGAAAATTTCAAAAATGAACTGTAGGACATTCTTGCCCATATTATTTATGAGCACTTTTTTTTCTCTTGGGTATTTCTAAATTCCTTTGTTCTGCCAGATATGAGATGAGATTCAATTTGAAAACTGGACTAGCTTCACAGAAGAAACTGTCAGTATCTGCTGTCGATTTTCCTAGGGTGAATGAAAGTTACACTGGCAGGTTTCTCTCTAATCCTTCCGTTTGGCAGATATTTTGGATTGAATTTTATGAAAAAATGTGTTTATGTGAAGCCTAATTTTCTGTAATGTACTAGAAAGGGCTAGATTTTCGGAAGATCAATCTTTCATAAGATGCCACATAGGCTTGAGTTGGGAAGTTTTTTCCTTTTCATTTTCTAATGCCATGTTCATTTTTGTTATGTCCTTATTTTTTTTCCTTCTAAATGAGCAACCGTTCTGCAGAACATTTTGGCTTCTGTAAGTTCCTGATATGCACACTGACTTCCCCCATGAATTTTTAGTAGTTCTTTACCTGCCAAGGAATCTTGCCGAATAATTTGCATTCATGGAGAATTGAAGAAGTTAGCTATTTTGATTTGTTTATGATATCTTTGTCCATAAAGGTTGTCTTCTTCTCCAGGTCATTGATCTCTTTACTGAAGGGAATGCTATTCGTGTTCCTGGGGTTAAATCATTTCATAGAAGACTTCCAAATTTCATCATTGTTCTCATTTCATAGAAGACTGCCAAATTTCATTATGGTTATTTCTATTTTTATTTTTATTATTTTTATTTTGCATGAATTCAGGAAACAACGTTTTGTCTACGGGACAATACTGGACAGCATCGCAAAGGTGACAGGGATTATCAAATTTGATCTGCTCGCAGAACCAGAAAATGGGAAGACGAAGCTCGAAGTCGGGGGGAATATTCAAGGCATCTTTGATCTTGGGGATGGAAGATTTGGTTCAGAGGCAATTTTTGTCCCTCGTGAGCCCGGTATCTCATCTGAAGAGGATGATGGCTACTTGATATTCTTTGTACATGATGAGAACACGGGGTAACTGTTCTACCTTTTCGGTCAATTTAAAGTACAATACATGGACATGATTTTATTCCATAAAGAAATTCTTTTCAAGATATCATCAAATAATGGTACACTCTACCCCTCCCCAGACCCTACAGTAGCAGGAGCCTCATGCACTGGGACACCTTTTTTAATGCTGCACTCCCTTATTGTACAAATATTTTGTAGAAGCAATCATCTACTCTCTAGCCAATATGAGTCAAGATAGTTGCTTGTTGGCTCTAGGAGAACTTATAGTGTTAATCAGCTTATGCAAAGTGAGATTCACATATTCCATTAGCATGCAAACTTGTCTACAAGGTGCAATGACCAAGGACCCTTAAGTAGGCAATTGTGCAGCTAAACTCTGGTAAAACTTGTAATGCATCATATGGTTGAACAGTGAGAACACTTGTCTCTTGCTGTGTGCATGCTCTTCTGAAGAACATCCATGGTTCAAAGATGAACGGCCAGATACAGTATCTTAAAAAGAACACTCTGTCACTTTATATGCAGTGATGTATCATCAAAGTTACCCTCCAAAAAAAGGTGTTGCTCTGTAAGTTCTAGTTTACCATTGATTGTATCCATTTACTTGTATCGTTACGAATATGCAAAGTGATGAATGTACAATGTCAATTTCACCACGAGGGAATTTTTTTCTTTTTCTTTTTCTTTTTCTTTTTTTTTTTTGGGAGGGGGAGGGGAGGGGGGACCATCAAGGATAGTTTTGTATTGTGAAGAATCAGGATGCAATAGGATTGCGTTTCTGGTAAACCAGAGTTTTTTTTTTTTTTTTTTTCTATTTCCATAATTTTTTTTATATATAAGCCCATGTAGAATGTTTGGATTTCTCACCAGGTGTGTCTTCTGTAGGTTTTTTTTTTTAATATCCTTTTAAGTTGCTTTTATCCTTTTCTTCTTCTGTAGCTTTAACCATCTCTAGAGATGAATTGCTAGTTTCTTGACTATCTAAGCAAATGCTTTAAGTTGTTTTCATGGCCGTCATTTCTCATTGAAAGAGTTAAAAAGAACAGTAATTTTTGTTTCAGTAAAATTCCTGCCAATCTTAATTACCATTGACTGAAATGTGAGATTTGAGGTTTACTTCTTTGATGTCTTTATTTGCAGAAAATCTGCAGTCAACGTAATAGATGCAAAAACAATGTCAGCTGATCCTGTTGCAGTTGTTGAGCTACCACATAGGGTTCCCTACGGATTCCATGCGTTCTTTGTGACTGAGGCAAGTATTGCAGCATCTTTAATCAATTCACACAGAATAATACTCTTACAGGTCAAGAAATTTATTAACTGCACAAATACCTGGCCAAGTCAAGTCAAATGAATTTTTCTTTCCTTATAGAGTAGTATCTTCAGTCTGGAGTTGTAGGACCAGTACACAATTCTGGAACATGTTTTCCATTGATAGAGGATCAATACTCATAATTGAATGTGCCCCTCTTAATACCCAATCATCATGACCATATTGATCACAAGTATACGAAATTGTGCTGTTTAATTGAGCATTTAAAGAGTTATGATCTAATGATATTCAGTTTCTACCCTGTAAATTAGTTTCTATTCTACTCGTAGTTATTGCACTGTTAGTTTTACTTGGCTTTTGCTTGATATTCATTTCTTTTTGCCCAAAAACTGACACTAAACTCAAACGTGTGAATATTTGGGCAGGATCAACTTCAAGGACAGGCAAATATGTGATTGCAAACACTGTTCAAGTCATAAAAAATATATGTCAATAGAGAATAGCTCAAGTAGGCATGAGCAAGACCTCATTCAAGTGCATACTTCTGACCTCTCTTTCACTCTTTGGGGTTTTCTGCCAAAACTGTCTAATGCATGTTGGGTCTGGGGAAACAGCTATACCTGGCTATTAGGAATTTATAAATTCTACTTGTGGCCATCAATGTCTTTAGATGTCAATATTTTGGTTATTACACAACTTAAAGCTTGATAAAAGTATGAACTTTCTGTTTTTAAGCTGAAAATCTCAATAAGAAAATGTGAATTTTTTTTTCCTGGGGTTGGGGAAAGATGTGTGCTTGGGGTAGAATTTCAAGTATTAGCTCTCAATATTGTCCATCATACTCTTGTTTGGGGTTTGAGTTTGGTGTTGGTTTTGAGCCCCCATAAAATGAATATTTTCCCTTATTGCCCTTGTAATTTTTTGGCCGTGCTTTTGACAAATTGATTTAGTTTCCTTATAAAAGAACCAAATTGAGTATTTTCTTTGTGATGAATATCATCACTCATAGTTTAAGCAAGCAGAATCGGAATCACCGGATACCGATTCTGTCCCAACTGATTCACTTTGTTAGATCGGGCATGAATCAGTGTTAAAAGTTAATTACAAAGATTCCAAAAAATCAATACATCTGATAGTTGTAAACCAACCCTTCCCTTTCCCTTTGCTGTCTGTAGGTCTTCATCTTCTTCCTCATTGTCTCCTCCACCTTCATTGGCACCGTCGGGATCATTCTCAGCCGCCTGTCACCAGCACCAAGAATCTCCGTGATTCGCAGTGCCAGGGACTTCAACATCATCCTTGATGACATGGACTTCGATCACCTCTTCTGTGATTATGAAAGAAAAAAAGTATACCAGAAATTCTTTGTTTTCAAAATACTTTTCACAGGAACAAAAGATTACCAGAATCACTTCACATTGAGACTAGAGTATGTTTAGGTACCATGGCTTGTAAACCTTGCTTGTTCGATTATCCATATTCTCTCCCCCTCTCTCCCTTTAAGTTTTATTTGCAGAACCCTCGGACCATGAGACTAGCAATCTTGAACAGGGGAAGCACTTCTAGTTTCTTGTTCCCTCAAAGGCTTGGGATTCTGTCTTCAAGACACAGCATCCACAAACAACCCCCCCCCCCCCCTCCCTCTTCTCTTTTTCCCTTTTTCTCCCTTTTGTTTTTCTAACTTAAATGATATGGAAAACATAATCCTCCAGCTGAAAACAGTGCTGCAACAGACTTGAAGAACTGGTGGCTTTAACCATTTAATCAAGTTTACTAGACGAAGTGTCATAATTACAGAATTGTAACAAGCAAATAGTAACAATATATTCTTTGAAATGGAAAATAAAACCCAGGAAATATTGAAAAAGAGAATGACCTGCAATTTCTGATAGCAATCATAATATCTGTTGACTAATAACATTTGATCTCATTATTTGCTTTCCCATTATAAAATTTAAAGTTTCTTTTTTCCTAATCATAAATATTATAATTAAATGCATAATATTCGGCGGACTTGACTTGGAACCAACCATATCATCAAATGTAGGTGTGAATATGCATGAAACCAAGCCAGTTTGACCATTGGCACCCGTAGTTTTATCATCTATTATCACATGGGGCTGTGAGGAAGAATGACTGCTACATAATCATAGAATTTTCTATTACATTCCATTTTCTATGGATTGATTTTGAAATCATTCACTTCAGAATTCATAAACTGTAATTAGTTGCCAGACCAGCCTCTGGGGTCAATTTCTGTACCGCTTCCACTGATAAGAGAATGCTTTGATTGCTAAGGTGGTAATTTTATGAGCATCAATAGCACAACCTCTGTGAGAGAGAGAGAGAGAGAAATAAAATCCTATCTATAAAGTATATGATAAATAATACTGCATCAGAATCCATGACCGCAATTGGAACAATAACAGAAAATATAGAGGCACATGTTGCTCCAGAATTTGATGAAGTTTTATGCATCATAAGGTTGACATTTATCCCCATCAAAAAGGGCAAAAAAGTTCGTCATTATCCCAAAGGTTGGGATCATGGATTATAATTCCTAAATTTACTTTCTGATATACATTGAGATATCCCAGGCAACTGATTGATGCTGCCGCTCCAAACATGTCTGGAGAAATAACAACAAAACCGCCTGCAACACCCAAAAAAATTGATAAAGCTTTTGACGATAATGAAGACAGCAAAGAAAGAAAAGAGATTGTGAACAGGACCATCAAGATTGAGAGAAAAGAATGTAAAAAATTTTAAACTATACTATTGATAGAGGGGAAAAAAGTCTCAGTTAGATGCATGAAATCATGGTTCCTCAACCATGAAATGAGCTTGCAAAGGGAGCTAAAGTTCAAATTAATGACTCTTTCAACTCTTTCCTCATTGGGAACCAAATGATGACATCCACATATACCCTCAAAACGCCTGCTATCAACCTAGCATGAAAAGGACCCTCAACCTTTGCAAAAGAGATTGCAAAGGGAGCACCTATCTTTCAGAATTTCATGCAAAGTTCAGATTACTAAATCTTTCATCACTGGGAAATGTCGATTTTATGGAGGAAAGAGCACTTATCTTAATCATTATCAGAGATACAGAGAAAGCATTAGCATCTTCAGAAATAGCAGGGGATATCAACCATCAATCAAAGACACCACACAGATGGAATAGTAAATCATAGAAGAATTATCCAAGTATAATTCAACTCTATGCATATATTAGCAAATATATGGATGGAGCCTAGTGGCAAAATAAACACAAAAGCAGAAATACATGCATATGGCAATGTAGAAGGAAAAAGAATATAGAGGGAATGGGAATTCAATCAAAAGAAAACATACCTATTACGCGACACATACTATGGTCCAAGTCAAATATACAAGTTTTTGGAAATTGAGCCCAATGGCTTATTATAAGTCCCTTCACTTTTCACTTTCTTTTTGAATTTTTTTTCTTCTGTTTTTTTTGGGCGTAGGTGGGTACCATCCAAGGCTAAAAGCTTCAGGAAACTGAGTCACAATTGTTGTTAATAAGATTTTTTTTTTTTCTTTGTGCACATTGGAGGGATGCTGAAGGAGGTATAATTTAGTGCCCACACATCATCCCAGATCTCCTATTCTTTTCCTACTGATCCAACAATCCATAAGCCAGAATCATCATTATGCCCATCCTTTCCCTCAATGGCTGATTGAGAAAGACCAGTAGCCTTACCATTAGGCATAACATACCAGTCCTGAAACAAGACGAAGGATCAACTAGGCCTTACAACTCTCGACGAATTAGTCCTTCAATTAAAGACGCGAATATAAAGCAAGGACAAAATGAAGTCCAAACAGAGGGCTGTCCCGAAAGACCAAAGACCTCTCTTCACTCCAATGTTTAGAAACAACTCTGCTACCTTGCATTACCAGTGAATCCCCCATAACAAACAGAAGCAACTTCACGGGAAAAGATAGAACGTAAAGCAAAGACAAAAAGATGTCCAAACAGAGGGCTGTCCCAAAAGTCAAAAGACCTACCTTCTCTCTAATGTTTAGGAAAAACTCTTGCTACCTTGCATTACCAGTGAATCCCCCGTAGTAAAGAGAAGCAACTTCATGGTCAAAGATCTAACCACCTTAGCACAGTTAAATTCTAATCTTTCCAAGTTGAAATGAGAGCAACATTAATCTGACTCCTCTCCTCTAACAGGATCTAACTTGCGTTTGCAGTTGAACTACCTCTCCCTCAGCTAAATCTTAACCTTTCCAAGTTGAAATGACAGCTACATTGATGTGACTCCTCTCCTCTAACAGAATGGAACTTGCATTTGTAGTTGAGCTCTCTCCCTCTCTGTCTCTACGAATAAGGAATCATGTACAGAGCTGTATCTATGAACAGAAAATCATGTCAATGTTGCGGAGTGGTCATCCAGTAAGTTGTTGTAGATTCATTCTTAAAATTAGAATTTCCCCAGACCATAAAATTAAGCAAAAATTTAAAATAAGCCCAACCCAAGTCACAATGTGTCCTAACAGAAACCATCACTATGGTCAATATACTGATATAGAAGTAAACATCAAATCATTCCAACCCAACCACCTCAAGTAAGAACATTTCTTTATGTTTTATTATAAAGTATAGCTGAAGTTTCATATTTCTAAGAAATCAGACTAAAGATCCTTTCTGTAAAAATCATCTCACAAGTTCTGGCCCTAATATTTTCATTCCTCAACCCTAGTTGGAAGGAAACTCTCAAGTATCAGACATTTTTTCATCTTATTTTCTTCATTTGATTCTTTGAATAAACAAGGGATATTTAATAAGCGGCCATAAATAAAGTGTTGGGGCCTAGAACAAGGGTCTTAGTAAATTGGATATTCTAAACCCAAGTTCACCTGTTCTGGGAAGGGGAAACATCCAATTCAACTTTAAAAATTGAAAATATTTCTCCAAGTTGTAATCATAGAAATTCAATTTAGAAACAACCAAGAATCACAAAAACTAAAAAAAATGTCTTTTAGGAGTGTATGAAGAGCAATGAAGCACATACATTTCCCTTGTTCAAGTGTCGATTATTTTCATATTGCATTTGTATTAACCTAGTAATCAAAGGTGGTTTTCTTCTTCTTTTTTTTTCTCCCCATTTTCACTAGAAATCCACCCAGCTAATATTTCGAGGATTGGTCAATCCCAATCTTGATTTCCAATGGGGACCAATCCATTATGTAATACACAGTTTATAGTCCAACCATAGATGAAACTCTAAGCCATCACAAAAGATCTTGTAAAAGAACTATATGAATTAGAGGATATCTTCTGGAAGGAAAAAAATCAAAGAGCTTACAAGAAAGTCTAGAACCATACATACTTGCTATGAACCAAAACATACAATAATATAAAAAAAAATTAATTCAGAAAGATAGTTGACTTGGAGGGTATCTTCCGGGAGGGAAAAAAAAAAAGGGGAAAAAAAAGGAGGAAAAAACCATACATACTTGTTGAAAATAAATAATTAAAATTAATTCAGAAAGGTAGGGTCCAAATCTGGACATTCCAATTTGTATAATATCCCACAAAGTTTGATAAAATCCTTGGTTCAAGAAAAGAAGACTAATGTATATTTGGTCATTTTTCATTTTGTTTGGCATCATAAAATTTCCCCTTTTCCATATGGATGGTTGATAATGAGATTAGAAATGATGGTGTGCAACGATGTTCAAGTGTCGATTATTTTCATATTGCATTTGTATTAGCCTAGTAATCAAAGGTGGTTTTCTTCTTTTTTTTTTCCTCCCCATTTTCACTAGAAATCCACCCAGCTAATATTTCGAGGATTGGTCAATCCCAATCTTGATTTCCAATGGGGACCAATCCATTATTTAATACACAGTTTATAGTCCAACCATAGATGAAACTCTAAGCCATCACAAAAGATCTTGTAAAAGAACTATATGAATTAGAGGATATCTTCTGGAAGGAAAAAAAATCAAAGAGCTTACAAGAAAGTCTAGAACCATACATACTTGCTATGAACCAAAACATACAATAATATAAAAAAAATTAATTCAGAAAGATAGTGTCCAAATCTAGAACCAATGCCAACAGGTTGAATAAATATCCCACAAAGTTTGATAACATCCTATGGAACTTCAAAGAGGAAAAACAAAAAGAAGATGACTAACTTGGAATAATATTTGGTTATTTTTCAATTTGTTTGACATCATAAAATTTGCCCAATTGCATTTTCCATATGGATGGTTGATAATGAGATTAGAAATGATGGTGTGCAACGATGTTCAAGTGTCGATTATTTTCATATTGCATTCGTATTAGCCTAGTAATCAAAGGTGGTTTTCTTCTTTTTTTTTTTTCTCCCCATTTTCACTAGAAATCCACCCAGCTAATATTTCGAGGATTGGTCAATCCCAATCTTGATTTCCAATGGGGACCAATCCATTATGTAATACACAGTTTATAGTCCAACCATAGATGAAACTCTAAGCCATCACAAAAGATCTTGTAAAAGAACTATATGAATTAGAGGATATCTTCTGGAAGGAAAAAAATCAAAGAGCTTACAAGAAAGTCTAGAACCATACATACTTGCTATGAACCAAAACATACAATAATATAAAAAAAATTAATTCAGAAAGATAGTGTCCAAATCTAGAACCAATGCCGACAGGTTGAATAAATGTCCCACAAAATTTGATAACATCCTATGGAACTTCAAAGAGGAAAAACAAAAAGAAGATGACTAACTTGGAATAATATTTGGTTATTTTTCAATTTGTTTGACATCATAAAATTTGCTCAATTGCATTTTCCATATGGATGGTTGATAATGAGATTAGAAATGATGGTGTGCAACGATGTTCAAGTGTCGATTATTTTCATATTGCATTTGTATTAGCCTAGTAATCAAAGGTGGTTTTCTTCTTTCTTTTTTTTTTCTCCCCATTTTCACTAGAAATCCACCCAGCTAATATTTCGAGGATTGGTCAATCCCAATCTTGATTTCCAATGGGGACCAATCCATTATGTAATACACAGTTTATAGTCCAACCATAGATGAAACTCTAAGCCATCACAAAAGATCTTGTAAAAGAACTATATGAATTAGAGGATATCTTCTGGAAGGAAAAAAAATCAAAGAGCTTACAAGAAAGTCTAGAACCATACATACTTGCTATGAACCAAAACATACAATAATATAAAAAAAAAATTAATTCAGAAAGATAGTGTCCAAATCTAGAACCAATGCCAACAGGTTGAATAAATATCCCACAAAGTTTGATAACATCCTATGGAACTTCAAAGAGGAAAAACAAAAAGAAGATGACTAACTTGGAATAATATTTGGTTATTTTTCAATTTGTTTGACATCATAAAATTTGCTCAATTGCATTTTCCATATGGATGGTTGATAATGAGATTAGAAATGACGGTGTGCACGAAGTAAACTTTTCAAGACTAAATAACAATAGCAGGACCATATCTCCCTGGTATCCATAATACATCAGTGTTTCTGGCAAGTAAGACAAAAAGAACTACCAAAACACAGAAAGCAGCAACGATGAAAATGGCTTCCACATGCACATACAGAAACTGAAAAGGGTTTAATTCTTTTTGTAGTACTGACTGCAAAGCAATGTGGGCAAAAAACAAATGTTAAGGAGGAAATTAGCTTCAAAATACAGTAAATTTCAAACATATTTTTTTCACTTTTTCCTAATTAATGTTATGGACAACGAACGACTGTTAATTTCACAGGATGGCAGAGAGACCATAAAATCTGTTAATGAGAACAGTTCCATAAATAAAATAAATGCATATATTAAACTTTCAATAATCAAAATGGCCAACGGGACAAACCTAGTGAATGCTCCTTTTTAGACCAGAAGTTCACATCCTGCCAAATGTATCAATGTAAACATAAACACAAGGTATGAAAACGCATTTTTCAGTTCTAAACGACCTCATTATTTCCAATCCAAGAATACTTACTTAGCTTTAGCCCTTGCTTTCACCTTTTTGACAGGAATTTCCTGGCTTTCCACATTAGCCTGACATTGCACCTCAGTGGCTTGGTCATCTGATACTGTCTGTGAATCTAATGTCTTTGCATCAGGCCCTTCATCCAAGGCAGTTTCCTGCTGCAACAAACTTATATCATTTTCAAATTGTTTATCAGCTGGTGAATGTGAACCCTGAGCCTTTAGCTCTCTTCCTTCTTCCGGAATATCTTTGTCTCCTGACCCTGCTTTATCTCCTGAGGCAGTTTCCTGCTTCACCAAAGTAATATCATTCTCACTCTGTTTCCACATGCTTTGTTTTGTTTTTGTTTTTACTGTTTCAGCTCTATCTATAATGGGGGAACCCTCATTTACAGCATCTCCACTCTCCCCACCATCACCTGGGACCTGAGAATAAGGCTCTGATTTCGAAAGTAAGGTGAATGCCTCACTTGGAAAAATCTCAAGCTCAAACCGCTCTCTCATCAAATTCAACTGCTCCTTGTCACCATCATCATACAAAATACTGTGGAGCTTGTTCTCATTATCAAATGATTTAATCTGACCAGCAAACCATTTCCTTGAGTCAGGCCAGAACACCTTTATCCTCTTCCCAACAATCCTGTCAAAATCATTCTCTTTCAACAGAACCCTATGAAAAGAAACTATATTTTTCCTTGGACGGAGTCTAGGCGACTCTGCTTCAATTGACAAGAAAAATGCCTCTGCCATCTCCCTGTCAGCACCTCTTTTGCGTTTCTTCGCAAAAGTTTTAACCATCTCTGCAATCTCAACCTCACCCTTCCCAACCTCAACACCACCTGTCAGTTTCTCTTCCTGGGCCTTATCAGCCACTATTTCCCCTTTCATTTTGTCTCTACTATCTCCCTTTGTGCCCTTCTTGTTGCTGGTTTCCACACCCTGTGCTTTACCAGCAACAGATTTCTGCCTTTTCTTCTTGTTCACCATTTCCAAAAACCTAGAAAGCTATACTCCAATTCCAATCTTTCAATATTAACGCCAGAAGGAGAACCAGATAAAACTGTAATCCTGCAAAACCCAAGAAAGGCTTACAAGGTTACTTCTTCTAGAAATGAATGGAAATGCATAAACCCATAATCCAAAGAACTCCCCCAAAATCCATACTTTAGAAACCCAAAAACCCCTAATGGTAACACTTAGAACATCTGCGCATTAAATAAAAAACAAAGCCCTAATTATGCAAATCCCCACATAAAACAACAAACTCTCTCAAACCCACCTAGCATGATAAATGTAGAAAATTGAGCTCCAATAAGAAACCCTAAAATGAAGAACAGCAACACAATTTTCAAAACCCAACACCAACATCTCAATCAATAAGACATCAAAACCTATGCTGAAGCATTTCCATGAAAATTACCATAAAATAACTCAAAGCATACAAAAAGAAACCCTACTTTCTTAAATACTCAGCTAAATCAAACTCAGAAAGAAGAAATATAAAAGTAAAGAGAGACCATAAGCTTACCTCTCAACAGTTGCGTTTCTTCTTCGTTGTGGGTTTGCAAATGCAACCTGGGTTCTAATGTACATGAACTGTACATGGAAACCCGCCATGTCAGCTTCAAAAAGAGTGGGACGGCAATGGAGATTGGACACATGGCAGGGTGCGATTTGGTCATGAAATGATGCACTGGCGGACTTCTTTAGATGAGAGGTACTTGTGGATTATGCCCTTCCCACTCCCTATTTATGGAAAACTGTGAATTTAATTTGCATATTGGCGGGTTTTTCAAGCCTATTGTTTGAAATCCCCATGGTTAGACCGGACTTAAACACACCTCAATACATCAAATTAAAATTCAAAGGTTTTATCTTCCTTCTGTTGTGAGAACATTTCTTTTTCTCATGTTTCAAGGATGTCAATATGGTCTGTCATTCTTTTGTCTAAAAGGTTTTGACATTATTCAAAATATTTCAATAACCTGTTTCTTTTCTTTGGTTTTAGGATCTTTGTTGTACCTGAATTTCTTGTCGGTAAAATTTCTTTTTTACTAAAAAAAAAAATTAATTCATAGGCCTTAGAAATAGGGGTGGAAGGGCTTGAGGATCTCGTCCTCATCCACTGATACCTCTAGCGTCCTCGTCCATTAATACCACTATTCTAAAAAAAGTCACCATGCATCTTACCAAAGCCAATCACACTTTCCATGTGCCCTTATTTCCATTTCCATCCTACTCTATTGAATCTGACATGATGTGGTTTCTTGTACTATACCCATATAGCATTTGTAAACAAACCACAACGAAGCAACTTGTAGCCATTGATTCTCTCTTTCCTTCATGTTTGGTTATTTATGTGAGTTTGATGTACTAATTATATGAGAAATCAGGGTTTTATTTTGTTTGGCATGCTTTAAGTTCCTTGAATGGTAATTTTCATGGAAAATGAAAAACTATGGTTCTGTTTGTTTCCATGTAAAATGATGGAAAAAAAAAAATCCTTGTAAAATAGATTTTTTTGAAAATTTTTTAAGTAAAATGTAAATAAATGCATTGAAAATAGGATAATTTTATATGAGAAAAATTTTCATGTAAAATATCATTTGTAAGGAAAATTTTACACCGAAAGAAACATGGCCTAAGGTCCATTTTATTTCATTGTAAAATTTTCTATATAAATGAAATTTTACATGAAAATTTCTTGCTCCTCCTCTTTTTATTGTTTTTATTATTTATTTTGGCATTTTACATTAAAAGCAAACATTAAAAATCAGATTTTACAATAAATTTTTTTGGAAAAATTACATATACTACCCCTAGACTATGGACTAATTACATCTACCATCTACTAGTTTCTGACAATTATACATACCGTTCCTAATTTCTGAAATGCGTAACAAAAATGTCCATTTTGTTAATGATGTTAAATCTAAATTTTAAAAGACAACTTTGCCTTCATCTTGTTCTTCCCTTCTTCTTCACAATAGGTAAACAAAAAAACAAAGAATCGTTTAAGGAATTGTTCTCTCTTTGATCTGTTTTTTTTTTTTTCACTTATTGTGAAGAAGAAGAACGGGGAACAGAGGATGAAGGGCTTGGATCCTGCAATGGCCTGTGTGGGATTGCAGGGGTTGCATGGCTACAGGAAACCCAAGTCTCAGGATGGGGGCAAAATTGTTTTTTAAAATTTAGACTTTTACCGTTAACATAATAGACATTTTTGTTACACGTTTCTGAAATTAGGGGTGGTATGTGTAATTGTCAAAAACCAATGGATGATAAATATAATTAGTCCATAGCCTAAGAATAGTACATGACATTTATCCTTTTTTTTCCTCACCGTTTTACATGAAAACGTAGAGAGCCTATAGTTTTTCAACCATGATGTCGTATGGATTGACATATTTGTGTTACAGTTTTAATTGTAGATTTGTTCTTCATTTTAGGGTTTTCTATTTCCCCTTGTTGTGCTTTTATTTCTGACTAGATTTTCTTTAGGCTTTTATCATGCTGGGTTGATCACAAGGTGTGAAAACCAGCAACAATTAGTGCAGAATGGGAGATAGTAGGGATAAAATGAAAGGGGAAATATATAGTAGCTGATAAAGCCTAGGAAAAGAAACCCACAGCTGATATTGAGATCAAGGTTCTAGTGCATGGAATTAAGAATGGGATCGGTCGTCGACGTTCTGAATCACCATCGGACTAGGACCCGTCCCAAAATCCCCTAAAATGGCTTAACACCTTAGCAACCAACCCTTGCTGACCATGCGGACGGAGGTTCTGCATGGGATCGGCCCTAGTCAATCCTGATCCAGATCTGTATTGATATATTTTAGTTGATCCGATCCCTAAATCCAAGGTTGAGATTGGGAAGGGTGAAGTTGAGATTGTAGAGATGACTAAAGATCCTACAAAGAAACACAAAAGAATTGCGGTTAGGGAGATAGCCGAGGCATTCTTCTTGTCACCAGAAGCCCGGTCGTCTAGACTCCTTTCAGAGAGCAGACCTGCCTTTCGTAAGGTTTCAATGAGGTTCTGTTTGGTTGCAAGTAAAAGTAAGTGAACTGAGTTAAAAAAGAAAGTTCTGCTATCATGATTGCATAACTACCTAAAACTCTTTTACTTTAGATGGAATTTGATTGCAAAGGAAAATGATATTTAATAACCAAAATTGATAATGTTTAAGAATTATGCACACCACAATATTTTGTATGATGATGGTGACAAACAACAGTTGAATTTTATGAGAACAGTTTGAGCTGGAGGTTTGCCTAAGTGAGGCATTCTCGGATTCCAGATGAAGGTGGGGAGAGAGGATACGTAAATGAGGGTTCACCCATGATAGATAGGGCTGAAATTCTTCAATACTGGAGATGAGAAGACGGTGCACCCAAAGGACATGGAATTCGAAAGTCAATTGACCCCTAATCAAGATGCAGAAATTAAAACGAAATATAAAGATAAAATCATACAACACAAAGATTTACGTGATTCGCCAATATTTTTCTTCCCTACATCTATGATGAGATGAGCTCTGTTTCACTGTCAATGGAGAATACGATCACAATGCTCGTTCTCTCGCCACTCATTGCCGAGAATCTCTTCGTTATAAATTTATATTGTGAAACTTATACAAGTATATATATACTGAAATTAGTACCCTTAATGCCTTCCCCAGGGCCCAAGCTTACGGGCTTTTAACAGACATTCAGAGTTGGCCCAGAAGCTCTTGCAACAGAATACAAGACATTTTACTCTGAAAAACTGATTCAAACTAGCTAGTGGAAACCATAATATTTTGTTTTTCTCTATTAGAGGCTATCCGGTATGGTGATTGAAACTCCAAACCATGGTGCCACAAGTATTTACCAACTACTCTTATAATACATTACCACTTAGGCCATCAGTATTGACGGCCGCTAAGACTAGCCAGGTTGACCAACTCAAATTCAAACTTTGTTTACCAGGTATTTTGGTCAGGTTCATAAGGGAATTTCCAATCTATCCATTTTTCCGAGAGAGAAAGATTTAAGTAATATTCTGTTTATAAAATAATTGTCACAAGATGCTTGTTGAAGATAAAATCAATTTGAATGTAATAAAAAAAAATTTAAAAAAAGGCATAATAAATTCTATATTTGATTTACAATGGTGTGTGAAATCGAAAAAAAAAATAAATTAGACAAATCTATATAAATAATGAGTTGAAAGGTTAGAGAGGCCTTATCTTGCATTTGCATATGTTTGATCCAAATCCATGATTAGGGATGCGAAAAGAGAATTATCTCTATTTACAACCTGCAACAAATTATTTCTTAATAAGAAAAGAATCCTTCCTCAAAGAATTCAAAAAAGGATGCATGAGATTTTCCATTGAAAATGCTCCCAAATTGAAATGATTACCAGTGGTAACATTTGGTTATTTAGGGTTTTGATGAAGAATAAAAGGAAGAGAGCTGAAAATATTTTATTGGTGAGAAAAGTTCCTAGAATCAATGGATTTATCACTTGTATTTTTCTGAAATATTTTTGTAGTACCAACACAAATCTAGAGTCAGCTAAAATAGGTATTTTGGCCAGTTTTATAAGGAAAGTTGCAGTCTATGCTTTTTTTTTCAATAGAAAAAAGATTTAAGTAAGATTATTTATATGGAAAAATTGTCATAAAGTGTTTATTAAATATAAAATCCATTAGAATGTTAAAAAAATGCAATATAAATTTCATATTTGATGAATAATTTTGCATACAAATTGAAAAACTCATAATAAAAAAAGAAACATTAGCAAATGAACATAAAAATAATTTATAGCTAGGAAATCCTCAAGGGGCATACAAGTAAACTAGACAAATTTATCAATAATAAATCAAAAGATTAGAGAGACCTCATCTTGCATTTGCATATGTTTGATCCGGATCCAAGATTTGGGTTGCGGAAAGAGAATTATCTCCGTTAAAACCAGCAACAAAAATTTCTCAAGAAGAAAATATTACTCCTTTAAAGTGAATTCAGCTAAGGATGCTTGTGATTCTCTATTGAATGGAAACTTTCAGTGAATGCTCTGAAATCAAAAATGATTTTATGAGTGATAAGATTTGATTATTTAGGGTTTTGGTGAAGACTAAAGGCAGTAAAAAGAAGAGGAATTAGGGTTTTCAGGAAGAATGGATAGAAATGAAGGGAAATGACTAATAGTTATTTGTGAAAGATGTTTCTAGAATCAAAATATTTATCATATGCATTTACTGAAATACCCTTATAGTACCCTAACACTTGGCACTCTAACCATTTATTAAATAGCCAATGGTATTGATGGTAGTAAGACTTACCTGATGGACCAACCCAAATCTAAACTCTACTAAACCATGTATTTTGATCATTTCGTATGATAGGTTGGAATTCATTTTTTTTTATACGATAGAAAAAAAGAGTCTAGTAAGATTATTTATATTATAAAATTGGCATATAAAATGGGCATAGGATGCTTATTGAATACAAAATCCATTAGAATGGAAAAAAGAAATACACAATAAATACCATATTTGATGTACAATTGTGCATGCAAATTGGAAAAAAAAACAAATTGTGAACACAAACAACATTTATAGAAAACCCCTCACGGGGCATGTAAGAAAACTAATCAAATATATCAACAATGAATTGAAATTAAGGTTAGAGAGACCTCATCTTGCATTTGCAAACGTTTGATCCAAAAATCGGGTTGCGGAAGAATTCTCTATTTGCAACTTGCAACAAACTATTTATCAATAATAGTTTATACGTTCCTCTAATCTCTCCCTATCTCAAGAGATTGATTCTCTACTGGTACTCGGAGTAATTCTTATATATACTACTGATTCTGATAGCAAGCAATACAACCACAAGAAAAGTTACAGGTTTATTCTTGTGGTCTTCTTACCTTCTTTATGGTATTAGAGCGATAATATCACACCACGTTTCTGATATCTCAGAGTTGTGACTGGATCGCTCATAAGCAACCTGTTCCAACTCCAAGAACCAGTACGAAGCCATGTACACTATCACTAAACCATGTAACATCCAAGCATGAATACCATAATCGAAAATAAATAGAGTAGCGGAAGTAATGTATAAAACAAACTAAGGGCTAATGATAAATAAATAATACTAGAGTTTTACATCATCTTATCAAGACATAGTAAAATAATGACAAACTATAAATCCAATAAATAAAGTCAACCCTAGGCTCATGGTCACTAATATTCTCAATAGCTAAAAATAAAATTACTAGACACCTGTGTCTACTCGAAGACACATATGTCACACTTGCACGTGTTACCGCCATGAAAATCCTCCTCCGTCACTGTAACCACATCTAAAAGGAAAACGTACATTGAGTAAGGCTCACTAACACAAGCTCATGTGAGAGACAGAACAGAAAAGATGGCAAGATGCATAAGTATGACATTCAAGGGTTTGTAATGATGCAAATAACCACCACACCCTTTATGTTCAGAAACTCTCATACGCGAGGAGGGAAAGGGCACTCACCTGGTTACACCGTTGCACCCAACACCTCCCAACAAGTAGATTCTCTCTGGGGATAGGGCTGAATGAAGGATGTCGTCACTGGCCTTTTCCTGGCTCCCCTCATTCATAAACCTATACCAGTACCTAATCCTCTACTAGCTAGGGTTGTAGAGCAAAGGGATCTGTCATTAACCAATCCTAACATGTCACAACAATGCTACTATAGCCGTACGCCAGCAAGAATCTATCCGATTCTCCCCTTGGACCATCCAACATAATCCTTCTTAGATATATCCCCCTGCTAGGGCACTAGAGATGCAAAGCAAGGGCCACATAGTACCCACGATCCCCTCCACCCAATCAAGTGGTACCACATGGCGTAACCAGACATCATGTAGCCTAACATCACAACAATATATAACAATGAAATGCATGGGTAGTTACCACAGTTATTGGATGATATGTTATTATACAAGATGCAATATAGAGATGCAGGGTTTATTAGAAACACTCCATAAAATAAGGTTAAATTTTTTTTCTCACCTAATAAGTGAGAACTACTCGCCCTCGAAGGTTCAGAGGCTTTCCCTTGCATACTCTTGTTATCACTTGTAATAGAGATTCTAGTTATTATCATTTAGTTTGGTCTCAGATGGGTTCTACCATTGCTTTGCACTCTTAGATATGGTCTTTCACCATCCGACTGTGTCCTCAGTCTGGATCTCTGATCCGATTCCTTTGATCAATTATGATGCTTGTTCTCCTAGGTCTTGTTATGTTTAGGGTTCTCACCCGTGTTCATATTGAGTCTCTTTCCTAGGTTTTTGTACATTGATATCATTCGTGCATGATGATTCGTCATTTAGGTTTCAATTGAAACTGTTCGGCGGTGACTGCAACTAGTGGGCAGCAATTAATGGTTGCCAGAGGTTCCCTCCACGCAGCCCTTCAAGGATGTTTTATCCTTGGTTGGGTTTGCTCTAAACTTCTATGGCAGAGAGGGGAATACGCTTATCCCTGTTTGGTGTCTGGTGGTGGTACGAGCGGTTGAGGACAAGCATGGGCGGTACTTTGTCGTTTTCTTTTCTGTTCTTCCCTCTAGTCAGAGTTTCCCCCTCTTGTTTCCAAAATGTGTCAGAATGTTTGAGAGTTTTCTGAGACTAGGAAAGAAGGACAAGAGAGGGTCCTAGGGTTCCTAAGGAGTTCTAGAGAGACTGGAGTCTCCCTCCTATTGGATCTCTAACTCCCTGGGGGTGAGGGTCCCATGTGATACGTGTCAAGTTAGACAAGCACATGGACTCCTCATTCCTCTTTCCGTGGGAGAGGTTAGTATGGGGTGGGTCCCGCACTAACCCTTTTTTAAATGAACCATGGATTCTAGTTTAACTCAGTCCGTGCACTGCCCGACAACAGAGTCCAACTGCACATGTTGTCGGGTCCTATGACTGGACCCGTTCAACTGGACATAGTTATCTGGTTATTACTCTGTCCAAATCTCTGGAAGGTTAGCTTACCATGCTACCCTCCTAGTTTAGATGCCTATGCCGCCGTCGATCCACTCTCATCTATGGTGGAAAAACCTGTCATACGTCAAAATCCAAATTAGTATGGGATTTTGAGGTGTAGGTCTTACAAATAAGCTTCACATCTCTCTTCGATTCCAATTTTTTCTAATGCAACATCCTCTCCTATCTCTATTGTCCCTGTTGCTATCCCCAGCCCCACCACTACCATTGATCATCTTTTACCAAATCTCCTATGGTGGTATTCTCCAACATCTCCAGTCTTATTCCTATCAAACTTAATTCTACCAATTTTCTTCTCTAGAAAAGGCTCTCTTCGAGCTAGTTCTTCGTGGTCATAACCCCATGCATCTCATTGATGGTCCTACCCCAACTCCCTTCCCATCAAATCTTGTTATCTATGAATAGGATCAGCTGCTATTTTCTTGGATCAATGCAACTCAGAGCGAATATGTTCTTTCCTACATCATGGGAGTGTCATCTTCCAAGCAAGCTTGGAACTTACTCAAACAATGATATGCTGCTACCACACCAACTCATGTCACGGCTCTCAAGCGCCAAATCAGCTGCATAAAGAAAGGTTACTAGTCCATGACTGAATACTTACAACAATTTATCAAGGTCATTTATGATCAACTTGCAGCTTATGATTCCAATGTAAGTAAGGATGACCTCATTTTCTATGTTTTGGATGGTCTTTTACCTTCCTATCATCAATTCTGCTCCTCGATCCAGAATTGGACCTGCATTGTGGTTCTTTTTATTGAGAAACTACATACTCTTCTCATCTGGGAAGAGTTATCGCTCTGAGACGAAGCAACCACTGACCCACCACTACTCTTCTTGCCTTTCGCTCAAGCCGCAGGTCATCACCTTAAGGTCACGGGTGGCCAAGGAGCCAACTCACAGTTTCGGACCTCTTCATCCAATAATGGCAGCCTATTACCTACTCCATTGGTTCAAGCTGCAACTACAGGCTCCACTACTCGTCCTCAATGTCAGATTTGCCACAAGATGGGTCATTTTGCCATAGATTGTTAACACCCTATGGACTATGCTTACCAAGGCCTCCATCCTCCCAAAAAAACTCAATGCAATGGTTGCTTCCAATATGCCTGCCCCCAACACATGGTACTCGGACACGGGCGCCACTCATCACCTCACTCCTGATATTGACAACCGACCTTCATCTTTCCACTTTGTATGATGGGACTAACACTATTCAAATCCCCAATGGATAAGGGTAGCCTATCCCCATATTGACTCTACATCTCTCCCATCTTCACTCAACACCTTCAATTTAAAAAAATATTTACATTGCCAACTGCCTCTACTAATTTGCTTTGATAATAATGGTCTGTTTTGCTTTGATGAATTTGGTTGTTATATGAAGGACAAAGTGTTGGAACCTTGGCCAAGTTGAGCAGTATTGAGCAGTTATGAGTAGTGTTGTCATTATTGGCAACCTTGGCAGAATGATGAGGAGAAGAGAGAATATGGCGGTCTACACTGCGCTCTATGTGTGTGTGCTATGCAATGCAAGCAAGGCAGATAAAGAAAGAGAAAGAAAGAGAGAAAAAAGAGATGGATGAAGAGAGAGAGAATGTAGAGAGAGAAGGAAGAGAGAGAAAGTAGATAGAGAAGGAGGAGAGAGAGTGGGACCAGGTGGGTCCCACTTGAGGTGCCAGCCACCTAGGCAGCTCTACCAGCCAGGCCATACCATAACGTAACCCAACAAGCCATGTGCACAGCAGTAGGACCATGCCGCACGCAACAGTAGGTCCATGCTGCGCGCACAGCAGTAGGACCATGCCGCGTGCACAGCAATAGGGCCATGCCGCTCTCACAGCAGCAGGTCCATGCCGGGTGCACAGCAGCAGGACCATGTCGGGAGCACAGCAACAAGGCCATGCCGCTCGCACAACACAGCAAGCCATGCCGCCCGCATTTACTGACTGATTCGATGGATTATTTGTGAGATGCCCTGCTCCGCCAATGGGAATTCGACAACGATGCCTGTTGTGTCAGCGGAACAGCAACTAAGGTGCTTCGCGATGCATGGTTATATAGTCCAAAGATTCCTTTTAATATAATCTGAGTGGTCGAACTTTAAATGATGATATCTAAGCTATCTGATGTCCGATTGAGGTGATTCAAAGTCCCACGAAATCCTCTCAGAGCTGAATCCGCCTGTAACAAGAAAACAGAACTTTGGTGAGAGAAGTTACGATTTTTTGAGAAAAGGGGCGTTAGGGCTCTCCTTGAAAAAAATCCATCTCCACTTACACCTCTCTGACATTAATGGTCATCTGAAGCTTTGGAGAGGTAGTGTGAGCATGTGGTGAGAGTTTGGTGCAGGTGATGTTGTGCGAGAAGCGTTGGGAGAGTGTCGAAGTCCCATTTTATTGAAGAAGCTTACCCACCACCATTGAAGAGCTTGGAAAACTCATTTGGTGAGCACCACACATGCCGTGATTATGCTGGGAAGGTAATCACACTCACAAACCCTATTTGTTTATGCCAATGTTATACGGGAAGGGTTTGTAATCATTCATTATCAAAATCTTTGTAACCTGTCAAGTTGGGGGCTTGACAGGATATAGGGTTGTTGCCTATGACTCAGTTGCAGTTGAGAATGTGGTCGATGTTGTAGCATCTGGGTTGTAGGTACAATCATAGCATTAAAGTAGCGTATTGGGTATAATACGAAACCTTAGTTAGGGTATTGCCCTGTAGAATAGTCATCACAGTGTGTGAAAGGTGAACCACGTTACATAGTATGTCATATGGATGTGGATGTGCCTATTTATATTATACATTTGAAGTGCGTGGGTTGCAGGTTTGAGTGTACACACTTGGTAGGCCAAGCCTCTGGTATGGATACCTGTAGATGTGTGGCATGATGTGTTATACGAAATGTGTTAACCGGACAAATATATGAATGATCACCCCAGTCAGGCAACAAAGTATTAGCAGATCGCTTTTGGCAGCAGTGTATGTCTTGGTTGAGCAGACTTCACAGAGTTAAGAAAGAATTTTAGTGGTCACTGATTCACCCCCTCCCCCTCTCAGTGTCAATCTGGAAATCACACAAAGTAATCCCTTACCATGGTCCTATTAGAGTGGCCTCTACCCTTGTCGTCTGTCTACAATGCTTCCCACTTTACCTCATGCTCTCTTTAGTTTTACTACCTCTACTGAATTCTGGCATACTCACCTTGGACATCCATCACTGGCTCTGCAACAATCAATCTTCTCAATGCTTTCCTTCACCAGTAAACAGCCCCTTGCAATTGCACAGCTTGCCAACTTGGCAAAAGTCACAAGCTTCCATTTTTACTATGCATTGTGATGTCTAAGGACCCTCTGCTATCCATAGTTCTAAATGTTGGACTTTATGTTGTCATTGTTGGCAGCTTGGCTGATGTGACAGTATTTGTGAGTATTCAGTCAGAGAAATGAGGAGAGAGAGTGTCAGTGTAGGAGAGAGAGTCTGCGAGTGGCACAGATGTGGCAACTTTGCTTATGTGTTCTACATGGTTCTACATGTGTTTCAGATGACTTACAATGAGTTAAATGAGATTTTACACTGATTTTAATGAGATAGAGTGTCTGTGGACCCCACTGGTGATGTGGTTCAGTTTCTGATGATGCGACAGTGTTCCTGAAGCTTTTCTGATCATGTTCATGTTTCTCATGGGTTGTGTGGAAGAGATTGGAAACCTGTGGACAAGGTGTGCTCTGTGAATCGATCTCTATCAACATTGAAGGCTGTTGAAGAGTATCTGAGGTCAGTGTGAAGCTCCAGAGAGATTGTTGGCCATTCGAAATTATTGTTTGTGAGATTCTCAATTCCTTATCTATTTATGCTTTCAATTTATTGTATGCTAGCGTAGGTGCAAATTGTTGAATACCTAGCTAATGGGGGAAAAATTGTAAGACAAATTATAAGCCTAAAAAAAAATTGTTATTTGCTTCCCGTGGTTGCGGGTTAAGCATGGTGTGCAGCGTGTGCTGAACACTGGTACTTGATACCTGAATTCCTGACACATGTGTGCCCTCCTAGTTTTATGCTGGGTAAATTGGGTGTATGTACTCCTTGCTGTGTAGACAGCAAAAAAAAGTGTATTGAGTATATACGGAGCCCGTTGGGCATTACTCCGTGGACTAGCCATCACACACTGTGTTGGTGAACCACGTATATCCTGTGTTGTGGATTGTCTTTATTTTTCTATCATATTTTGGAGTGCATAGAATGGCTTGCATGGTAGGTGTGCAAATCTGGTAGACCTGGCCACTGAGTGGTAGCAAGGTAGATTTGCATACGCTTGTGTGTGTGTAAAAGAATATATCTCCATCAGCTCTGGACAGCAATAAATAATCAGAAAAAAGTTTCAGACACTGATTCACCCCCCTCTCAGTGTCATATCAAGTTCATCACTAAATCCCTTGTAGTACACCACCACTAGGCACCCTAACCATTTATTGAATAGCGAATGGTATTGATGGCCACCAAGATTAGCAAGATTGATCAACCTAGATCTAGACACTACTAAAGAAGGCATTTGGTCATTTTTTTAGAGAGAAAGATTCATGTAAAATTATCTGTATAAAATAATGCCAAATTTAGAAATTGTAAGTCATGCGAATACTCAAAAGAAAACAAATGAAAGTAATTTACTATTTTAATTAATTATAAAATTTATATATTTAAAAACACTATTCCAACTTATGCTCTGTTTGTTTTGATGTAAAATTTTACTATGAAATTTTACGTGTAACATTTATATGTAAAATTTTTTTTTTCAATATTTCTTTCCAAGAGATAAAATATATTGATCTCTCTAGGAGATGGAAAAAGAACTTTGTTTTTCTTGTACCTAATGAAAACTATTGTTGAAAAATCAAAACATATTAACTTCCAAAACTTTTTCAAAAATGAAATTCAAATTTTAGATTTTGGTTTTGGGAGGAAAATTTTTGAGCTTGGTTTTATGAGTTGGCAAAAGCAATGAAGGAATTTTAGTCCCACATTGCTTAGGGATATTAGAAAAGAATGGTGTATTTGTAGGATAGGATCCTTACATCTTGAGTCTTTAAAAAGAAGGTGAGTAAAGTGTCCAAGGCTCCGAATCATTTCTCACATGCACACCGGACCGGATGGTGACCGTGGGCGTGTGTGTAGATCATGGATCGCGGATGTGAGTCGGATTCGGATTTGGACATGTGCCTCCACAGGTATCCTTTTGGAAAGATGCTTATACGTAGGGTGGTATCCCTAGGTATAGAGGTGCGATCGCAACCATTGATCTAAGCATCTTAGATCAAGAAGCATTTGCGTCATCCAGTCAAATGGATGTGACCCATTCTACGATCACCATAAAGAGGTGTCTGTCCCCTATAAAAATAGAGGACGACCCCAGGGGGTTGATTCATTCCAAATTCGAGATTTATTCTCCTCCTCTCCCTCCAACTCTCTATACTCTGATTTAGACGATCGAGTCAAGTCATTCCTGTTTTCAAAGGTTGTTAACCTTAGCTATCGAGACATCTGATGACATCCAACTCTTGTGTGCACATTGATTGGATGGGTTCCTAGACCTATTTCATCTTAGAGGTAGTTTTGCAGAAAACTCGTTGCACCATATAAGGGGGTAAATACAACCTTAAGAAGAGTGTGTTACATGACTCAGCTCTAACTTGGTATTTGGTTCGATTCATATACGGAATGTGTTCATCTCATTATATTATATAGTTCATAAATCATAATCATATGTTTTGATTGATGATGTTATTATTAATATCATATGCTTGAAAGTTAGTCTTAAACAATATTGCATTCTTGTGTTATTTCCCACAAAAACAAATTTTGAAATTTTTTTTTCATATAAAATAATACACATACATTTATATGTAAAAAAATAAAATTTTACTCGAAACTTATATTGCTTATAATTGGGATATTATTGTTCATGAATTTATTGAGTTTCCAATTTGTAACATTGAATTCTTGTATGAATCTACTTTGGGAGGATTTAAAGAGGGATGGACTGAAGCTGGTCTTCATCATTGGCACTTTTTTGGCACAGCCACCACGAAATTAAAATAACCATTAAACGATGGTCATGACCTTATGAATCATGAGTCTCATGGAACGTTATGCTGCAAGTCATTTATTTCATATTACTCTTTCCACACCATATCAACAAGATTACATGTCAAGAACATTGTAACATGTGAAAAACCATTCCCTCATGGATTTCTTAGTCCCATTGGCATGGGAGGATTATAGAACAATTTCATCATAAACTTACTGCTCATTATAAATTTCACACCATCTTACAAACCACAAGAGAATTGACAATTGTTTTCTTGAATGTTCAAATAATGGAGAAAGACTAACGCTAAGGCAATCCAAAGCTCCAATACGACAATGCTTGAAATTTGGCTTCAAGATACGCAAAAAGAACCTCTCCAGCATCTAATCCGATGACCTAAAATCACTTGGCATATAGCCCGATGTAATGGGTATACACGCCGAGTGTTCAACAGTCAGATCACTCAATGGGCAGCCCAGCCGCTGGAGAGGATCCAAACGCTCAAAATACCACCCATATTTACATCCCTGTGGCTGGTCTAACACATATTTGAGCTTAGGAACACACCCTAGGCCATTCAAAAAAGCATGTTCGCTCCATATCACTGCAGTAAAAAAAGCATGTTCCCTTCAGATGACACCCCGTAGGTCATTCGTACCTAAGTAATAAAACTGTGGACTTTAGCATCAATGGGGAGCCCATAATCATCCAAAATCCTTCGGTCAAATCTTTCAATTAGAGCCCCACAGGTGGGCTTTATAGATTTTCCCAGTCTCTGCATACATAGAAGAGAAGTGATAAATGAGATACATCTCCACCTCTGACCATATACACCTTGCTCAATAGACCTCAAGTCTATACAGATAATCTCTCTTTAATCCTTCAGAGCCTCACCAGGTTCCCAACAATGGTGAAATTTTCTTTAGTTCCACATTTTCTTCATTAACCAAATCTAATGTGTACTGGAACTTAGATTTCAACAGGCAATCTGCACTCCTCTGGAACCACAATGATCAAAGTCAGTAGTCCAGTTTAGTGTTGTTGAATTCAGTTTCCTCAGTACCAACAGTGCACACTTTACTGGATGCTGGGATTGGTATGTGCCAAACGGGCCACATCCCCTGACATTGAGGACTCTGGTTGCAATCGCCGACCTGTTCTCGCTGAGCAAACTTGGATGTACAGATGCAAGTTCATCATCAAACAGTTCTGATTTCTTGTCAGTAGCCTTCTGAACTTATTGCTGCACAGCTCCACCAATTGAACATGTCGAGCAACACTATGGTTCAAAGTAGATATTGGATGCGATTTCCTGCATCACAAAGTCCATGAAAGGGATAAAGAAATTAGCTTCATGTTAACAAAAGCATATATGCAATTAGAGAAATAAGAACCAAGATCACCGTGAACGGAGATAAAATTTTTCAAGAACAGGTAATCTGTAAGTCACCAGAAGGGGATAGAAGTGCAAGCATTTATACTCCAGGACCTTGAGGATCATGGGCATCTTAACTGGCTTAAATGACATGGAAAAAATAATCTCCTTCACCCGAAAACAGAATATGAGGCTCTGATTGGTTGCAAAGGGAATTGAAGGGAAGTGAAATTTTTAAACTTAAAAAGAAAACATATGTAATCATTACAGTATATTCTATGACATGACTGTATAACTAACTCCAAATCATTCCACATTTAGTTATTAACCTACACTTTACTTTGCATCAAAATCCCTTGCATTTAAAATGTAAAATAAAATTTATATCTAATAAATATCATTAAGAAAGATTGTTAGAAATTTAAGTAGTTTATACATCATGTTGTGCTATAGCTATACAAGTTTCCTTTCTAGGTTTGAAAATTTTCACTTCTCTTCCCTTTAATTTCCCTTGCAACTAAACTGAACCTGAAAGAAAATGACCTGCAATTTCTGATAGCAATGAAAATATCTATTCACGCTTGATCTCATTCTTTGAATTCCATTGTAAGATTTTTCTTTTCTTTCAAATCATAAATATTATGAGTCAAGATACAAAATAAATGCATAATATTTCATGAACTTGACTTGGAATTAACCATATCATACCCCACCCTGACCCAGGCAGAAATAATAGTATGTAGGTGCGAATATTCATGAAGCCAACCCAGTTTGACCTATTGGTACCTGCAATTTTAGCATATATTTCTACTTGGGGCTTTGAGGAAGAATGACTGCCCCATAATCATAAAATTTCTAATTACATTCCAGTTTCAGTGGATTAATTTTTAAATCATTCACTTCAGAATTCAGAACCTGTACAGTCAGTTGCCAGACCAGCCTCAGGGGTCCTTTATGTACCAATAGTGGTGAAAAGAGAATGCGCAGATTGCTAAGGGGGTAATTTTACAGGCATCAATAGCACAAGGTATGAGAGAGAGAGAGAGAGAGAGAGAGAGAGAGAGAGAGAGAGAGAGAGAAAGAGAGAGAGAGAGAGTATAAAATCCTACTCATAGAGTATAACTTTCTTAGTTCTCTCAGAAGCTGTATGAAACTGCTCCGGGGCCTCTACTAGGCTCTATTTTAAAATGAGGAGGTATCAGAATCCAGGAACAATCAATTTGGAGCAATGATAGAAAATATAGATAGAACAGGCATATGTTGTTCCAAAATTGGACAAAGCTTCATATATCATAATGTTGACATGTATTTATATCGAAAAGGATAAAAAGTTCTGTTAAGTTTCCATCTCAAAAGTTCAACTAGTCAGTGGAGGGCTCTCAGCCTCTCACATATACAAGACACTCAAGGTTCTAGTCTCTAAGCAATGTTGGACTATTCCTAACACTCCCCCTCAAGTGTTACCCCTCTTCTGGGTGGCAGTAGATATGACATGTGGTCTCTCTTTTTGACGACCGGAGTGAATTTGGAGCTTTGATACCATGTTAAGTTTTCAACTCAAAAATTCGAACTAGTAAGTGGAGGGACTCTCACATATACAAGGCACCCAAGGTTCTAGTCTCTAAGCAATGTGGGACTATTCCCAACAAGTTCCATTATTATCCCAAGAATTGGGATCATGAAGAATAATTCCCAAATTTACTTTTCGGTATAAATTGAAATACCCATGCACCTGATTGAAGCTGCAGCTCCAAACATGGCTATGCAGAAACAATGAAAAAAAAAAAAGAAGAAAAAAAAGGAAAGATATAAAGCTTTCCATGCTAATGAAGACAGCAAAGAAAGAAAGAGGTGCTCAAAGTTTCAAACTCTACGATAAGCAGAAAATAAGAGATTGAAAAAAAAAAAACGTAAAAAAATTTAAACTCTAGAGTCCATGGGTATCTTTGAAAGCCAACATCCAAAAATCCATCAATGCCTGTTACCAACCTTGCATAAAATCACGGTTCCTCTCAACCATGCAATAAGCTTACAAAGGAAGCATCGATACACCAGAATTTCATGCAAGGTCCAGATTAATAATCTATCATCATTGGGAACCAAGGGATGACATGCACAACATCCCTCAGAATGCCTGCTATCAACCTAGCATGAAAAGGTCCCTCAACCTCTGTAAAATAGATTCCAAAGGGAGCACCTATATTTCAGAATTTCATGCAAAGTTCAGATTACTAAATATTTCATCATTGGGAAATGTGGATATATAGAGGAAAAAACACTTAAATTAATCATTCTCAGAGATGATGAGAAAGCATTTGCAACTTCAGAAATAGCAGGGAAAACCCACCATCAATCAAAGAACCACATACCACACAGATGGAAAATAAGTCATAGAAAATTTCAAGAATAATTCAACTCTGCAGAAATTAGCAAATTTATGGAGCCTGGGGAAAAATAAACGTCAAATCAGAAACACATGAATAGCCAAGTAAAAGGAAAAAGAATATAGAGGGAATGGGAATCCAATCAAAAGTAAACATACCTATTAAGCATCACATAAATATATCAGCGATGAATGCACTATAGAACATGCCAAATATATAAGTGTATGTGAGTGTGCATCTTTTTTTTTTTTTTTTTTTTTTTGGGGGGTGGAGGATATTGAAGAAAAAAGAAAACAGAGAGAATAGCAATCAATCAAAAGAAAACAGACCCATTAAGCAACATATTGATAAAAAAAAAACGATTTGCTTTAATCTTTGTGCAACATAGTTAAGACCATCCAAGACAAATACAAAAGCTTTAGGAAACTGAATCACAATTGCTGTTAACAAGCCCAACAAATTGATAAAAAAAGGTTTTGTTTCTTTATCTTTTTGTGCAACATACTTAAGACCAACCAAGGCAAATATAAAAGCTTTAGAAAACCGAGTCACAATTGCTGTTAGTAAACCCTTTTTTTCTTTACTTTTTTTGTGCGCATTGGATTGATGCTGAAAGAGGTATAATTTAATACCCACATACCATCCCAGATCTCCTATTCTTTTCCTACTGATTCAACAATCCATAAGCAAGAATCATCATTATGCCCATCCTTTCCTTCAATTGTTTATTGAGAAAGACCAGTAATCTTACCACTTAGCCATAAAGTACCAGACCTGAAAAATAAAACAGAGGATCATTACCACTTAGCCATAAAGTACCAGACCTGAAAAGTAAAACAGAGGATCAATTAGGCCGTACAACTCTTGGCAAATTAATCTGTCATTAAAGAAGTGAACATAAAGCAAGGACAAAAAGATCTCCATATAGAGGGCTGTCCTGGAAGCCCAAAGACCTCCATAGTTGTAAAAGATAGAGACAAAGAAGAAGACAATAGAGAGGAGGAGAAGGAGAAAAGGAGAGACTGTTTCCCCAATAGCAAAGAGAAGTAACTCCATGGGAAAAGATTGAACATAAAGCAGGGACAAAAAGATGTCAAAGAAAAGGCTGCCCCAGAAGTCCAAAGACCTAACTAGTCTCCAATGTTTTGGAATAACTCTGCTACCTTGCATTACCAGTGAATCCCTCATAATAAAGAGAAGCAACTTCAAAGGAAAATATCTAACCACCTTAGCACAGTTAAATCCTAATCTTTCCAAGTTTAAATGAGAGCTACAATGACCTGACTCCTCTCCTCTAACACAATCAAACTTGCATTTGCAGTTGAACTCTCTCTCCCTCTCTCTGTCTCTACGAAAAAGGAACCATGTACAGAGCTGTATCTATGTAAACCCAAAATCATGTTAGTATTGTTGAGAGGTCATCCAGTAAGTTGTCATACCTTCTTTCTTAAAATTAGTATTTCTCCAGACCATAAAATTAAGCAATAAAAATCTAAACTAAGCCCAACCCAAGTCACAATGTGACCCAACAGAAATCAACAAGCAGCACTACGGTCAATATCGAAGGGACCCCAAATCATTCCAACTCAATCACCTCAAGTAAGGACATTTCTTTGTGTTTTATTATAAAGTATAGCTAAAGTTTCATATTTCTAGGAAATCAGACTAACGATCCTTTCTTTAATCATCTCCTCACAAGTGGTGGGCCAAATATTTTCATTCATCAACCCTTGGTGGAAAGAAATCCTAGTGTATCAAACCTTTCTTCATCTTTTTTTCTACTTTTTATTTTTTAATAAACAAGGGGTATTTAATAAGCGGCCAGAAATGAAGTGCTGGGGCTTTGAACAAGATTCTTAGTAAATAGGTTATTCTAAACCCAACTTCACCCTTTATGGGAAGGGGATTCATCGAATTCAACTTTAAAATTGAAAATACTTCTCCAAGTTGCAATCATAGGAGTTCAATTTAGAAACTACCAAGAATTACAAAAACTAAAAAATATCATTTAGAAGTGCTATGAAGAGCAATGAAGCACACACATTTCCCTTGTTCAAGAGTTGATTATTTTCATATTGCATTTCCTTGTGATAAGAGGTCATTTTTTTCCATTTTTACAGGAAATCCACCCAGCCAATATTTCAATGATTGGTCAATCCCAATCTTGATTTCCAATGGGAACCAATCCAATATGTAATACACAGTTTATAGTCCAGCCATAGATGAAACTCTAAAGCACCACAAACAATCTTCTAATAGAACTACATGGATTAGAGAGTATAATCCTTTGGAGGGAAAAAAAATTCAAAGAATTTACAAGAAAGTCTAAAACCATAAAAAATCAAAGAGCTTAAAAGAAAGTCTAGAACCATACATATTTGCTATGAACTAAAACATACAATAATATAAAATTTTTAATTCTGACAGCTAATGACAAAATCTAGAACCAATGCAACTTGCTACAGGGATTTTGAATAAATACCCCACAAACTTTGATAACATCCTATGGAACTTCTAAGAAGAAAAACAAAAAGAAGATGATTAACTTGGAATAAGATTTGGTAATTTTCAATAGCTATTACAGCATAAATTTGCTCAATTGCACTTTCCATATGGATGGTTAATGAAATCAGAAATGAATTGTATGCATAAAGTAAACTTTCATGACTAAATAACAAAAGCAAGACCATATCTCCCAGGTGATCCAGCATGCATCAGAATTTCTGGCAAGACAGAAAAAAAATAAAAAAATAAAAAAAAATCAAAAATAAAAATCAAAACACAGAAATC
The DNA here is from genome assembly GCA_028583415.1 of Protea cynaroides. Lineage (NCBI taxonomy): Eukaryota > Viridiplantae > Streptophyta > Magnoliopsida > Proteales > Proteaceae > Protea > Protea cynaroides. The sequence continues at coordinate 70,386,332 of CM053269.1, read as the reverse complement.
AGCAATTGATGAAAATGGCTGGCACCTGCACACACATAAACTGAAAAGGGTTTAATTGTTTTCACTGTAATGACTGCAAATCAGTGTCAGCAAAGAAGGAGGAAATTAGCTTCAGTGATACAGTAAATTTCAAACATTCTTTTTCACTTTTTTCTAATTATTGTTATGGACAACGAATGGATGTTTATTCACAGGATGTGTGTGTGTGTGTGTGTGTGTGTGTGTGAGAGAGAGAGAGAGAGAGAGAGAGAGAGACCATAAAATCTATGAATGAGAAGAGTCCCATAAATAAAATAAATGCATACATTAAACTTTCAAAAAAGGCCAATGAGACAAACCTAGTGAATGCTCCCTTCTTCTTCTTCTTCTTCTTTTTGATACTTGAACCTAGTGAATGCTCCTTTTTAGACCAGAAGTTCACGTCCTGCCAAATGTATCAATGTAAAAATAAACCACAAAGTACAAAAACACAATTTTAAGTTCTAAAACCTCAGTAGTTCCAATACAAGACTTACTTAGCTTCAGCCCTTGGTTTCACCTTTTTGAGATGAATCTCCTGGCTTTCCACAATAGCCTGACTTTCCTTCTCAGTGGCTTGGTCATCTGATACTCTCTGTGAATCAGTTGTCTTTGCATCAGGCCCTTCATCCAAAGCAGTTTCCTGCTTCACCAAACTTATATCATTCTCACACTGTTTACCAGCTGGTGAATGTGAACCCTGAGCCTTTGCCTCTCTTCGTTCTTCCGGAATATCCTTGTCTCCTGACTCTGCTTTATCTACTGACGCAGTTTCCTGCTTTACTGAACTTATATCATTCTCACTCTGTTTCCACATGCTCCCTTTCATTTTTATTTTTTTACTGTTTCAGCACTATCTATCATGGGTGAACCTCATATACAGCATCTGCACCCCCCCACCATCACCTGGGACTTGAGAACAAGGCTCTGATTTCGAAAGTATGGTGAATGCCTCATTCGGAAAAATCTCGAGCTCATATTATTCTCTCATCAAATTAAACTGCACCTTGTCACCATCATCATACAAAATACTGAAGATCTTGTTCATTATCAAATGATTTAATCTGACCCCTGCAAACCATTTCCTTGAGACAGGCCAAACCTTTACCCTCTTCCCAACAATCCTGTCAAAAATCAGTCTCGCTCAACAAAACCCTATGAAGGAGGCTGTATTTTTCCTTGGACGGAATCTAGACGACCCCGCTTCAATTGACAAGAAAAATGCCTCCCTCAACAGAACCTAACTATGCAAGTCCCCACATAAAACAATAAAACAATAAGATCTCTCGAGCCCACCTGGCATGATAAATATAGAAAATTGATTTCGAAATATAAGCATCAGAAGGGGATAAGAAACCCTAAAATGAAGAACAGCAATACAAACTACAAAACCCTAACACCAATATCTCAATCTATAAGACATCAAAACCTATAGAGAATCATTTCCATGGAAATTACCATAAAACTAACCTAACGCATACGAAAAAGAAAACCCTACTTTCTCAGATAGTCAGCAACATCAAACTCAAAAAGCGTACCTCTCAACAGCTGCGTTTCTTCTTCGTTGTAGGTTGCAAATGCAAACTGGGCTCTAAATGTACATGAATTGTACTTGGAAACCCGTCATGTCAGCTTTAAAAGAGCGGGAAAGCAAAAGAGAATTGACACGTGGCAGGATGAGATTTGAGTTGTAGTGGACGACTATGAGATGTCCAGGCCTATTAGCATGAGGTAATTCAGTTGCTGTAGGTTACTCTTAGCACATACTCATATATTGATATATGCACACAGTTTTACTAAAAAAAATATATTCATATAGTAGATAATAATCACTAGGTTTCCTCATGCTGGCATGAATGAAGGACATGAGAGGATTTAAATCCGTCTATAGAGCCTATCCATCAACGAAGGTTATGAGTTACTACCCCCATGGGATAGTTCAGTTGGCAAAAGACCAACATCTCAAAATGGTCCCGTTTGATAACACTTCAGTTCCCATGGAACTACTTCTAATCCGGAGTTGTTTTCCAATTCTTCTCCAGAGTTAAGATTTTTGAAATAAAATGGTGTTTGATAACGCTGTTCCAAAATCAAAATACTATGCTTCCAGAATGCTGTTTGGTGGTAGTGGTGTTGGTGGAGGTTTGGGGGGGGGTGGAGGTTGGGGGGGGGTGGTAGTGGTGGTGGTGCTGGTGGGTGGTGGCGGCGACGGTGCTGATGGGTGGTGGTGGTGGTGATGGCAGTGCTAGTAGTGGTGGTGGTAATGACAGTCGGTAGTGGTAATAGCTCTGGAACAAGAGAAGTAAGTTTTTTTAGTTCTAGTTTTTTAGCTCTCATAAACATTCTTTGAGCAGTTTACTCCATGGGGAGTCAAAACTTGAACCGCGTTTATCAATCGTCATTCTACTCCAGATTAGCTCCAGAGCTAAGAAGTAAGGAGCTGGAGTGTTATCAAACGGGGCCTAATTCTCCTTAGGGCTCTACCTATCAAAAAAAAGAAAAAAAAAAAGAAAAGAAAAGATTGTGAGTCACTGATCTTGCCGTTTGAGGTCACTCACACCTGATGTTAAAGTGTTGATTATTTGCTGTTTTGAGTGTAAAGTGAAATGATTCTCATTTAACCCTTGAAATGATTCCATCAATGTGGTTATGGGGTTAGTATGAACCCGCACAATTAGTCAATCCCAAGGTGCATAACTGTCGTTACCAAAAAAAAAAAAAAAAAAAAACCCCAACGTAAGCCATAAGAAAATCCATGGTGACATTAGAAAATCCATAAGGAAGCTTATCCTATCTTCTTTTTTTTTTTTTTTATGCTTACGACAAGTATCCAAACCTTTGACCTGACTAGCTAATCCCGCAGGTTCACATTAATCCCACAATTACATGGACTAAGTCATTCTACAGTTCAAAAAAAACCATTCCACTTGCACTACTCAAAGCAGGAAAAGAACACTCAACACCCCGTGTGAGTGGCCTCAAGGAAATAAGAGACAGAGCCTTCCCCTTCCTGAGGCATAGACTCTTTTCCAACTAAACTACCCCTTGGATTGCCTTCCCCTTCCTTTTTTTGTGCGCATTGGATTGATGCTGAAAGAGGAATAATTTAGTGCCCACACATCATCCCCTATCTATTTCTTCTTCTTCTTTCTTCTTCTTTTCTTTTTTTTTTTTTTTTTCTTTTTAATGATCCAACAATCCATAAGCCAAAATCATCATTATGCCCATCCTTTCCCTCTATTATTGATTGAGAAAGACCAGTAATTTTACCACTTAGGCATATAGTACCAGTTCTAAAACAAGTAACACAAAGGATCAATTAGGCTTTACAATTCTCGACAAATTAGTCTGTCGATTAAAAATATGAACATAAAACAAGGACAAAAAGATGGCCAAACAAAGGATTGTTCCGAAAGCCCAATGACCTACGTTGTTGTAAAATATAAAGAATAAAGAGAAAGAACCATAAAAAATCAAAGAATTTAAAAGAAAGTCTAGAACTATAAAAGATCAAAGAGCTTATAAGAAATTTTTTTTTTTTTTTTTTTGATAATACTTATAAGAAAGTCTAGAACCATACATACTTGCTATGAGCTAAAACATACAATAATATAAAAATTAATTTCGGACTTTACATGACAAAATCTAGAACCAATGCAATTTGCTACAGAGAGTTTGAATAAATACCTCACAAACTTTGATAACATCCTATGGAACTTCAAAGAAAAAACAAAAAGATGGTGATTAAATTGGAATTAGATTTGGTAATTTTCAATTGGTTTTACACCATAAATTTGCTCAATTGCACTTTCCATATGGATGGTTAATGAGATAAAAAAATAAATTGTTTGTCACAAATTAAACTTTTCAAGATTAAAGTTGTCTTTGGTAATGCATTATATAATTAATTTTATGATATATGTAGTTGTTTGGTATAATTAATGGTAATTATTTATATTTAAAATAAATTAATATGATTTAAAATCTACAAATAGATTAGAAGGTGTTTATCATTATTGTGATAATCTATTATTATTTGTTTATGTCTAATAGAACCAAACGATTATTATTTATAACTAATAATTTATTATAATAAATAAATTTTATAAATAATTCATAAACATAAATATAAATTATACTAAAGGAAAATTAATTAACAAAAGCAGGACCACATCTTCCTAGTGATTCAGTACGCATCAGTATTTTGGCAAGTAAGATCAAAAAATAAATAAAAAAATAAAAACCGCCTATCAAAACACCGAAAGCAACAATTGATGAAAATGGCTGGCACTTGCACACACACAAAATGGAAAGGGTTTAATTCTTTTCAATGTAATGACTGCAAAATAGTGTCGGCAAAAAAAAAAGACGATATTAGCTTAAGTGATACAGTAAAATTCAAACAATTTTTTTTCCACTTTTTTGGTAACCGTTGTTATGGACAACGAATGGATGTTTATTCCGCAAGATGAGAGAGAGAGAGACCATAAAATCTATTAAAGAGATCAGTTCCATAAATAAAATAAATGGATATATTAAACTTTCAAGAAGGCCAATGAGACAAACCTATTAACCTAGTGAATGCTCCATTCCAAATGTTCCTTTTGGACCTAGTGAATGTTCCTTTTAGTCTATAAATTTACGTCCCAAATGCGTCAATGTAAAGAAAAAAAAAACAAGGTTTCAAAAATGATTTGTTGGCGGTCAGATTAAATCATTTGTAAGAGAATTGTTCACCTCCTCTACCTACGTATACTTATTTCAGGATTCTATCAACATTCATATCTAATGGATCTCATCTTTAGAGATGGGTTCCACACCATATCAATGGTGTTAGGATTCCATGGAGATTACACGTATGTGCAGGAGATCTCAACTCGTTTGATGAGAATAGTTCCCTTATACATATATTTATCTTCGACATGATTTCATCACTGTTCATATCTAATATCCCACTCTCGAAAGGTGTGACAAACAATAATTGAATTTGATGAAATTAGTTTGAGTTGGAGTTTTGCCTAAGTGAGGCATTCTCAGATTCCAGATGAAGAAGGTGATAGTGTATACATGAATGAGGGTTTATCCATGTTACGGCTTAAACAGTAAAGACAAAAATGAAATGGTACATCAATGCACGTCTTCAATACAAAGGATATGGAAATTGAAATTGAACCCTAATCACAGTGCAGAAAAGTAAAATAAAATATAAATACAAAATCTCACAAGGCAAAGATTTACGAGGTTCATCAGGAATTTTTTGCCCATATCTATGGTGAGATGAAATCTATGCCACCACCGTCTTCATGCCTCTCATTGTAAAGAATGCCTTCGCTATAAATTCATAGCAAAACTTATACAAGTATATTTATTGAAATACACATAATGCCTTCCTCAGGGAAATGGCTATTTGGAGTAAGCCCCCAAACTCGCAAAACATCCTACTGTGAGGACATGGATTTTTTTTGTCCTCTTTCGTGCTTGAAAGAATGAATTTTTTTTAATAAACTAAAGATCGAAGGCTCTCGTGTTGTGACCTTATCCATGCACGCTATTGGACGGTGAAAATCTAAAAAATCACCACCTAGATGAGGTCTAGGACTTATAAATTGTCTCTCAATTGGAAAGATACTAATCACTCGTGACTCAATAAATCGACTTTTGATCTCACCAAAGAAGGGGCAAACATCAAGTTACAAATTGGGAAGGTGTTAAGCACCTAACTCGCCTGGTCTCCTTTTATCCTATCTTTTTCTACATTCTTAAATCTTATTTATGTTTAAGTCGTTCAAAATAACCTATTATCTAGGCAACTAGGGAAACCTAAACCAAGTTTTTGAGTTATACTAACTTAGGGTGCCACCACACAGGTTTGGAAAGTAAATTACAATTCTATAAATAAAAAATAAATCAATGAATGGATGGATGAACAAATAAATAAAATAATCATGAATTAAAAAAATGAACCAATATAAGAAGTACAACATATGAATGACCAAGCTCGAGGTCTATCTTAAGCTGCCTACATATCCTTATATGGCAAGAATCAAGCCAATATAGTTCGGATGGGGATGTGGTTGTGTGTGAAATACGTACTTGACTAAGGAAGTACGTATGACCAGGCAGAAAATGATTACTTCCTGCTGCCTACTTATATCCTTAGAGAATCATGTCAAACCTAGCTCTCATCAGATGACAAGCTAATTGGCTCCCTGATGGCATCACTCAGGAGGTATTGGACCTTGACTCCCCACACTCGGCAAGGGTGAACTAAAATTGAAAAACAAAGATGGTTAGCAAACCAGCTCTCAGACTTGGGAGGCGATTGACCAAATGCCACAAACAAACCAGAATACTATCGGAACAGAGATCAGATGTGATCTCGATCGTTGCTCGAACCACCAAACGTGAATCAGATTTTTTATTTTATTGTATTATTTGGATAATCATTTTTGGGCACCAAACCTAACGGATAAGCATACACACGACCTAAATGAGCCCACACAAGTCACAATTTGGGATTTGGAATCCCAGCAAAAATAGACTCATTAGAGTCACCATAAAATCCTACAACACTGGGTGTAGGACCACAACCATCCTTCAGGGGGCTTTTGGTGGACCTGATGTGCAGTGTTTGTTTCTAAATTATTACAAATCAATCGAATGAATGTGAATACTTTGCATGGATGGGGTTCATACATATAAATCCATTCACACATGTGATTGAACCAATATTAAACAAGG
>CM053269.1:70202557-70379073 GCA_028583415.1 Protea cynaroides | reverse complement strand
TTGAACCAAATTAATGCATCAAATGAGGCAAAAAAATTCAGCAAGGAAAGGAATCGGGTCTATCATGTATATTGAATTAAAACATGTGAGTAAAGACCAAATTTGAGCATGAAAGAAAATCAGAACAATCCACATAGGATAACAAACAATAAGCAAGGATTTAAAGTTCCCATAAAATAATGGTCAACGACCATGGGCTATACCAAACAGTTAAACCAAACAAAGTGTATGGGCTGCAGTAACCGAACACCAAAAGTCAATCAACCCAATCTTAAATTGAACAAACCCATCTTGGGGTTAAACCAACCCAACACCAAAGATCAATTAGCCCAATATTAAAATTGAGCTAAACAAGGAATTTTGACCAAACCGAACAAAGGACTAAGACAAGCATGGGACTGAAATGGGGTTTAACACAATTAAACCTATCCTAGACGAAAAGCACAAACTGGTCCATTACCATTAACCCACTCCCATTATGGGGTTGAACCAACCCAATAAATTTAATCCGATTTCACTATGTCTCAAAGAAGCAAGGGTTTGAATTTATGATTCTTTCCTTCTTTAATGTACCATGCTGATTGTTTCTAGTGCCTCACTCACTCTTTAACAAGATGGCCTTGGCCACCTCGTCTTGCAACTTCCACCTTAGACACTTTTCCTTATCTTTTGCAGTAAGAAACCTTTTCTTTTGCTTGCTTCTCTCTTTAAAAAAAGATATAGAATTTTGTTCCTCAATACAAATCCTCAATTTTACAGTGCAAAGTGTTTCACCACAGAGAAAATTCAGGATTCTCAACTTTTGTGTGGAGGCCAGCATATCATAGCTATCCCAACCCTTTGCAAAACACTCAAGCTGGCCAATCCTTCAAAGCACATGGGGTTTAGATATACATTTTCTAAGAGCTTTCAATCATAGATCACTACCAAAAACAATAAGAAGCTACAACGAGGAATTTTGACCAAACCGATCATAGGACTAAGACAAGCATGGGATTGAAACGAGGTTTAACACAATTAAACCAATCCAAAACAAAAAGCCCAAATTGATTCATTACCATTAAGCCACTCCCATTATGGAGTTGAACCAACCCAATAAAATTAAACCGATCCAACTATGTCTCAAAGAAGCAAGGGTTTGAGTACTTTATGACTCTTTCCTTCTTTAATGTACCATGCTGATTGTTTCTAGTGCCTTACTCACTCTTTAACAAGATGGCCTTTGCCACCTCGTCTTGCAGCTTCCACTTTAAACACTTTTCCTTACCTTTTGCAGTAAGAAACTTTTTCTTTTGCTTGCTTCTCTCTTTCAAAAAGGATTTAGAATTTTGTTCCTCGACACAAGTCCTCAATTTTACAGTGCAAAGTGTTTCATCATAGGGAAAATTCAGGATTCTCAACTTTTGTGAGGAGTCCCGCTTATCATAGTTGTCACAACCCCTAGCAAAACACTCAAGCTGGCCAATCCTTCAAAGCACAATGGAGTTTAAATATACATTTTCTAAGAGCTTTCAATCATGGATCACATACCAAAAACAACAAGAAGCTACAGCGAGGAATTTTGATCAAACTGAACAAAGACCAAGACAAGCTCGGGATTGAAACAAGGTTTAACACAATTAAACCAAATCCTAAACAAAAAGCTCAAATTGATCCATTACCATTAAGCCACTCCCATTATGGGGTTGAACCAACCCAATAAAATTATACCGATCCCACTATGTCTCAAAGAAGCAAGGGTTTGAGTTTATAACTCTTTCCTTCTTTAATGTACCATGCTGATTGTTTCTAGTGCCTCACTCACTCTTTAACAAGATGGCCTTTGCCACCTCGTCTTGCAGCTTCCACTTTAAACACTTTTCCTTACCTTTTGCAGTAAGAAACCTTTTCTTTTGCTTGCTTCTCTCTTTCAAAAAAGATATAGAATTTTGTTCCTCAACACAAATCCTCAATTTTGCAAAGTATTTCATCACAGAGAAAATTCAGGATTTTGAACTTTTGTGAGGAGTCCAGCTTATCATAGTTGTCACAACCCCTAGCAAAACACTCAAACTGACCAATCCTTCAAAGCACAATGGGCTTTAGATATACATTTTCTAAGAGCTTTCAATCATGGATCATATACCAAAAACAACAAGAAGCTACAGCAAAGAATTTTGACCAAACCAAACATAGGACTAAGACAAGCATTGGATTGAAACAGTGTTTAACACAATTAAACCAATCCTAAACAGAAAGCTCAAACTGATCATTACCATTAAGCCACTCCCATTATGGGGTTGAACCAACCCAAAAAAATTAAACCGATCCCACTCTGTCTCAAAGAAGCAAGGGTTTGAATTTATGATTCCTTCCTTCTTTAGTGTACCATGCTGATTGTTTCTAGGGCCTCACTCTTTAACAAGATGGCCTTGGCCACCTCATCTAGCAGCTTTCACTTTAAACACTTTTCTTTATCTTTTGCAGTAAGAAACCTTTTCTTTTGCTTGCTTCTCTCTTTCAAAAAAAAGTAGAATTTTGTTTCTCAACACAAATCCTCAATTTTACAGCGCAAAGTGTTTCATCACAGAGAAAATTCAGGATTCTCAACTTTGTGAGGAGTCCAGCTTATCATAGCTGTCACAACCCCTAGCAAAACACTCAAGCTGGTCAATCCTTCAAAGCACAATGGGGTTTAGTTATACATTTTCTAAGAGCTTTCAATCGTGGATCGCCTACCAAAAACAACAACAAGCTATAGCAAGGAATTGCATCAAAGATAGGGAAAAAAAAAAAGAAAGAAAGGAGTTTTAACAACAAGCTACAGCGAGGAGCTTCGTCTTCCTTCCTTGCTCATATTATGGTTACTTATCTGAAATCTCATCGATTCTCCTAACTCAGGTATTTTTCTTTTATTTTGATTCTTAACTTACTCGTTCTAACTTTTTCTTATTTCAGTTTGCATTTGTATTTTGATTCTACTCCTTTTTTCTTCTTTTTTTTCCCTATCTTTGATGCAATTCCTTGCTGTAGATTCTTGTTGTTTTTGGTATGTGATCCATGATTGAAAGCTCTTAGAAAATGTATTTCTAAACCTCATTGTGCTTTGAAGGATTGGCCAGCTTGAGTGTTTTGCTAGGGGTTGTGACAGCTATGATAAGCTGGACTCCTCACAAAAGTTGAGAATCCTGAATTTTCTATATGATGAAACACTTTGCAATGTAAAATTGAGGATTTGTGTTGAGGAACAAAATTCTTTATCTTTTTTAAAAGAGAGAAGCAAGCAAAAAAAAAAAAAAAAAAAAAAAAAAAAAAAAAAGGTTTCTTACTGCAAAAGATAAAGAAAAGTGTTTAAAGTGGAAACTGCAAGACGAGGTGGCCATGGCCATCTTCTTAAAGAGTGAGGCACTAGAAACAATCGGCATGGTACATTAAAGAAGGAAAGAATCGTAAACTCAAACCCTTGCTTCTTTGAGACATAGTGGGATCGGTTTAATTTTATTGGGTTGGTTGAACCCCATAGTGGGAGTGACTTAATGGTAATGGATCGGTTTGAACTTTTTGTTTAGGATTGGTTTAATTATGTTAAACCCCATTTCAATCCCATGCTTGTCTTACTCCTATGTTCGGTTTGGTCAAAATTCCTCGTTGTAGCTTGTTGTTGTTTTTGGTATATATGTGATCCATGATTGAAAGCTCTTAGAAACTGTATATCTAAACCCCATTGTGCTTTGAAGGATTGGCCAACTTGAGTGTTTTGCTAGGGGTTGTGGCAGCTATGATAAGCTGGACTCCGCACAAAAGTTGAGAATCCTGAATTTTCTCTGTGATGAAACACTTTGCACTGTAAAATTGAGGATTTGTGTCGAGGAAAAAAATTCTATATCTTTTTTGTAAGAGAGAAGCAAGCAAAAGAAAAGGTTTCTTACTGCAAAAGATAAGGAAAAGTGTTTAAAGTGGAAGCTGCAAGACAAGGTGGCAAAGGCCATCTTGTTAAAGACTGAGTGAGGCACTAGAAACAATCAGCATGGTACATTAAAGAAGGAAAGAATCATAAACTCAAACCCTTGCTTCTTTGAGACATTGTGGAATCGGTTTATTTTATTGGGTTGGTTCAACCCCATAATGGGAGTGGGTTAATGATAATGGATCGGTTTGAGTTTTTTTTGTTTAGGATTGGTTTAATTGTGTTAAACCCCGTTTCAATCCCATGCTTGTCTTAGTCCTATGTTTGGTTTGGTCAAAATTCCTCGCTGTAGCTTCTTGTTGTTTTTGGTGTGTGATCCATGATTGAAAGCTCTTAGAAAATGTATATCTAAATCCCATTGTGCTTTGAAGGATTGGCCAGCCTGAGTGTTTTGCTTGGGGTTGTGACAACTATGATAAGCTGGACTCCTCACAAAAGTTGAGAATCCTGAATTTTCTCTGTGATGAAACACTTTGCACTGTAAAATTGAGGATTTGTATTGAGGAACAAAATTCTATATCTTTTTTGAAAGAGAGAAACAAGCAAAAGAAAAGGTTTCTTACTGCAAAAGATAAGGAAAAGCGTTTAAAGTGAAAGCTACAAGACGAGGTGGCAAAGGCCATCTTGTTAAAGAGTGAGTGAGGCACTAGAAACAATCAGCATGGTACATTAAAGAAGGAAAGAATCATAAACTCAAACCCTTGCTTCTTTGAGACATTGTCGGATCGATTTAATTTTATTGGGTTGGTTCAACTCCATAATGGGAGTGGCTTAATGGTAATGGATCAATTTGAGCTTTTTGTTTAGGATTGGTTTAATTGTGTTAAACCTCGTTTCAATCCCGTGCTTGTCTTAGTCCTATGTTCGGTTTGGTCAAAATTCCTCGCTGTAGCTTGTTGTTTTTGTATGTGATCCATGGTTGAAAGCTCTTAGAAAATGTATTTCTAAATCCCATTGTGCTTTGAAGGATTGGCCAGCTTGAGTGTTTTGCTAGGGATGGTGAATGATATGATAAGCTGGACTCACAAAAGTTGAGAATCCTGAATTTTCTCCGTGATGAAACACTTTGCACTGTAAAACTGAGAATTTGGGTTGAGGAACAAAATACTATATTTTTTTTGAAAAAGAAAGAAGCAAAAGAAAAGGTTTCTTTTTGCAAAAGATAATAGAAGTGTTTAAAGCGTGGAAGTTGCAAGACAGGTGGCCAAGGCCATCTTTTTAAAGAGTGAGGCACTAGAAACAATCGGCATGGTACAATAAAGAAGGAAAGAGTCAAAAACTCAAACCCTTGCTTCTTTGAGACAAAATGGGATCGGTTTAATTTTATTGGGTTCGTTCAGCCCCATAATGGGAGTGGCTTAATGGTAATGGGTCGGTATGAGTTTTTTGTTTAGGATTGATTTCATTGTGTTAAACCCGTTTCGGTCCCATGCTTGTCTTAATCCTATGTACGGTTTGGTCAAAATTTCTAGATTAGTTCAATTTTAATATTGGCTAATTGGTCTTTAGTGTTGGATTGGTTCAGCTCCATGATGGGTTAATTCAATTTTAACATTGGGTTGATTGATTTTTAGTGTTGAGTTAGTTCAGCCCATAGACTTAGTTTGGTTTAACTGCTTGGTTTGATCCTTGATTGTTGTCTGTTATTTTATAAGAATCGTAAAATCTTGCTTGTTGTTCATCATCCTATGTGGATTGTTCTGATTTTCCTTCATGCTCAAATTGGTCTTTTTTCACATGTTTGAACTCAATATACATGTTAGACTTGATTCCTTTTCTAGTTGATTTTTTTTTATTTGTTGCCTCATTTGATGTATTAATTTGGTTCAACCCTTGGCTTAATATTGAATCAATCACATGTGTGAATGGATTCAAATGTAAGAACCCCATCCCTACAATGTATTTCTATTCGTTCAATAATTTAAGAACAAACACTACACACATAGGTTCACTACAAGCCCCACGATGTATGGTTATGGTCTCCTACCTAGTAATGTAGGATTTTAGGGTGATTTTAATGAGGATTTTTGCTAGGATCCCAAATCCCTAATTGTGACTTGCATGGGCCCATTTAGGTCATGAACCACTTATCCACTAGGTTTCGTTCCCAAAAATGATTCCCTAAAAAATACAAAAAAAATATCAGTTCATGTTTCATGATTCGATTGACGGTTGGGATCACATTTGATCTCCGGTCCAACAATATTCTGGTTTGTTTGTAGTTTTCGGTCAATCACCTCCCAAGTTTGGGAGCTGGTTTGCTAACCGGCCACCTTCGTTTTTCAATCTTACTTCACCCTAGCCGAGTGCGGGGAGCTGAGATCCGATACCTCTCAAGTGATGTCTTCCAGGAACCAACCAGCCCCGTCATCTGGTGGGAATTACATTTGACCTGATTCTCCGATGATATACATTGGCAGCGGGAAGTAATCACTTCGTGCCCGGTCACATGTACTTCCTTAGTCAATGACGTACTTCACACGCAACCACATCCCCGTCCGAACTACGTTGGCTTGATTACCACCGCAAGGTTACATAGGCAGTTTATATTTGTTCATTTTTTTTATTATTCATTTATTTATTCATGATTATTTTATTTATTTATTCATTCATCCATTCATTGATGTGCTTTTTATCTATGGAGTTATAATTTACTTTCCAAACCTGTATAGTGGCACCCTAAGTTAGTATAACTCAAAAACTTGGCCTAAGGTTCCATATCCCTAGTTACTTAGATACTTAGGCTAGTTTGAACGACTTAAACATAAATAAGATTTAAGAATGTAAGAAATGATAGGCAGAAGGAGACTGGTATAATGACTAAACGAGTTGGGTGCCTAACATCTTTTCAACTCATAACTTGACGTTTATCCTTCTTTGGTAAGATCAAAAGCTGATCCATTGAATCACGAGTCTTTTTTTTTTTTTTTGGCTAACAACAGTTATATAAACTTTTGGCTTGACAAGACCTGCAGGCCCATATTGACCACACAACCGTATAGATCGGGTCGTTCCGGGGTTGAATGAGAACCATTCCACTTGCACCCATAACAGGAAAGAAAGAGCACTTAATACCCCCGTGTAAGGGGCCCAAGGCAGTAAGAGGAGTAAAACTCGGTACTTTCTACTTCCTGAGTCACGAATCATTAGTATCTCTCCAAATGAGAGACAACTTATAGGTCCTAGACCTCATCTAGGTGGCAATTTCAGATTTTCACTGTCCATTGGCGTGGATGGACAAAGTCACAATGCGAGAACATTCGATCTTCAATTTATTAGTGAAAAAATCCTTCTTTCTAACACGAAAGATTGGACCGGAAAGTCCATGTCCTCATCCCTACTCCCAACAATATCTCACAAAAACTATTGCAAAGAAAACTAGTGAAAACCATAATCTTTGGTTTTTCTCTATTACACGTTATCCATTACTATGGTGTTTGAGACTCCAAGCCAGGGTATCATATGTATTTACCCTAATGGTACATTACCACTTATGCCATAGTTATTGATGACCACCAAGACAAGTCAGATTGACCAACTCAATTCAAACTTTGCCAAAACAGTTGTTTTGGTCAATTTTGTAAGGGAACTTCCAATCTATCCAAATTTTTTTTTTTTTTTTGGAGTTTAAGTAAGATTATTTATATAAAAGAATTGTTACAAGGCACTTGTTGAATATGAAATCAATTAAAATGTAAAGAGAAAATGCACAATAAATTCCATATTTTAAGTAAAATTGTTAAAAAAAAAAAAAAAACTCATAATAAAGAAAGATAAATTAGTGAATATAAACATAATTTATAGGAAAAATCTTCAAGAGGCATACATGCAAACAATTAGACAAATCTATAAATAATGAGTTGAAAGGTTAGAAAGGCCTTATCTTCCATTTGCATATGTTTAATCCAAATCCATGATTAGAGTTGCGAAAAGAGAATTATATTTGTTTACAACCTGCAACAAATTATTTCTTAATAAGAAAAGAACCATTCTTTAAAATGAATTCAGCGAAGGATGCATGGGATTGTCTGTTGCAAAATAAAATCTTTCGATGAATTCTATTGAATGTGGTTTGCGGGTGGTGACATTTGGTTATTTAGGGTTTTGGTGAATAATAAAAAAAAGAAAAAAAAAGAAGAAGAAGAAGAAGAGAGAAATGACAAATTTTTATTGGTTAGAGAAGTTTCTAGAATCAACGGATTTATCACATGCATTTACCAAAATACCTTTGTAGTACATTATGTCCAGCTAAATTGACCAACACAAATCAATGCTCTGCTAAGATAGGCATTTTGGTTAGTCTTGCAGTAAAATTGTCGTTGATGCTTTTTTTTTTCAATAGAAAAAAGAGTTAAGATTATTTATATGAAAAAATTGTCATAGGGTGTTTATTAAATATAAATCCATTAGAATGTTAAAAAATGCATGATAAATTTCATATTTGATGTACAATTTTGCATGAAAATGGAAAAACTCATAATCGAAAAAGTACCATTACTAGTAAACATAAAAATAATTTATAAGAAAACCTTCAACAGGCATACAAGAAAACTAGACAAATCTATCAATAGTGAATTGAAAGGTTAAAGAGGCCTCATCTTGCATTTGCATATGTTTGATCCGGATCCAAGATTTTTGTTCTGGAAAAAGATTCTCTTTTACAACCTGCAACAAATCATTTCTCAGTATGAAAAGATTACTCCTTTAAAGTGGATTCAACGAATGAAGCGAACGATTCTCTGTTGTAGAATGGAAGCTTTCGGTGAATGAATCTTTAGTAAAAAAAAAGAGAGGTGATATTGGGTAATTTAAGGTTTTGATGAAGAATAAAGGTAGTAAAACGAAGAGTAATTAGGCTTTTGGTGGTGAATAAAAGAAAATGATGGAATCTATGTTTTTTTTTTTCTTACGACATAGAAAAAGAAAGGTTCTAGTAAGATTATTTATATAAATTAAAGATTTGTCACAGGATTGTTATTGAATATAAAATCCATTAGAATGTAAAAAAGAAATGGACAATAAATTCCATATTTGATATACAATTGTGCATGAAAATTGACAGAAAGAAAAACTAATAGTCAAGAAATAATAATTTGTGAACATAACATAATTCATTGGAAAACCCTCAAAGGGCATCCAAGAAAACTAGACAAATATATCACAATGAATTGAAAGGTTAAAGGAGCATCATCTTACATTTGCATATGTTTGATCTGGATCCAAGATATGTGTTGCGGAAAGAGAATTATCTCTACTAAAACTGTCAATAAATTATTTCTCAATAAGAAAAGATTGCTCTTTTAAAGTGAATTCAGGGATTTGACAAAAAAAAAAAAAAAAAAAAAAGGGGAAGGATGCATGTGATTTTCTATTGTAGAATGGAAGCTTTCGGTGATTGCTCTGAAATCAATGATTTTGCGGTTGATATTATTTGGTTATTTAGGGTGTCGGTGAAGAATAAAAGCAATAAAACGAAGAGAAATTAGGGTTTTGGTGAAGAATATAATGAAACGAAGAGAAATAACCAATATTTATATGTGAAAGAAGTTTCTAGATTCAATAGATTTTACATGCATTTACTGAAATACCCTTGTGGTACACTACTGATGACGTCACCTCCAAACGATGGGCAATAATTGCCCATCCTCCAATGGCATCCTACAATGGTTTTTTTTTTTTAACAGCTATTTTGTTTCCTCTTTCTTCTTACCTAGCTATTTATCTTCCAACCATTTTGAAGTGCTTGTAAAGCTCCTTTGAGAGAGTTTGAGGTCCTCTTGTGATGAGAGTCCTCAAGAGACCCTTTGATTGAGTAGTCTTTACGACCTTTGTCGCATTGTTTTTGTCTTTCTATCTTTTATAAAATTACTTCCATCTTCTAGTTCTCTCTCTGATTAGATTGTGAACCACATCAACTACCACTTGACACCCAAAGTATTTATTAAATAATAACCAATATATTGATGGCTAATAAGACTCGCGTGATTGACCAACCAAAATCTAGACTCTACTAAAGCATGTAGTTGGTTTTTACTTAAAAAGGAAAAAGAAAAAGCATGTATTTGGTCGTTTTGCACGAATAGTTAGAATCTCTGGTTTTTTATTTTATTATTATTTTTTTAATAATGGTAGGAAAAAAAAGATTCTAGTAAGATCATTTTATATAGAGAATTGTCATAGGATGTTTATTGAATACAAAATCCATTATAATGTAAAAAAGAAATGCACAATAAATTTCATATTTGATGTTGGAAATTGGAAAAAAAAAACAAATTCATAATCATTTTTTTTAACATAGACAGAATTTGTAGGAAAACCCTTTACAAGCATACAAGAAAATTAAATAAATCTATTAATAATGAACTGAGAACGTTAGAAAGGCCTCATCTTGTATTTTCAAGTGATAATATTTGGTTATTTAAGATTTTCGTGAAGAATAAAGATAGTAAAACTAAGAGAAATTAGGGTCTCAGTGAAAATAAAATGAAAATAAGAGAAATAACCAAATTTGATTGATAAAAGAAGTTTCTAGAATCAATGGATTTATCATATGCATTTACTGAAATCCATTGCCAAACACCATCACTTGACATCCAAACCATTTATCAAATAGCCAACGGTATTGATGGCGACTAAGACTAGCTAGATATTTCAAACCAAATCTAGACTCTACTTGGTAATTGGTCATATTTTAGAGAGAGATTCACAAAAATTTATCTCTGTAAAAGAATGCTAAATTCTGAGATCATAAATCATGCAAGTACTCGAAAGAGAATAAGTGAAAGCAATTTACTATTTAATTATAAAACTCTATTATACCTTGGTAACAAAGAAATTTAATTGCTTATTATGATATTAAAGTTCATGAATTTATACGGGTGTCAATATTTCTTATTTCCCATGCAAATTAAAGCAATGTAGTTTTAAAATTCGTTGCCTTCGCAATACCATTTTATTAATGCGCACAGCCACCACAAAATTAAAATAGCAGGTAAATGATGCTCATGATCTTATGAATCATCTCATTTAATGTCGTGCATGAGCCATGGTATATACATGTCATACCATGACTCGTGCATAACATTAAATGAGACCAAAAGGTCTGGGGTCTAACTGAACCACGGTCTGAGGCAAGGCCACGAGACATGGTATGACATGTATTTACTAAACCATGGTATGCCATGTATATACCATAGTTAACATAGTTGGTAAATATATGTTTCGATTGTAAAACTCCAAACCATGGTATGACATGTATTTACCAAATACCCTTATAGTACATTATCACTAATACCGTCGATAATGATGGCCACTAAGACTAGCCAGATTGACCAACAGATCAAATTCAAACTCTGCTAAAATATGTATTTTGGTCAATTTCATAAGGGAAAGTTCCAATCTATCCATTTTTTCCCCCTGATAGAAAGATTTGAGGAAGATTCTTTATATAAAAGAATTGTGCGTGAAATAAAAAAAAAATGAAACAAATCTATCAATAATGAGTTGAAAGGTTACAGAGGCCTTCTCTTACATTTGCTTATGTTTGATCTAAATCCAAGATTAGGGTTGCCAAAAGAGAAGAATTATCTCTGTTTACAACCTACAACAAATTATTTTAATAAGAAAAGAATCCTTCTTTAAAGTGAACTCAGCGAAGGATGCATGAGATTCTCTATTGTAGAATAAAAGCTCTTGGTTAATGTTCTGAAATTGAAAATGATTTAGAGATGATAATATTTGGTTATTTAGGGATTTGGTGAAAAATAAAAGGAAGATAAATGATCAATTTTTATTTGTTAGAGAAGTTTATAGAATCAATTGTTTATTGCATGCATTTACCAAAATACCTTTGGAGAACATTATCTCAAGCTAAATTGACCAAAACAAATCTAGGCTATGCTAAAATAGGTGTTTTGGTTAGTTTTGTAAGGAAAATTGTTGTGGATTTTTTTTTTCAATAGAAAAAAGAGTTAAGTAATTTATATTAAATTATTTTCATAGGATGCTTATTAAATATAAATACATTAGAATGTTAAAAAATTCACAATAAATTTCATTTTTGATGTACAATTTTGCTTAAAAATTGAAAAACTCATAATCGAAAAAGTAACATTAGTATTGAACATAAAAATAATTTATTGGAAAACCTTCAAGGGGAACACAAGAAACTATACAAATCTACCAATAGTGAATGGAAAGGTTAAAGAGACCTCATCTTGCATTTGCATATGTCTGATACTGATCCAAGATTTGGGTTGCGGAAAGAGAATTATCTCTGTTAAAACCTGCAAAATTATTTCTCAGTAAGAAAAGATTACTTCTTTAAAATGAATTCAGCGAAAGATGCATGTGATTCTCTATTGTAGAATGGAAGCTTTTGATGAATGCTCTGAAAGTCAGAAAAAGATTTTACAAGTGATAATATTTGATTATTTAGAGTTTCGGTGAAGAATAAAGGCAAAACGAAGAGTAATTAAAGTTTGGGGAAGAATTGAGGGAAAGGATGGAATCTATGCTTCTTCTTTTTTCTTCTTTATATATATATATATATTTTATGATAAAAAAAGGTTCCTAGCAAGATTATTTAATTAAAAGATTTGTCACAGATTCTTGTTGAATTAGAATGTAAAAAAGAAATACACAATAAATTTCATATTTGATGTACAATTGTGGATGAAATAGAAAAGAAAAAAAAATCATAAGTAAGAAAGAAAAATTTATGAACATAAACATAATTCATGGAAACCCTCAAAGAGCATACAAGAAAGACAAATCTATCAAAATGAATTGAAAGGTTAGAGAAGTCTCATACATTTGCATATGTTTGATCCGGATCCGAGATTGGTGTTGCGAAAAGAGAAAATAATTTCTCAATGAGAAAATATTGCTCATTTAAAGTGAATTGTGGGAATCGACAAAAAAAAATCAGGGAAGGATACATGTGATTCTGTACTGTAGAACGGAAGCTTTTGGTGAAGGCTCTGAAATAATAAAAAATAAAAAAAAGACTAATATTTGATTGTTTGGGGTTTTGATGGAGAATAAAAGTAGTAAAGCGAAGACAAATTAGGGTTTTGGTGAAGATCATAGTGAAACAAAGAGAAATGATCAATATTTATACGTGAAAGAAGTTTCTAGAATCAATGGATTTTACATGCATTTACCAAAATACCCTTATAGTTAATGATGATGTCACCTCCAAAGGATGGGCAATTAATGCCCATCCTCCAACGCTCCTCCAGCAGCTAATTTTTTAATGGCCATTTTTTATCTGCCCATCCTACAACGGCATCTTCCAACGGCTATTTTTTTAATGGCTATTTTTTATCTGCCCATCCTCTAGTGTCATCCCAACGGTTAATTTTTTATTCCTCTCTCTCTCTCTTCTTGACCTCTTTATCTTCCAACTATTTTTCTCTCTCCTCTTTATCAATAATGATGGCCTCATCTTGATTCTTGTATTTGCATATGTATGATCCAAGATTTGGGTTGCGGAAAAAGTATTATCTCCATTTACAACCTACAACAAGTTATTTATTAATAAAAAAATAATCATCCATTAAAGTGAATTCAACGACATATAATGTAGGTGATTTTCTACTGTAGACTTTTGGAGAATGTTTTGAAATTAAAAAAAAAATTACGGGTGATTATATTTTGTTATTTAAGGTTCTAGTGAAGAATAAAGGAAGTAAAACGAAGAGAAGTTAAGACTTTGGTGAAGAATAGAAAGAAATGAAGAGAAATAACCAAAATTTATTTGTAAAAGAAGTATTTAGAATCAATGGATTATCATATGTATTTATTTACCAAAATCCCTTGTAGAACACCACCACTTGACACCCTAACCATTTATCGAATAGCCAACGGTATTGATGGCCTCTAAGACTAGCTAGATTGACCAAACTAAATCTAGACTCTGCTTTAACAGGTAGTTAGTCATTTTTTACAGAGAAAGATTCGCGTAAAATTATCTGTATAAAAGAATGCCAAATTCAAACATCTTAAGTCAAATGAGTACTTGAAAAAAAACAAATCATTTTAATTATAAAACTTACATTTTAAAAACTATATTCTGCCTTGGTAACAAAGAAATTTAATTGCTTGTTGTGATATAGTTTTTCTTGAATTTTAAGGGTGTCAATATTTCTAATTTCTCATGCAAATTAAAGCAATGTAATTTTAAAATTCTTTGCCTTCCCATTGCCATTTTATATATTATTCTTGAATTTATAATTCGTATGGCTTTGTCACCTTGGTAATCTTGAATGATCATGCTTTGGGAGGGTTTCAAAGAGGATTGGACTGAAGCTGGTCTTAATCTTGGCATTTTTTTTATGTATAACCACCACAAAATTATTAAAATAGCCATTACTTGATTGATACTCATGATCTTATGAATCATCATCCCATGAAATGTTATGAACGTCTTTAATTTCCTGGTACATCAACAAGATTAAATGACCAGAACATTGTTACTTGTGAAATACCATTCGCTCTTTGGTTTTTTTTTTTTTTTTTTTTTTGAGTGAGAATGGATATTGTCCTATTGCCATGAGGAGATTATAGAACAATTTCACTATAGCTGAAAATAAATTTCACCTTTCTAAGTTTACACTCCCATTGAATTGCTGTTCTTCCAAGTCTGAAAGACTAATGCCTCCTTAACTTCCATTTTGGTTTAGCCCACTCTTAGTATAATATTGTTTCATTTTAGTCGATTCTCGTTTTCCTCCAAGTGAGCATCTACAGATTTTTTTTTTTTTTTTTTAGGATACCCCCACCCCTTTCCCAAAAGAAAAAAAAAAGGGGGTAAATTATGTTCTATATATGCTTTCTAATCACAGGCACACCATCTCATACCAGAGAGGAGAGAATGGACACTAATTTGCTTGAATGATCAAATAACGAAGAAAGGCTATTACTAATAAGGCAATCCAATGCAACAAAACGACAATGCTTGAAATAAAATACTCCCCAGATTTAATGCTAATTACTAACCGATCTCATTTAGTTGGAATAAAACTTTATTGTTATTATTATACCTATTCATGGTTCACACGATGCCTTTGTCATATATATTTTGTAGCCTGGTAAAGGTATGGATGGGCAGGGCAACATTACTAATTTTAAGGTCTTGTTACATTATAAAAACAGGAACCATTAATTGCATCACATCAATTAGCATTAATTAACAGTACAAAGAAGCTCTGTAAACTCAGAAATTCTATGAGTTTGTTATGTATTTCATCAATCTAAATGCACATATTTATATACATAAGAATGTCATGTATCTTTCCTATAATCAATCTCTAGGCTTATCTTTAGGATAGATATCTCTGTCCTATGATCCATTAGATCCAATCTCTAGGCTTATCTTTATACTAGAGATCCCTATCCTATGATCCATTAGATCCAATCTCTAGGTTTATCTTTGGGCTAGAGATCTCAGTTAGTTACAATCTTTTGGAATGTAGAGAATATACAACGTGTAGTGATATTGTACATTTATGGGGCATAGATTGTAAAACTTCCCCTCAAATTGGAGCTTGTAAATTTATAACGCCCAACTTGGATTTCAGTTTGTAGTAGGCGTCACAGCCAGTGATTTGGTGAAGAGATCAACAATTTGATTGGTTGTGAAGATCTTGACCAGGTTAATGAGACCTTGTTGTTTATCACGAACGACATGATAATCAATTTCGATATGTTTTGTGTGTTTGTGATCACAGGATTTGCTGCAATGTGAAGTGCTGTTTGGTTGTCACAATGTAGGGGGATGACAGTGGTTGGTGGTAGACCAATATCTCTTTGAAGATAAGACAACCATGTAATCTCGCATGTTGCATTTGCCATTACCTGATATTCTGCCTCTGTCGATGATCGAGAAACGGTGGTCTGTTTCTTTGTTCTCCATGATATGGGGCTCTGGCCGAGAAAGATGCAATATCTTGTGGTTGAACGATGGGTCATGGGGCAGCTTGCCCAATCACTATCACAATATCCTTGTAGCTTAAGCGAAGATTGGGTAGGGTAGATTAGACCTTGACCTGGAGTGCCTTTGAGATATCATAATAAACAATTTGCTGCGTCCAGATGGGCCTGTGTGGCTGATGCATGAATTGGTTAAGAATATTGACAGTGTGGACGATATCTGGCCTAGTGATGATGAGATAAATCAGTCGCCCAATCAAACGGCGATATGGTGATGGATACACTAGGGTATCGCTGGCTGTATTGTCTAGTTTCAAATCTTGGTCCATGGGTAGATCAACTGGTGGACGATCAGTCATACCAGAATCTTTAAAGATGTCAAGAGCATATTTGCATTGACATAGATAAAGGCCAGCTTGAGAACGAGGCACTTCAATGCCTAGAAAATATTTAAGGGGGCAGAGATCTTTAATGTGGAACTTCATATGAGGAAGTGTGGTGAGGCGTTGATGTCATCTGAATTGGATCGAGTTATGATGATGTCATCTACATAAACTAGGATAAAGGTTGAATTGCCATGCTGATGCCAATAGAATAATGAATGATTGGCTTGTGATTGTTGGATGCCAAAATCTAGCAATGCTGTGGAGATTTTGGCAAACCAATTGTGAGAAGCCTGCTAGAATCCATATAAAGACTTTTGTAGTTTGCAAACAATGGTCTCCCCCTTGCAATGATAACCTGATGGGGGTATCATGTACACCTCCTAATTGAGGTCACCATGCAAAAAGGCATTATGAATATCGAATTGATGTAAATGCCAACCACGTGTTGTTGTAAGAGTAAGAACAACATGAACAGTGACTAGTTTGACAACTAATTTTTTTCAATATTAAAAAAAACAATCCCGCACAAGTTTCAAAAAGATTGATAAAATCAGAATCAGACTATTAACATCATGAGAACTGTAAGTGACTTCATGCAGATGTCTTTCGACTTGAATCTACACTAGGTCTGATAGGCCACGCTATAGAGTATGGGTGAAGCAACGCTCCTTGAACCTTTCTTCATTGGTGTAGCTAGCTGACCTACCAACCACTTCTTACAGTTTGACCCTTGAAAATCCTTTAAAGGTGGACATATTTTTAACCGGCCTTGTCTCTATCCTGGATCATGAATGTTTATGAGAGTTCGTCTTTAAAACTCTCATTGGAAACTGTTCCACTTCCTACATTTAATAAGGTCAGCCTATAGTGTGCACCACAGTTAATAGACACTCACATGGGATAACTTTGGCTTGATTAAGAATCTTTGAGATTTATCCTCTGAACATTGTGGTGAGTACTACCTTACCATCTAACCAGAATGAGTAATATTATGATAGTATTAAACAAGTCATCTACGTGACTTCGTTTTTACCCATTGAACCTAATTTTAGGGATCTCCTATCACATAGGTTGGGTTTTCATCACATGACTTATACCACGGGCTTCAAGCTCATTCCTTTAGATGTATACCACCTTAGTGGTCAGAAGCTAAATACTTATACCAGTCAAAACTTCTTAGTACTGAGTTATGTCAAAAGCATACTATTATTCCATTAGTTTCTCCAGATATATTGTATAATTGCCTAAGACTTACATGAAACCAGGCAAAATTATATTTATTTTGCTTTACCGTTTTGCCGTTAAATCTACTTCATAAAATAACGTATCAACTTCAGTTTTCATCATATATCTGTTATCGAGATATTTAGTCATTGACTCTTATCCCGATTTAACATTGCAGTCATATTTGACTATCCATAGTGGAATTAGTACAGCAAAGACTTATTACCCCCACCATGGTCATCTATTTTCAAATCAAGATGATTCTTTTGAATCTAGGCTTGTTTCTAGATTCTATTTAGAAGTAGATATTAATCATTCTACTTAGACTTCATTCTTCTTTTTTAGAATAATTTAACCGAGCAAATGTGTATTCTTTCAAGACCCCCACAGGTCTACATTTTTCATACTCAATCTTATAAAAACTCTAAGTATGCATAAAGTACACTATCATTTCATTTATCCATGTAAAATTCCTAGCATCTCATGTCTCCATATTGACCATATTCAGTAAGTTTATTGATCTACCATATCTATGCTTAATAAACATCTATGCATTTTGGTTATCTCATTCAAAGATCTTAATGGTCTCTTAAAATAATCAATATGCTAAGAGTCTCATATTGAAATCTAGTTAGGCCAGCTATTTTGGTCACCTGACTTTTAAATGCCTTTCACTTGGACTGATTAAGGTCTAGGCAATCATGAGTCTCAATCATATGATCACACCAATTGTTCAACTAACAATTAGCTTATTTTCTAAGTACATGGATCAATATTCTTCTCATTACAATTAAACTGTCTATATAACCAGTGCACCTCATAATCATGTGATAAATAATAAAATCACAAATCAAACAAAACATTAATCATGTTATTAATAATGATAACACAAAATCAAAATTCATTACGGGTTTTCATGGCTTGTCAAACAAAATCAAGGTAAATGATTTTAAACACACATCAACCTATATCAGTTACTCACTTATCTTTTAACCATTTTATTTCATTTTATTCGATAAAATAAATCTGTTTCAAACCCATGCATGACAAACCCATTGCATATAAGTCAAGACAAACCGACTAGAGCTATTCTTAAGGAATGCTCCCTTAGAAAGACACCAATACTCAGACAATGTGACTTATGTGTCTTACTAAACACATCGCTTCATATTTGATGCCTAACTGGATCAAATAAATTTGGTCTCAATGCACTGATTGTCAACTCATGAATTTCTGATCAAGTCCAATAAAAAAATATTCAACCTTACATGACTATATGTAAATAATAAGAATTCAATTTATACATACTATCTCAACACAAGTTGTAAGAAATGAATATGCCTAACAGTACCATATAGGCAATATTTTCCATTACATGGTTAAAGAAAATGTATACATATAACCAATGATCATTTTATCAATCAATATGCAATAGTTTCAAACAATTATCTGGACTAGGTCAACCAATTCAAGTTGATCAACACTTAACTTATCATCTACAATATCATGTACTTTCCATAATATAATAATAAACTAGTCAATATATCTATGCATATAATTTCAAAATGAAAGACATCATTAACATGTCCAAATAGCACTATATGGAATATAAAATATTTTTCAATATAGCCATGCATGTAAACCAATGGTCTTTTATTCAACCAAAAAACTTTTGTCTAAAATGAGACAACTGATTGGATCAATCAATTTTTCTCAAGGCATTACTTCTAATTATTTGAAATTATCCAAATCAACTCAATGTTAACACCCAACCACAAATAAAAGTATGGCTACATATATAAAACAAGCATTTAACATACTAACATAAATTATAATCTAACTTGGACATAAAAATAAAATATGATGTTCACAGAAATATATTATAATTGTCTACACTATTACTAGCAATTCTGCATGCTATTTTGTGCATATAAAGTCTTGAAAAAGAAAGAAATAAATAGTCTCATTTGTGTATTAATGTAAAACTAGCATCATATCATATGCTATTAAATTAAGACATCAACACAGCATCTCATTTGGCTTGTCTCAAGTTCGAGATGAACTTGAGACTTGCCAGTGTCGGCCATCAACACCTGGCATTCCCTCTCATCTCATGGTATGAGAGTGATTGTAAAGAAAAGTAAAAAAAGAAATTACAAAAACACTCAATCACTCTCATACCGATAGATGGGAAAGAGTGCCAGGTGTCGGCCATCTAGCCGACACTGGTATTTCTCAAGTTCAAAATGAACTTGAGACGATCCTCTTCCCATGCTCCATGGTCCATAAGAAAAACCAACTGTAAAGTAATACCTACGTATCAAATGGCATTTAAGACGGTTCAAGCACAAGACTAACCCAAATCCACATAACCGGAATATATAAATACATAAGGTGAACCAAACACCTTTCTTGGATTCGTACCCATAAACGATTTCAATCAATCAACCCATGAATGAACCCCCATTTCTTTATTCTATTCAAACCATCCTTGGGTTTAGGAGTAACTAGCTCGTCCAACCAATTCTTTTATTAGATATATAATTATAAATCAACAAAACATGCTCTTGAGGGGGGAAAAAAAAAATTTCCGCTCCATGAGCACACCCCTCAAAGGTTTAAAAGAACTGGGCCTTAATAATGTCACTCTCTTTGTTGTAGAAGAAAAATCAAGACACTACAAATTCAACGCACTTAACTAAGAAGACGATACGATTGAAAATAAGGACATCAAATCTCAAATGACACCATTCCATGAGGCATTAGGCCTATGGATATATTTTGCTTTTGCTAAGATCACCAGATCTGACTCAGGTGCGCCCATTCAAGCCTTTGGTCAAGAGTTGTCACTCATTGAAATGACCCAAAAGGGCACATCCTTTGGCAGATGGCAACCAAACATCATCAATAGTGACCCACTGAATTAAACCTCATAACTGAACAGATGGAATTCCAAAGGTTGCAAAGGTTTGATCCAACAGTCAAATAACGGTTTAACAAACTATAGAACTGCCTCTTAGTTTTACCAAACATCAAAAGTGACACACCAATCAACCGTGTTCCTTAAATTTGGGTCACAAGGACCGATGCAATGTTTCGAAACTAGTGAGTATTGAAAACAACACGATGATCAGGAAACTCATTTCACCAAGTACTTCGTCAACGGTGGATTATTACTATTTTATTATTAACACACATCCTCTTAATAGGTGTCGTCATTGTTAACGGAGGTAACCATTTTGTCACTCTGAGGGGTTTACCAACACTTGGGAGTGTATCCGGCCCATAACTTCTCAAACCACTTCATCTCAATCTGAAACAGTGTGAGAAAGATGGCTAAGACATTTCTAACATTTCTTGGAATTTTTTTTTATTATTTTAAAACCACTAACATGACAAAGGCAACCCTTCCACTTTAGTTATCACATCGACCATTACAGCATATCATGCCATTCATTAAAGTCACTAATTTTGAGCAAAGTAAATAAACCAAGAGGTACATTTTTAGAAAAGAATGATACTTGTAGTGGGGCCTTAGTTTCATAACCGATCACAAAACTAAATAAATAGAGACCGATAGGTAGAATCAACGTTCAAACCATAAAAGATCATATCAATGGCCAATGGATCAAATTCATAATGAACACTAATGCCAAAGAAGCTAAAAGATAAACATTTGTTTAATCTCGAAGTAACTCTACGGGCAGCATTATTCATTCTTTATTCTACAGGTTAATTTTTCATGTAACTTAATCATTAAAGATTTCTAGATCTTACTATTATGATTTTAAACTTAAACAAACTGGAACATAGTAGATGGTTAATGAAAGGAGGAGGAAAGCAAATCAGAACCATTTATTTAATATCATGGGTGTGGGTACGTGGTCTGGGCACTCTAATTATAATATTGATTTTTCAAATCTCACCAAAAGACTAATAGAAAATCATCTTTACCAATACCAAAGTATGAGGGTTTACAATTTAATCCGTGAATCTGAACAAGTAGTTTCCAATTAAAGTCTACAAACCCAAACTTAATCTCTACGTTTTGTATTGGTCTTTCATTATAGTCTTAAACATAAACGCAATCTTAAGAATTGTAAGAAATAATAACACAACAAGGCAAAATATATTGTTTTAAGACTATTTAATAAACATATAATATTAAATATAATATTGTGTATCAAATCATATGATTGTGTAATCAACCAATATAATGTAATATAATGGAATATAGACATATGCCTTATACAATCTGAAGCAAGTAATCAACTAGGGCTAAATCGTGTTGGTACACTCTCTTTAAGATTGTGTTTGCCCCCTATACCATGCAACGAGTCCCCACAAAGCAACCTCCAAGATAAAACAGTCTTTTAGTAGGACACCCGCCTAGTGTGCACTCACTATTAGATGTATGCAGACCCGACAGCTAAGGTTAACAATCCTTAGAAATAAAGATGGAACAGACTCTATCGATAAATCAGAGTAGAGAGAGAGCGAGAAAGTTTGAGGGAGGAGGAGGAGGAGGAGAGACATGAGTTTTGTATTCAAATCTTGAATGATTTGGAATGAGACAACATCCTCTATTTATAAAAGACAAAGTCTTTCCAAGAGTCACTACCAAAGGAGTATGGGTGTACCTCTTCATACCAAAAGGTATAAGTCACCAACCTTCCAAAAAAATACACTTGAATAGGTATTTATCCACACCCATATCCATATCTATTTTCTTATCCATGTCCATATCTATATTCATACCCATATCTAATTGAAAACAAAATTTAAATTAAATTTCCCCCAAAATTAAAAACAAAACTTAGAATTTAATTTAAAAACTTTTTGAAACTTTATTTGTTTTTCGATATTAAAAACAACAATGACAAATCATTTGTTATAATAAATAATGAGTCATAAATAACAATTTAGTACCATTAAACATAAAAAATAATAATAGATTATCACAATAATGATAAACACTTTCTAACCTATTTGTAGATTTTAAATTATATTGATTTATTAAAAATATAAATAGATACCATAAATCATACTAAACAATAAATTATGCCATAATGTATTATATAATTAATTCTATAATACATATCAAAGAGAACCTTGGCAATCAACAAACACCATTAATAGAGTAACTAATGGTTTTCGATGCCAAAGGGATATTATTTCAGAAAAACATAATGGGCAAGAATCCGTTGAACAAATTCATAACCTTGTCGCAAATAATCTCCTTTACTTTGTGAGGTTGTGAGGTGAAAAAAAATGTATGAATAGTTCACAAAAACTAGCTACCCTAACCCGGTCTTCTCCTTCACTGTCATAGAAAAATGAATTTCACCTTTCTGAGTTTACACTCCATTGAATTGCTGCTCTTCCAAATTTGGAAGACTGGTGCCTCCTTAACTTCGATTTTGGTTCAGCCCACTTTTTAGTATAAAGTTTCATTGCAGCCAATTCTCATTTTTCTCCAAGTGAACATCTGCAGGTCTTTTAAGATTACCAAGGCAGTCCAAAGCAACAAAACGACAATGCTTGAAATTTGGTTTCAAAATACTGTTCAGATTTAATGTTAATGATGTATATATATATACACGTGCACACTATCTATTCGTGGTTCGATGCCTTTGTCATATATTTTGTAGCCTGGTGGAGGTTGGGATGGCCAGGCCAACAATACTATTCAAGGTCAAGTTATGTTGTTACCCTATAACACATGTTCGAAGCTCAACAATGAAAACATATAACACATGTTCGAAGCTCAACAATGAAAACAGGAACTAATTGCATCACATCAGCCAGCATTATCAGTATGACGAAGCTTTAAAATGAGTCCAAAATACAGTAACATAGTCCAAAAAGGAATCGCTAAAAAGAGTCCAAAACAAAGACTGAAAAATAAAAGAAAAACTAAACATCACAAGTCGGGGTGACATCTAGTTAAGTCTATGTGACACAGGTGACACCTAGACACTCTAACCAAAGTCACAACACATACAATAATATAAAATTTTAATTCAGACAGTATGACCAAATCTAGAACCAATGCAACTTGCTAAAGGGAGGATTTTTTTTATTTTTTTAGCTAGTAGTCACAAAATCGATTAATGAAGTAAAGTAATATAAAATTACAAGTCAAATTTGAAAGCCCTACCTTCAATTGTCATCAGTAGGATTCAAATGTGACCACAGATAGCACTTCTTTCCTACTAGTGAAAGTCCACCTTCGGCAACGCCATCAGTAGACAATCTTAGAGGAACATAAACAAAATACAAGTTACTGAAAACGATATCGAGATTGGTTTATGGGATATATCCTATACAACCTCACTAGCTACAAAAGTTGGACATTTCGTCCATATATTAGAAGTCCTATCAAAAGATGCCTTTCGTGCAAGTACATCAGCGACTGTATTTGACCCCCCAAAAGCAATGTGTGATTTTGATATCACAGTCTTTAATCTTCCATGTTAATGCTCTCCACTTCTGCATCATGTACCATGGTAGGTTCCCTGTTCTCAAGGTTGTAACAGCAAAGCTTGAGTCACTCTCTAACCAAACTTTGCTGTACCCCAACTTGTGAGCCTCCTCTAGTCCCCGTATGGCTGCCTGTACCTCTGCTGCAAAGTTGGTAGCTACTTCTATGTACTCTGTAAAAGCTACCAATACACTTCCATTGCTATCACGAATCACTCCTCCCACCACCTGTTTCTCCTGGATTCCCTAGGCTGCTTCCATCAACATTTATCTTGCACCAGTTATGAATAAGTAGTCCCCAGCATACCTGCACCACTCTCCTTTGTTTCGTTACTCGGTTAAATGTCCTAGCAATCATCAAGTCCTGGTTGCATCACGCATGTTTTAGTCAATGATAAATCTGCACAGCCTTTATGAATCCATCCCAGGATACGTACATGAGAGGCCCGAGTATTATTGTAGTAACTCTGATTTCTGGCTCTCCGAATTGATTGTAGTACTACATACCTCGAAGATTTCCATATGCTTTTCATGGGGACTACCCTTGTTTTCCCGCACCACCAGCTGAGCATATCTTCGGTTGATGCAAAGCTCGGCCATTGGGCTTTGAAAATCCTTCCAATTTCCACCCAAATCCGATTTTTCACTCGACAAGTACAGAAGAGATGGTTGAATGATTCTACCTCTTTGTGACATAAATGACATCTTGAAGGGAAGCTTACAACAGAGAGTTTGAATAAATACCCCACAAATTTTGATAACATTCTATGGAACTTCAAAAAAGAAAAACAAAAAGAAGATGACTGACTTGGAAAAAGATTTGGAAATTTTCATTCGGTTTACACCATATATTTGCTCAATTACACTTTCCATATGGATGGTTTGATAATGAGATCAGAAATGAATCGTATGCACAAAGTAAACTTTTTAAATTCAAATAACAAAAGCAGGTCCAGAATGCATCATTATTTCTGGCAAGTGAGTCAAAAAAAAAAAAAAAAGCTGGAACACGCACACACAGAAACCGAAAAGGGTTTAATTTTTTCCAAAGTAATGACTGTAAAGCAGTGTCATCCAAAAAAAAAGGAGGAAATTAGCTTCAATGACAGAGAAAATTTCAAACATATTTTTTTCACTTTTTTCTAATTATTGTTATGGACAACGAATGGATATTAATTTCACAGGATGAAAGAGAAACCATAAAATCTGTTAATGAGAACAGTTCCATAAAGAAAATAAATGCATGTATTAAATTTACAAAAAGGCCAATGTGACAAACCTAGTGAATGCTCCTTTTTAGACCAGAAGAAGTTCATGTCCTGCCAAATGTATCAATGTAAAAATAAATACAAGGTACAAAAACACATTTTTCAGTTCTAAACGACCTCATTAGTTCCAATACAAGATTACTTACTTAGCTTTAGCCCTTGCTTTCATCTTTTTGACAGGAATTTCCGGGCTTTACGCATTAGCTTGACATTCCACCTCAGTGGCTTGATCATCTGATACTGTATTTTTCCTACGACGGAGTCTAGATAACCTCGTTTCAATTGACAAGAAAAATGCCTCTGCAATCTCCCTGTCCGCATTTCTTCGCAGGAGTTTAACCATCTCTGCAATCTCAGCCGCATCCTTCCAAACTTCAACACCACCAGTTCTCTTCAACTCAAATCCCTCTTCTTCGACTCAGTTCACTTCCACACAGCATCCCTCTTACGGAAGCCGGCTCGTCTGTAGCACTCAAAAGTGCTACTAGCATGTAGCTTCCGGCTGATGGACGCCATGTGGACGCCCACCCATCCAATGCTATAAATTGAAAATTTGCAACTTTGTATGCGAAGTTAAAAAGTAGTATAGAAGATAG
Organism: Protea cynaroides; assembly: GCA_028583415.1. Lineage (NCBI taxonomy): Eukaryota > Viridiplantae > Streptophyta > Magnoliopsida > Proteales > Proteaceae > Protea > Protea cynaroides. Next base: position 70,353,236 of record CM053269.1, on the reverse strand, counting down.
CCATTCTGATTTGCATTTGCCTACAGAAACCAAAAGCCCCAAATGCCTCTTATTGCACTCAGTTCTCTTCCACACATCATCTCTCTTCTTCAACTGAGTTCTCGCACACATACAAAGTTGCAAGAAAACGGATTTGCTATGTCCAAGATAATATATTCATCCATCTCTTGGGAAGAAATCTTGTAGTAAGCAAGTAATGGATAGTCATTTGTTATTCATTTTCATTGATCTTAATATAGAATTTATTTGAAAAAGTGGCGGGATGTTGCATTTTCTTTGATTTCTAATACTCCTCTTTTGCAACAACCTTGCTAACTTTGCATCCTCGTCTTCATCACCCAATTTATCTGCTTTACTTGATGGTTGATTTATTAGCACAAAATCCCCATTTTTCCTACATTTATCTCTTAGGGCAACAAGCACAGGTATGCTGGAAAAAAATTTTATCTTTCTATGATGGTTCGTCCAGCCTAATCAATTGATTATAGATGAATTCACCCAGGAGATGACGAAGTTCTTCATAGAAATCTCACTAGGAAAGCTTTGGCTTCTACTCATTGAATGGACAATAGCAACAAGCAATTCAATAAGATTCAAATCAGAGTTACCTCCATAAGTTTCGAAAGTTTATGGCTCAATGCAGGAGCAAGCCTTCCAAAGAAATGGTCATGGTACTTCTTATTACTGTTGGCTGATTTCACATAATCATAGTCAGCAACATCAGTTGAGGCACAAATTACCGGAGACCTTCTTCGAAACCGGATCCCTAATCTTGATTTGCATTCTTATTGAGTTCTCGCAGAATGCAAATCAAGAAGAGGGATCCGGTTTCGAAGAAGGGTCTTCGGTAATTTGTGTCTCAACTGATGTTGTAGACTATGATTGTGTGAAATCAGCCAACAGTAATAAGAAATACTATGACCATTTCTTTTGGAAGGCTTGCTCCTACATTGAGATTTTCAAAAAACTTTCGAAGACTTATGGAGGCAACCTTGATTTGAATCTTGTTGAATTGTTTGCTTCTGTTGTCCATTCAATGAGCGGAAGCCAAAGCTTTCCCAGTGGGATTTCTATCAAGAACTTCGTCATCTCACAGGGTGAATTCATCTATAATCAATTGATTAGGCTGGATGAACCATCACAGGAAGATAAAAAAGAATTCCAACTTACCTATGCTTGTTGCCCTAAGAGATGAAAAAGTAGGATAAATAGGGATTTTGTGCCTTCAAATAAACCATGAGGTGGAGTAGAGAAATTGGGTGAAGAAGATGAGGATGCAAAGTAAGCAAGGTTGTTGCAAAAAGAAGAGTATTGGAAATCAAAGAAAGCACAACATACAGACCCTGTTTCAAATAAATTCTATATTAACATCAATGAAAATGAAATAGCAAATGACTATCCATTAATTGCCTACTACAAGACCTCTGTCCAAGAGATGGATGAATATATTGTCTTTGACATAGCAAATCCCTTTTCTTGCGACGTTGTATGTGTACGAGAACTCAGTCGAAGAAGAGAGATAATGTGTGGAAGAGAACTGAGTTGAATAAGAGAGATTTGGAGTTTTTCGTTTCTGTACGCAAATGCAAATCAGAATGGCTATCTCCTGCTACTTTTTAACTTATCATACAAAGTTGCAATTTTTCAATTTGGAGCATTGGATGCATGGATGTCCACATGCCTTCCATTAGCCGGATGCTACACTCCCAGTAGCACTTTTGAATGCTACAGGTAAGCCGGCTCCCTTGAAACATCTACGAATTCAATCAAAAACAAAACCCTAACTATGTAAATCCATCCCCCCCCCAAAACCCCGCAATAAAACAATATGCTCTCTCAAACCCACCTGGCATGATAAATATAAAAAATTGAGTTCGAAAGAAGAGTACCAAAGAGGATAAGAAACATTAAAAGAAATAACAGCAATACAATCTATGTCACACTTTTTTTCAGTGACTTGGGCGTGTGATTGGAAACATTAAAATCACCAAGAAAAATAAATTTCGTAATCATGATTGCATAACTACCTAAAGTTCTTACCATGTTTAACATGGTTGGTAAACATGGTTGGCAAATATATGTTTGGGTTGTAAAACTCCAAACCATGGTATGACATGTATTTACCAGATGCCATTATAGTACATTATCACTTATGCTGTTGATATTTATGACCACTGCAACTAAGCCAAATTGATCAATTGATCAAATTCAAACTCTGCTAAAATGTATATTTTAGTTAGTTTCATAAAGGAACATTTCAATCTATCCAATTTTTCCCTGACAGAAAGATTTGAAGAAGACTATATAAAATAATTATCACAAGATGCTTGTTGAATATAAAATCAATTAGAATATAAAGAAGAAATGTACAATAAATACCATATTTGATGTACAATTGTGTGTGACATTAAAAAAACTGAAACAAATCTATCAATAATGAATTGAAAGGTTACAGATGCATTATCTTCTATTTGCTTATGTTTGATCCAAATTCATGATTAGGGTTGCCAAAAGAAAATTTTCTCTGATGCAGTAAACTATTTTGATAAGAAAAGAATCTTTTTTTAAAGTGAACTCAGCGAAGGATGCATAGGATTGTCTATTGTAGAATGAAAGCTTTCGATGAGTGCTCTGAAATTGAAAATGATTTACAGGTGGTAGTATTTGATTATTTAGGGTTTTGGTGAATAATAAAAGTAGGATAACTGATCAATTTTTATTTGTTAGAGAAGTTTCTAGAATCAACTGTTTATCACATGCATTTTTCGAAATACCTTTGTAGTACATTATCTCAAGCTAAATTGACCAATACAAATCTAGGCTACGCTAAAATAGGCATTTTGGCTAGTTTTGTAAGGAAAATTGTCGTAGATTTTTTTTTTTTGTCCAGTAGCCAAAAGATATGAACTCGCTTCAAAGATCAGGGGATCTAACGTCAACCAAAATAGGAGACTTTTGATCCGGTACGGAATGAATTTCCATATCCAGCATATGGAGAGGAAAGGCCGGCAGAGACCGGTTTTTTGAAAAAAAAAAAAGTAAGTAATTGATATTAAATTTTTTTTTCATAAGGTGCTTATTAAATATAAATCCATTAGAATGTTAAAAAAAGCAAGATAAATTTCATATTTGATTTACAAACATAATCGAAAAATAACATTAGTAATGAACGTAAATTAATTTACTGGAAAACCTTCAAGGGCACACAAAAAAAAACTATACAAATCAATCAATAGTGAATTCAAAGGTTAAAGAGACCTCATCTTGCATTTGCATATGTTTGATCCCGATCCAAGATTTGGATTGTGAAAAGAGAATTTATTATCTCTATTAAAACCTATAAAATTATTTCTCAGTAAGAAAAGACTATTCCTTTAAAGTGAATTCAGCGAAGGATGCATGTGATTCTCTATTGTAGAATGCATGGAAGCTTTCGATGAATGCTCTGAAATCAGAAAAAGATTTTACGAGTGATAATTTTTGGTTATTTAGAGGTAAAGAATAAAGGCAAAACGAAGAACAATTAGGGTTTTGGTGAAGAATAGAGGAAAATGATGGAAACTATGCTTTTTTTTAATATTTTATGATAGAAAAAAGGTTCTATTGAGATTATTTTTTTAAAAGATTTGTCACAGATTCTTATTGAATAATAAATCCATTACAATGTAAAAAAAAATGCATAATAAATTCCATATTTAATGTACAATTGTGGATGGAATAGAAAAAAAAAAAAAAAAAAAGAGAGAATAAAAACTCGTAAGTAAAAAAGAAAAATTTATGAACGTAAACATAATTCATAGGAAAACCCTTAAGGGGCATACAAGAAATCTAGACAAATCTATCAAAATGAATTAAAAGGTTAGAGAAGCCCCATACATTTGCATATGTTTGATCCGGATCCAAGATTGATGTTGCGGAAAGAGAAAATCGTTTCTCAATGAGAAAAGATTGTCCTTAAAAGTGAATTTAAGGAATTGACAAAAAAAATCAAGGAAAGATATATGTGATTCTCTGCTGTAGAATGCATGGAAGCTTTCGGTGAATGCTCTGAAATCAAAAAATATTTTGTAGGTGCTAATATTTGGTTGTTTATGGTTTTGGTGAAGAATAAAGGCGATAAAAACAAAGAGAAATTAGGGTTTTGGTGAAGAATATAGTGAAACGAAGAGAAATTAGGGTTTTGGTGAAGAATATAGTGAAACGAAGAGAAATTAAGGTTTTGGTGAAGAATATAGTGAAACGAAGAGAAATGACCAATATTTATACGTGAAAGAAGTTTCTAGAATCAATGGATTTTACATGCATTTACTAAAATACCCTTGTAGTACACTACTGATTACGTCATCCTCCAACGGCATCCTCCGAATGGCTATTTTTTTTCAACGGCTATATTTTTAACGGCTATTTTTTTCAACGGCTATTTTTTCAATGGCTATTTTTTTAACGGCTATTTTTTTCAACGCATATTTTTTTAACGGCTATTTTTTATTCCTCTCTCTTCTTAACCTCTTTATCTTCCTACCATTTTCCTCTCTCCTCTTTATCAATAATGAAAAAAAATAATCCTTCATTAAAGTGAATTCAGCGACAGATGCACATGATCTCTATTGTAGACTTTCAGTGAATGTTTTAAAAAAAAAAAAAATTTACTGTTGATAATATTTTGTTATTTAACGTTCTAGTAAGAGTAAAGGAAGTAAAACAAAGAGAAATTAGAGTGTTGGTAAAGAATACAAAGAAATAAAGAGAAATAACAAAATTTATTGGTAAAAAAAGTTTCTAGAATCAATGGATTTATAATATGCATTTACTCTTGGGAAAATCGATTATCTTTTGGTGAGTTTGTCTTTAATTGTTCGATGAATCGAACCACGAGTTATAGTCCATTTGTCAATGTTTATGGGAGACAACCCAAGTTGGCACTTAACCTATCACCCATTCTATTTTCGGAAAAGTCTATTGGCAAAGTTGATTATATTGTTTCTGACATGAGGCAAATTCATGAAAATGTGCACCAAAAGCTTCAAGAGAAGACAAAGCTCTATAAGAAGGCCTTTGATAAGTGGTATCATGAGGTTCTATGAACCCAGTGATTTTGTATAGGCTTACTTGCCACCAAAATGGCATCTAATTGGAAGCTGTAACAAGCTTAGTGATCGAAAGATTGGACCTCTTGAAGTTATTACACGAATCAATCTCAATGGATATAAGCTCAAGCTTCCACCCTATATGAAAATTCATGATGTTTTCAATGTGTGTCATTTAACACCATTTATGGACGATTCTACCGACAAAGAAGACTCGAATTTCAAGACGAATATTTTTTACAAGTGGGGAATGATGCAGTCCAATTACGAAGATCTGCCGCATCAAGGCCCAAGCTCCCAAAAGCCATTTGGTCCAGGACCAAGGTATGAACCAAGCTACAAAAGAACAATGAACCTAGCTCTAGTCCCTTGAAACTAGACCCTTTTTTGTAATCTTTCAACTTCCTAATGGAGAGTGAATTGACATTTTCTATTCAATGTTTCTAGAGTCTTCTCTACATTGGACCTTGCATCAAGAAATTGAACCTTGCATCAAAATATTGAAACTTGCATCAAGATTTTAGAGTTTGCATCAATGCTCATTGGAGTAACCCCTAGCATTGGAAGAGTCCATTATTTAATCTATCATTTATTATTTTCTATTTTATATTTTCAACCTTTGGTTTTAAGGGGATGATTGTCTTTTTGTTTTCTCTATTATGCTTATAAAAGATCACCAAAGTTAGCTTGTAATGTAGACCATTGAAGTGATTCTTATGAATGAAATTTTCCTAAGTGTAATTCTTGAACTTAGAAAAGTTTTCCCTTGAAACCTTGAAGAAGTTTCTTTCGATCCTAGAAAAGTTGGAATTTTATTCTTCACCTACTTTCTTGAAGAGTTGTAGGCCACCTTTGGAGTTAATTTACATCCTAGAAGAGAAGTAAGTCACCCCACCTTCACTTCCATCAATTATTTCATTTTTACCTTAAAAAAAATTCAAAATTTGTTTCTGCACTTCACCTCTCTTTTGGTTCATTTGATTTTGTATAAATCCACTCTCCCGGTCCATTATTTTCATAAGCCAAAGTTGGCTTACATCAGTTCGTTGCATCTGATGGATTCAGATTATGGGCTTTTTGTCTACTGCTACCGTCTTCACTGTCGATTTCCCCAAAAACCCTAAGCATTGTAGAGGAAGGAGTAGAAGATGGGAGGTTGCACTGCACCATCATTTAGATTTTGCTGCTCAATCATGTTAAGCAAGGTCTCTCTCTCTCTCTCTCTCTCTCACACGGCAAGACAGAGTCCACAAAACTATACAGAATGGGTTTGGACTTGGAGATTTGGGGTCTTTAGATACATTTATTACCTCATACCTCAGGTCACACATAGGTTGCGCTTCCAACAACTTATAGGGAATTGGGCTTTCAAGAAAGGGGTGTTGAATGCAACATCTCAAAATCATTTTTCTTAGAAGAGGTTTTTGGATTTTAGTGGTTTCGAAGGCAGGATTTTTTATTTATTTATTTATTTATTTTTTTAATACGTAGAAAGAACCTTCTGCAATAAGCATTCTTTTTTTTTTTTTTTTTTTTGAAAGCAAGGTTCTTTTTATTTCAAACTTCACTACATGTTTTAGAAATGATTATATACATAATAGTGGACATTAGTAATGACTGAATCTTCTTCACTAAACTCCTTTGGTATAGTTTATATTTATATTTATGAGTATTTAAGATAAATTATTTTTAATAAATTATGAGTTATAAATAATAACTATTTTGTACCATTAAACATAAAAAATAATAATAAATTATCACAATAATGATAAACATCTTCTAACCTGATTGTAAATTTTAGATTATATTGATTTATTTTAAATATTAATAGATACAATTAATCATACCAAACAAAAAATTATGTCATAATGCATTGTATAATTAATTCTATAATAAATACCAAAGAGAGCCTAAGGCAATCAACAAACACCATTAATAAAGAAAGTGATGGTTTTCAATGCCAAAGGGATACCCATAACTTGAAGAAACCCCTTCCAAATAATAAATAAATAAATAAATTACTTATTCTATAGATGCTTTCTAATCACAAGCACACCATCTCATACCAGAGAGGAGAGAATGGACACTAGTTTGCTTGAATGATCAAATAATGGAGAAAGATATTCTGCTATTGAACAAATCACTGCAGGGCGGTATTGGTTATATTTTTCGAGATTATAATGGAACTCCTATTGTTGCTGTGTCTCTACGGTGCAATTTTCCAATTGTTGCAACAGGGGAGGCTTTAGCTATTCAAACATGTCTGTCCAAGGCTATTCAAGCGGGATATTTTACTATTGATATTGAGTCTGATAGTCTTGAGGTTATTAATTTGTTAAATGGGGTTCGTTATCAGGGAGATATTTATGCTTTGTTTACTGTTAGGGATATTCAGATGCTTGTATCTGATGACTTTGTTGTTTCATTTTTTTCATGTTCCAAGGGAGGCTAATTCTGTAGCAAATTCCCTTACTAAGAAGGCCCTAACCTTAATAGAGAGATTAATTGACCGTTATCCACTCCATGGTTAATTGAACCATGTACTTCCTTGTATGTACCTGATAATGTCAATGAATAGTTCTGTTTTTTACCAAAAAAAAATAATGGACAAAGATTACCTAGGCAGTCCAAAGCGACAAAACGACAATGCTTGGAATTTGGTTTCTAAATACTGTCCAGATTTAATTCTAATGATGTATGTCCATTCATGGTTCACACGATGCCTTTGTCATATATTTTGTAGTCTGGCGGCGGTTGGGATGGGCAGGCCATCAATACTAATTTGAAGCTCAAGTTATGTTGTTACTCTATAACACATGTTTGAAGCTCACGAATGAAAACAGGGACTAATTGCATCACATCAGCCAGCATTTTCAGTATAAAGAAGTTTTAAAATGAGTCCATAATACAGTAACATAGTCCAAAAAGGAATCACTAAAAAAAGTTCAAAACAAAGACTGAAAAAAAAAAAAAAAAAAAAACCATCACAAGTCGGGGTGACAGCTAGATAAGTCTAGGTAACACCTAGACACTCTAACCAAAGTCACAACACATACAATAATATAAAATTTCAATTCAGACAGTTTATGACCAAATCTAGAACCAATGCAACTTGCTACAAGAATTTTTTTTTTTTTTTTTTGGCTTAATGTAGAAAATCGATTAATGAAGTAGAGTAATAGAGTCACAAGTCAACAATTGGAAATTGCCATCAGTAGGATCCAAATGTGACCACAAATAGCACTTCATTCTTATTAGTGAAAATCGACCTTCGACAATGCCATCAGCAGACAATCCTAGAGGAACATAAACAAAATACAAGTTACTGAAAGGATACCAAGGTCCATAGGATATATTCCATACAACCTCACTAGCTATAAAAGGTTGATATTTCATCCATACATTAGAAGCCCTATCAAAAGATGCTTTTCGTGCAAGTACATCAGCAACTGTATTTGGCTCTCGAAAGCAATGTGTGAATCTGATATCAGTCTTTAATCTTCCATGACAACGCTTTTACTTCTGAATGAATCATGTACCATGGTAAGTTCCCTGATCTCGAGGTTGTAACAAAAGAACTTCAGTCACTCTTTAATCAAACTTTGCTGTACCCCAACTTGTGATCTCGAGGTTGTAACAAAAGAACTTCAGTCACTCTTTAACCAAACTTTGCTGTACCCCAACTTGTGAGCCTCCTCCAGTGGATATGGCCGCCTGTACCTCTGCTGCAAAGTTGGTAGCCACTCATATGTACTCTGTAAAAGCTACCAATACTCTTCCATAGATATCACGAATCAATCATCCACCACCTGCTTCTCCTGGATTCCCTAGACTGCTACCATCGACATGTATCTTGCACCAGTTATGAATGGGTAGTCTCCAGCATACCTGCACCACATCTCTCTGTCTCCTTTGTTTCGTTACTAGGTTCAATGTCCTAGCAATCATCAAGTCCTGGTTGCTTTTGGTCACGCATGTTTTAGTCTACGATAAATCTGTACAGCCTTTATGAATTCATCCCAGGATAGCTACATGAGATGCCTGAGTATTATTGTAGTAGCTATGATTTCTGGCTCTGCAAATTGATTGTAGTACTACATACCTCAAAAGATTTCCATACGCTTTTCGTGGTGACTACCCTTGTTTTCCTGCACCACCAGCTGACCATATCTTCGGTTGATGCAAAGCTCGGCCATCGGACATTGAAAATCCTTCCAATTTCCGCCCAAATCCGATTTGTTACTTAAGATATACAGAAGAGATGGTGGAATGATTCTACCTTTTTGTGACATAAATGACATCTTGAAGGGAAGCCTACAACAGGGAGTTTGAATAAATACCCCACAAATTTTGATAACATCCAATGGAACTTCAAAAAAGAAAAACAAAAAGAAGATGACTGACTTGGAATAAGATTTGGAAATTTTCAATCGGTTTTACACCATATATTTGCTCAATTACACCACCCATATGGATGGTTTGATAATGAGATCAGAAATGAATCGTATGCACAAAGTAAACTTTTTAAATTCAAATAACAAAAGCAGGTCCAGAATGCATCATTATTTCTGGCAAGTGAGTCAAAAAAAAATGAAAAAAAAAAAAAAAAAGCTGGAACACGCACACACAGAAACCGAAAAGGGTTTAATTTTTTCCAAAGTAATGACTGTAAAGCAGTGTCATCAAAAAAAAAAAGGAGGAAATTAGCTTCAATGATACAGTAAATTTCAAACATATTTTTTTTCACTTTTTTCTAATTATTGTTATGAACAACGAATGGATATTAATTTCACAGGATGAATGAGAAACCATAAAATCTGTTAATGAGAACAGTTCCATAAAGAAAATAAATGTATGTATTAAATTTACAAAAAGGCCAATGTGACAAACCTAGTGAATGCTCCTTTTTAGACCAGAAGAAGTTCATGTCCTGCCAAATGTATCAATGTAAAAATAAATACAAGGTACAAAAACACATTTTTCAGTTCTAAACGACCTCATTAGTTCCAATACAAGATTACTTACTTTGCTTTAGCACTTGCTTTCATCTTTTTGACAGGAATTTCCTGGCTTTACACATTAGCCTGACATTCCACCTCAATGGCTTGGTCATCTGATACTGTATTTTTCCTACGACGGAGTCTAGATAACCTCGTTTCAATTGACAAGAAAAATGCCTCTGCCATCTCCCTGTTCGCATTTCTTTTGCTTTTCTTCGCAGGAGTTTAACCATCTCTGCAATCTCAACCTCATCCTTCCAAACTTCGACACCTCCACTTCTCTTCCACACAAATCCTTCTTCTTCGACTCAGTTCTCTTCCACACAGCATCCCTCTTACGGAAGCCGGCTCGTTTGTAGCACTCAAAAGTGCTACTAGCATGTAGCATCCGGCTGATGGACGCCATGTGGACGCCCATCCATCCAATGCTATAAATTGAAAATTTGCAACTTTGTATGATAAGTTAAAAAGTAGTATAGAAGATAGCCATTCTGATTTGCATTTGCCTACAGAAACCAAAAGCCCCAAATCCCTCTTATTGAACTCAGTTCTCTTCCACACATCATCTCTCTTCTTCAACTGAGTTCTCGCACACATACAAAGTTGCAAGAAAATGGATTTGCTACGTCCAAGATAATATATTCATCCATCTCTTGGGAAGAAGTCTTGTAGTAGGCAGGTAATGGATAGTCATTTGTTATTCATTTTCATTGATCTCAATATAGAATTTATTTGAAAAAGTGGCAGGATGTTGCGCTTTCTTTGATTTCTAATACTCCTCTTTTGCAACAACCTTGCTAACTTTGCATCCTTGTCTTCATCACCCAATTTATCTGCTCTGCTTGATGGTTGATTTATTAGCACAAAATCCCCATTTTTCCTACATTTATCTCTTAGGGCAACAAGCACAGGTATGCTGGAAAATTTTTTTATCTTTCTATGATGGTTCATCCAGCCTAATCAATTGATTATAGATGAATTCACCCATGAGATGACGAAGTTCTTAATAGAAATCTCACTAGGAAAGCTTTGGCTTCTACTCATTGAATGGACAATAGCAACAAGCAATTCAATAAAACTCAAATCAGAGTTACCTCCATAAGTTTCGAAAGTTTATGGCTCAATGCAGGAGCAAGTTTTCCAAAGAAATGATCATGGTACTTCTTATTACTGTTGGCTGATTTCACACAATCATAGTCAGCAACATCAGTTGAGACACAAATTACCGGAAACCCTTCTTCGAAAATGGATCCCTCATCTTGATTTGCATTCTTATTGAGTTCTCGCAGAATGCAAATCAAGAAGAGGGATCCAGTTTCGAAGAAGGGTCTCTGGTAATTTGTGCCTCAACTGATTTTGTAGACTATGATTGTGTGAAATCAACCAACAGTAATAAGAAGTACTATGACCATTTCTTTTGGAAAACTTGCTCCTGCATTAAAATTTTCAAAAAACTTTCGAAGACTTATGGAGGCAACCCTGATTTTAATCTTGTTGAATTGTTTGCTTCTGTTGTCCATTCAATGAGTGGAAGCCAGAGCTTTCCCAGTAGGATTTCTATCAAGAACTTCGTCATCTCACAGGGTGAATTCATCTATAATCAATTGATTAGGCTGGATGAACCATCACAGGAAGATAAAAAAAATTCCAACTTACCTATGCTTGTTGCCCTAAGAGATGAAAAAGTAGGATAAATAGGGATTTTGTGCCTTCAAATCAACCATCAAGTGGAGTAGAGAAATTGGGTGAAGAAGATGAGGATGCAAAGTAAGCAAGGTTGTTGCAAAAAGAAGAGTATTGGAAATCAAAGAAAGCACAACATATAGCCCTGTTTCAAATAAATTCTATATTAAGATCAATGAAAATGAAATAGCAAATGACCATCCATTAACTGCCTACTACAAGACCTCTATCCAAGAGATGGATGAATATATTGTCTTTGACGTAGCAAATCCATTTTCTTGCAACTTCATGTGTGTATGAGAACTCAGTCGAAGAAGAGAGATGATGTGTGGAAGACAACTGAGTTGAATAAGAGAGATTTAGAGTTTTTGGCTTCTGTATGCAAATGCAAATCAGAATGGCTATCTCCTACTACTTTTTAACTTATCATACAAAGTTGCAATTTTTCAATTTGGAGCGTTGGATGCATGGATGTCCACATGGGGTCCATCAGACAGATGCTACACGCCCAGTAGCACTTTTGAGTGCTACAAGTAAGCCGGCTCCCTTGGAACATCTTCGAATTCAAGCAAAAACAAAACCCTAACTATGTAAATCCCCCCCCCTTACACAATAAGCTCTCTTGAGCCCACCTGGCATGATAAATATAAAAAATTGAGTTTGAAAAAAAAGTACCAGAGTGGATAAGAAACATTAAAATAAATAACAGCAATACAATCTATGTCACACCCATTTTTCAATGACTTGGGCGTGTGATTGGAAACATTAAAATCACCTTTGAAAAGAAAAATAAATTTCGTAATCATGATTGCATAACTACCTAAAACTCTTACCATAGTTAATATAGTTGGTAAATATAGGTTTCGGTTGTAAAACTCCAAACCATGGTATGACATGTATTTACCAAATGTCATTATAGTACATTATCACTTATACCGTTGATATTGATGGCCACTATAACTAGCCACATTGACCAACTAATCAAATTCAAACTCTGCTAAAATGTGTATTTTAGTTAGTTTCATAAGGGAACATTTCAATCTATCCATTTTTTCCCTGACAGAAAATTTTGAGGAAGACTCTTTATATAAAACAATTATCACAAGATGCTGAATATAAAATCAATTAGAATATAAAGAAGAAATATACAATAAATACCATATTTGATGTACAATTGTGCGTGAAATTGAAAAAAAAAAAATGAAACAAATCTATCAATAATGAATTGAAAGGTTACAGATGCATTATCACCCGTTTATTTATGTTTGATCCAAATTCATGATTAGGATTGCCAAAAGAAAATTATCTCAGATGCAGCAAACTATTTTAATAAGAAAAAAAATCCTTTTTAAAAGTGAACTCAGTGAAGGATGAATGGGATTCTCTATTGTAGAATGAAAGTTTTCGATGAATGCTTTGAAATTGAAAATGATTTATAAGTGATAGTATTTGGTTATTTAGGGTTTTGATGAATAATAAAAGTAGAATAAATGATCAATTTTTATTTGTTAGAGAAGTTTCTAGAATCAACTGTTTATCACATGCATTTACCGAAATACCTTTGTAGTACATTATCTCAAGCTAAATTAACCAACACAAATCGAAGCTATGCTAAAATAGGCATTTTGGTTAGTTTTGTAAGGAAAGTTGTAGTGGATTTTTTTTTTTAATAGAAAAAAATAGTTAAGTAATTCATATTAAAAAATTTTCATAGGGTGCTTATTAAATATAAATCCATTAGAATGTTAAAAAAATGCACGATAAATTTCAAATTTGATTTACAATTTTGCTTGAAAACTAATAAACTCATAATCGAAAAAGTAACATTAGTAATGTACGTAAAATAATTTATTGGAAAACCTTCTAGGGGCACACAAAAAAAAACTATACAAATCAATCAATAGTGAATTCAAAGGCTAAAGAGACCTCATCTTGCATTTGCATATGTTTGATCTCGATCCAAGATTTGGGTTGTGGAAAAAGAATTTATTATCTCTATTAAAACTTGCAAAATTATTTTCCAATAAGAAAAGATTATCCCTTTAAAGTGAATTCAGCGAAGGATGCATGTGATTCTCTATTGTAGAATGCATGAAAGCTTTCGATAAATGCTCTGAAGTCAGGAAAGGATTTTACGGGTGATAATATTTGGTTATTTAAAGTTTCGGTGAAGAATAACGGCAAAACAAAGAGTAACTAAGGTTTTGGTGAATAATAGAGGAAAATGATGGAACCTATGCTTTTTTTAATATTTTATGATAGAAAAAAAGGTTCTACTAAGATTATTTTATTAAAAGATTTGTCACAAATTCTTATTGAATAATAAATCCATTAGAATGTAAAAAAGAAATGCACAATAAATTCCATATTTGATGTACAATTGTGGATGAAATAGAAAGAAAAAAAAAAGAGAATAAAAACTCATAAGTAAAAAAGAAAAATTTATGAACGTAAACATAATTCATAGGAAAACCCTTAAGGGGCATACAAGAAATCTAGACAAATCTATCAAGATGAATTAAAAGGTTAGAGAAGCCTCACACATTTGCATTTGTTTGATCCGGATCCAAGATTGGTGTTGCGGAAAGAGAAAATCGTTTCTCAATGAGAAAATATTGTCCTTAAAAGTGAATTTAGGGATTGACAAAAAAAAAAAATCAGGCAAAGATACATGTGATTCTCTGTTGTAGAATGGAAGTTTTCGGTGAATACTCTGAAATTAAAAAGTATTTTGTAGGTGCTAATATTTGGTTGTTTACGGTTTTGGTGAAGAATAAAGGCGGTAAAAACGAAGAGAAATTAGGGTTTTAATGAAGAATATAGTGAAACGAAGAGAAATGACCAATATTTATATGTGAAAGAAGTTTCTAGAATCAATAGATTTTACATGTATTTATCAAAATACCCTTATAGTACACAACTAATGACGTCATCCTCCAACGGCATCCTCCAAACAGCTCCTCCAACGGCTATTTTTTTTCAACGGCTATTTTTTTACAACGGCTATTTTTTTCAACGGCTATTTTTTTAACGGCTATTTTTTTCAACGGCTATTTTTTAACGGCTATTTTTTATTCCTCTCTCTTCTTAACCTCTTTATCCTCCAACCATTTTCCTCTTTATCAATAATGATCTGAAAGGTTAGAAAGGCCTCATCTTGTATCTGCATATGTACAATCCAAGATTTGGGTTGTAGAAAGAGAATTATCTCTATTTGCAACCAACAAGAAGTTATTTATTGACAAGAAAATAATCCTTCATTAAAGTGAATTCAACGATAGATGCACATGATCTTTATTGTAGACTTTCAGTGAATGTTCTAAAATAAAAAAATAAAAAAAATTACGACTGATAATATTTTGTTATTTAATGTTCTAGTAAAGAATAAAGGAAGTAAAACAAAAAGAAATTAGAGTTTCGGTGAAGAATAGAAGGAAATGAAGAGAAATACCAAAATTTATTGGTAAAAAAAAAATTCTAGAATCAATGGATCTATAATATGCATTTACGGAAATCCTTTGTAGAACACCACCACTTGACACCCTAACCATTTGGCCTCTAAGACTAGCTGGATTGACCAAACCAAATCTAAACTCTGCCTTAACAGATAGTTAGTCATTTTTTATAGAGAAAGATCTACGTAAAATTATCTGTATAAAAGAATTCCAAATTCTAGCATCTTAAGTCATACAAGTACTTGAAAAAAAAACAAATCATTTTAATTATAAAACTTAAACCTTAAAAACTCTATTCTGCCTTGGTAATAAAGAAATTTAATATCTTATTGTAATATAATATTCCATGAATTTACAAGGGTGTCAATATTTCTTACTTCCCATGCAAATTAAAGCAATATAATTTTAAAATTCTTTGCCTTCCCATTGGCATATTCTTACTTTATAATTAGTATGGCTTTGTCACCTTTGATTATAAAGGTAATCTTGTATGAATATGCTTTGGGAGAGTTTCAAAGAGAGATGGACTGAAACTAGTCTTAATCTTGGCATTTTTTTTTTTTTGCATAGCCATCACAAAATTATTAAAATAGCCATTACATGATGCTCATGACCTTATAAATCATCTACTTATGGAATGTTATGCACATCCTTTGATCTGATCCAATCTTTCGAAAAGTCATTTACTTATTTCCCGGTACTCCTTTCTTCACCACATCAACAAGATTAATCATTGTTACTTATGAAATACTATTCTCTCATTTATTTCTTAATCCTTATTGCATGAGAGGATTATAGAACAATTTCACTATAACCCATAATAAATTTCACCTTTCTGAGTTTAGACTCCCACTGAATTACTACTCTTCCAAATCTGAAAGATTGGTGCCTCCTAATCGAGCGTATCAACAAAATCATTTTATTATTTCGATTAATAGTAATAATTCTAACCAAAATCAATTTCTTGGGCACAACAAAAATTTGGATCTAAAACTTGCAATTTCAGCCCCTTTGCAATGAGAGGTCAAAGCATTTGGTTCATCATCTACATTCAAATACTTGGAGCATTGGAGTGGCCAAAGATCAAACCAAACCATTTATCAAGTCCATCTCACGTCTTGAAAAGGGTCTTTCATTCATTCTTTCATTCATTACCCGATCTAATCCGAATTTAATGATAACCACTTCGTTGGGCAATTTTTCAACTTCAAAAATGGTTGGAAAGGTCTTATTTCATCAGATCTAGGATGTGATATGGTTCCGAAGGATGAACCGGATATAAACAGCTCACATAAGATTTCATTCTCTCCGTATTTTGATTACTTGTTCGATAAATAAAAGGAAGATAAATTACTTGTTCGATAAATGCTTTCCAATCAGAGGCACACCGCCATCTCATACCATAGAGGGAATGGACACTAGTTTGCTTAAGGGCCTGTTTGGTAAAACTTTTGTTTTTGGATTCTAATCCAAAGAGTCATTTTGGAATAGAAACACGTCTGATAAGTTTGAATGGATTCCAACTCTCACAGAGTGAACCAAATTCAAAATGACTCCAGAATCCAAAATTTTGGAATCAAATACTTACTCAAGTTGTTGAATCAACTTTTTGGGAGAAAGAAAAGAATCGATTCTCACCTGACTCTCACTTGACCACCACCCCCACCATTGCCACCACATCCACCACCACCACCACCACCACCACCACCACCACCGCCACCGCCACCGCCACCACCCCCACCCCCCATTGCCTCCACAACCACCGCCACCACCACCACCCACTACCATGATTGTTTTTCTAGACTTCGAAAAGAAGAATGTGTTATCAAACATTTTTCAAATCCAAATATGCTCTCGAATCCATTTCAGAATGGCGTTACCAGACAAGTTTCTACTCCAAAATAATCCTAGAGTAGCATGAAATTGAATCTAAATTTGAACTAGAATCCAAAATCCAGAAGCCAAAGTTTTTATCAAACGAACCCTACATGATCAAATAATGGAGAAAGACTAGCACAAAGACAGTCCAAAGCTCCAAAACAACAATTCTTGAAAGTTGGCTTCAAAATGATGCCCGGATTGAATGCTAATGATGTGGATGTGCACGCTATCTATTCATGGTTCGCACATGTCTTTGTCATATATATATTTTGTAATCTGGTGGAGGTTGGGATGCGCAGGCCAGTGATACAAACTTCAAGGTCAAGGTATGTTTTTACTCTATAAGACAAGTTTGAAGCTCAGGAACAAAAACAGGAACTAATTGCATCATATCAGCCAGCATTATCGGTATAAAGCAGCTCTAAACTAAGATCAAAGAAGACTAATACTAATACTGCTATCACTAAAACCAGTGGATGGAAAAAAAAAGCATAATTGCGACATCTTACCACTGCAGTCGAAAGAGCTTGTCATTTGAATCTCTTCAGATGACACGCACCATAAGCCATTCATACCTGAGTTAGTAATAAAACTGCAGGCCTTAGCATCAATGGGGAACCTAGAGTCATCCTACATCCTATTATTCCAAAGAACACTGTAAAGCAGTTCTCTACTTATCCATCTGTAGGAATTTCCCCAACAGAAAAGTGAAGTGATAGATGAGATACATCTCCACCTCTGACCAGATACACCTTGCCCAACAGACCAGCCAGGTCCCCAACAATGGTAAAATTCTCTTTAGTTTCACATTTTCTTCATTCACCAAATCTCATGTGCTTGAACTTGGATTTCTACAGGTCATTTGCACTCACCGGAAACATGACCGCTTGAACTTGGATTTCTACAGGTCATTTGCACTCACCGGAAACATGACGGTCAAAGTCAGTATCCGGTGTTCGGGTTGTAATTGAGTGCACTTCAGTGGGCGTTGGGATGACTATGCACCAAACTGGCCACATCCCTGAGGAATGGTTGCAATTGCCGACCTGTTCTCGCTGAGAAAACTTGGATGCACAGATGCGGCTTCACCATCAAAGAGCAGTAGCCTTCTGAACTTCTGATTGCTGCACAACTCCAACGATTGAACATGTCAAAGTAAATATGGATGGGGGAAGGAAATTAGCTTTATTCTAACATAAAGCATATATGCAATTGGACAAATAAAAACAAAGATCACTGTGGATGGAAAGAAAATTCTTCAAGAAATGAGAGTCTGTAAGTCACCAGGAGGGGACAGAAGTGGAAGAGTTCATTTTTCTGACTTAAAGGATACGACAACCATAATGCTTCAGCTGAAACAGTGCTGCAAGAGACTCAGCGAACTGGTGCCGTTTAAGCATTTAATTATGTTTACTAAGATGAAGTGCCATAATTACAGAATTGTAACAAGCAAATAATAACACTATTTTTTTTTTTTATTTGAAACGTAGAATAAAAACCCAGGAAATATTGAAAGAGAATGCTCTGCAATTTCTGATAGCAATCAGAATATCTGTTGACTCTTGAGTTTTGATCTCATTCTTTGTTTTCCTATTATAAGATTTTTCTTTTTCTTCCAAATCATAAATATTATGAGTTCAAGATATGAAGTAAATGCATAATATTCCATGAACTTGACTTCGAACCAACCATATTATACCCCACCCAGACCCAGGCAGAAATAATAGTATGTAGGTGTCAATAATATTCATGAAGCCAATCCAGTTTGACCCATTAGCACCCGCACTTTAAGCATCTATTACTACTTGGGACTTTGAGGAAGAACAGCAGCCCCATATCCATAAAATTTCCTATTACATACTAGTTTCTGTTGATTGATTTTGATAACATTCACATCAGAATTCAGAACCTATACAATCAGTTGCCAGACCAGCCTCGGGTCCATTTCTGTACCAATAGTGGTGAAAAGAGAATGATTGGTCTAAGGGGGTAGTTTTACAAGCAGCAATAGCACAACCTGGGTAACGAGTGACATTACCAAAAAAAAGGTTGTGTCAAGAGAGAGAAGGAGAGTATAAAAATCCTACTTACAAAGTACAGAAAATAATAGAGCTATTAGAATCCACGACCAATCAATTTGAAACAATGATACAAAATATATAGAGAACAGGCATATGTTGCTCCAGGATCAGACAAAGTTTCATATGTCATTATGTTGACATGAATTCCTATTGAAAGGGGTAAAAATGTTCCATTATTATCATAAGAATTGGGATCATGGAGTATGATTCTCAAATTTACTTGTCAGTCTAGATTAAAATACCGCATGCAACTGACTGACACTGCTGCTCCAAACATGTCTACAAAGAAACAATGAAAAAAAGAAATCACCCCCAAAAAAAAAAAAATGATATAAAGCTTCCATGCTAACGAAGACAGCTGAGAAAGAAAAGAAATGCTGAAAGTTTCAAACTCTACGAAAAACAGCAAATAAGAGATTGAAAGAAAAGAAATGTTATAAAATTTTAAACTCTACCACCCATGGGTATCTTCAAAAGCCAACATCCAAAAATTTCATCAAGGCCAGCTATCAACCTGGAATGAAATCACGGTTACTCTCAACCATACAATAAGCTTGCAAAGTGAGCACTGATATATCAAAGTTTCATGCAAAGTTCAGATTACTAAATCTATCATAACTGAGAACCAAAAGATCACAACTTCCCTCAGAATGCCTGCTATCAACCTAGCATGAAAAGGTCCCTCAACCTTTGCAAATAGAATGCAGAGGGAGCACCTATCTTTCAGAATTTCATGCAAAGTTCAGATTACTAAATCTTTCTTCACTGGGAAATGAGGATATATGGAGGAAAAAGCTCTTAAGTTGATCATTGTCAGAGATACAAAGAAAGCATTTGCATCTTCAGAAATAGCAGGGAAAATCCACCATCAATCAAAGAACCACATACCACACAGATAGAAAAATAATCATAGAAAAATTCCAAGTACAATTCAATGCTCTGCAGAAATTAGCAAATTTATGAGAAACACACGCATGGCCATGTAGAAGGATAAAGAATATAGAGGGAATGGGAATTCAATCTAAAGAAAAACAAGCCTATAAAGCAACACAGAGATATATCAGGGATGAATGCACCATGATCCAAGTCAAATATAAAAGCATTTGAAATGAAGCCCAATGGCTGATAATAAGTCCTTTATTTTTCACTTTCTTTTCATGGCTTTTCTTTCTTTCTTTCTTTTTTTTTTGGGGAGGGGGGATATATAAGGGAATAATACAAAGAGAATAAAGAATCTTAGTTGTCATGTTGACAAGGCGGCAGCCAGGTGTCTAGGTATCACCTAGGCGTATCATGTAAGGTGGAGGTGTGCGCGTAAAATATGTTACTTATTCTTCTTTAGTTTTAATCTTAAAGGAGGGTTTATGTGTAAAATTGAAATTTTGATCCAAATTATCGTAATCAATTAGTTAATACATAGCTCTTTTCCTCTTATTCCTTTTTGCCTTATGTTTTCAATATCTAGAAAAACAGGGATCACCTCTTACATTTTCTTCAAAAAAAGGAAAGCAATCATTAAATTATTTATTACAACGTATAGGTGAAGTTTCATATTTCTAAGAAATCAAACTAAAGATCCTTTCTGTAATCATCTTCTCATCAAGTTCTAGGCCGAATACATTCATCCAAAAGACCCTAGGTGAAAGGAAACCCTTCAGTATTTAGACCTTTTATCATTTTTTTCTTATTTTCCCTTTTTGGATAAACAAGGGTTATTTAATAAGGAGTCAGAAATCAAGTGCTGGGGCCTTGAACAAGGGTCTTAGTTAATCAGATATTCTAAACCCAACTTCACCACTTATGGAAAGGGAAACATCAAATTCAACTTTAAAAATTGAAAATACTCCTCCAAGTTGGAATCATAGGAGTTTAATTAAAAACAACCAAGAATCACAGAAACTAAAAGATATTTGATATACTTTAGTACTATGAAGAGCAATGAAGCACTTACACTTCCCTTATTCAAGGGTTTAATATTTTCATATGGCATTTGTAGTGGCATTGTGATCATAGATAACTTTTTCCATTGCTACTGGAAATCCAACCAATATTTCAAGGATTGGACAAATCCCATTCTGCATTATCCAATCTTGATTTCAAATGGAAACCGATTCAGTATGTAATAATACACTATTGATAGTCCAACCATAGATGAAACTCTAAGCACAACAAAGTTCTTCTAAAAGAACCACACGAGTTAGAGGCCTAGAGGGTAAAATCCACAAGACGGAAAAAAATCATAGAGATTACAAGAAAGTCTAGAACCACACCTGCTTGTTATGAACCAAAACGTACAACAGTATAAAAAATAATAGACATTTAATGACTGAATCTAGTACTGATGCGACTAAATACATGAAGTTTGAATAAATGCCCCACAAATTTTGATAATGTCATACGAAGTTCAAAGAGGGAAAACAAAAAGAAGAAAGACTAAATTTGGAATAAAATTTTGTCATTTTCACTTCGTTTTACAATTTTCTCACTTGCACTTTCAACAAGGATGGTTATTCACAAAAAAAAAATGGTTTGATTATGAGATCAGAAATAAATTGTATGCACAAAGTAAAGTTTCATGACTGTATAACAAAAGCAGGACTACATCTCCCTATTAATGCAGGATACATCAGCATTTTTGGCTAGGAAGAGAAACTAACAACCACAAACAGAAACCAAAAATTGATTTAAAAAAAAAAAAAAAAAAAAAAAAGCTTCCCCGTTCAGACACACATGTGCGCACACACAAAAAACTGAAAAAGGTTTAATTCTTTTCAAAGTGAAATGACTGCAAAGTAATGTAAGCAAAAGACCAATGATAAGGAGGAAATTAGCTTCAAAGATACACTAATTCCAACCTGATTCTTTCACTTTTTCTAATTACTGTTATGGACAATGAATGAATGTCAACTGCAAAGGATGCAGGCAGATCATAACACCTGTTAATGAGAACAGTTAAAGAAATAAAATAAATGCACATATTTAAACTTTCAAAAGGCCAATGAGACAAACCTAATCAGGAAGGTGAAAGCTCCCTTTCAGTTGACTAGCACTGCTCTTCCTGACGCAATTTACAGTTCTAAACGACCTCATTAGTTCCAATACAAGAATACTTAGCTTTAGCCCTTGCTTTGACAGGATTCTCCTGGCTTTCCACATTAGCCCGACTTTCCTCCTCGGTAGCGTGGTCATCTGATAGTGTCCGTGAATCTGATGTCTTTGCATCAGGCCTGTCATCTGAGGCAGTTTCCTGCTTCAACAAACATATCATTCTCACTCTGTTTATTAGCTGGTGACTGTAAACCCTGAGCCTTTGCCTCTCTTCCTTCTTCTGGAATATCCTTGTCTATTGACTCTGCTTTATCTCCTGAGGCAGTTTCCTGCTTTATCAAACTTATATCAATCTCATTCTGTTTCCACATCTCCATTACATTTTTGTGTTTACTGTTTCAGCCCTATCTTTCATGGGTGAACCCTCATTTGTAGCGTCTACACTCCCCCTCCCCACCACCCCACCATCACCTGGACTCTTTGGAGATAAGGTTCAGATTAGGAAGTATGGTGAATACCTTGAGCTCAAACTGCTCTCTCATCAAATTCAACTGCTCCTTGTCACAAAAGTCAGTGGAGCTTGTTCTCGTTATCTAATTATTAAATCTAACCAGCAAACCATTTCCTTGAGTCGGGCCAGTACACCTTTACCGTCTTCCCATCAATACTGTCAGAATCATTCTCACTCAACAAAACCCTATGACCTAGCTTCAATTGACAAGAAGAATGCCTCTGCTATCTCCCTGTCAGCACCTCCTTTTGTTTCTTTGCAGGACTTTAGCCATCTCAGCAATCTCAATCTCACCCTTCCCAACCTCATCACCACTTGTCTTTTTCTTTGGGCGTTATCAATCACTATTTCCCCTTACATTTTTATCCCTACTATCTCCCTTGGTGCCTTCCTTGTTGCTGGTCTCCACCTTGTGCTTTATCAGCAACCACCATTTCCAAAAACCTAGAAAGCTAAACCACAATTACAATTTTTCTACATCAGCACCAAAAGGAAATGTATAAACCCATAATCCAAAGGAAATCCTCCAAAACTCAAACTCTGGAAACCTAAAAATTCCTAAATCGTAGACTCTCACCACATAAACCAAGAAGCTCGCTCGGGCTCACCAAGTATGATAAAAACCAATAGAAAATGTAGTCCGAAATAAAATAAGAAAGGAAAACAAGAAACCTAAAATGAAGAACAGAAATACAATCTACAAAACCCTAACATCAATACTTCAACCCATAATACAATGAAATTACCATAAAAAAAAGACCCAAAAGCTTGCCCCCCCCCCAATAAAAACACTACTTTCTCAGATACCCAGCTACATCAAACTCAGACGAAGACGAACATAAAAGAAAAGAGAAACTCTAAGCTTACCTCTCAACAGAAGCGTTTCTGCTTCGTCGTGGTTTGCAAATGCAACCTGGGCTCAATGTACATGAACTGTACAAGGAAACACGCCATGTTAGCTTGAGAAGAGCGGGAAAGCGAAGGAGACTAGGACAGTGTAGTGGGTATCATTTTGTTCTTACAGGATCCGCCCGCCGTCTTTAGGATAGAGGCAGTGGTGGTGGCGGACGAAACAAAGCCCCTCAAGCCTCTTCAGGGTTTCATTCCACCCCATTATATGGAAAGTTTGAATTTAATTTGATGTAGTTGGCGGGAGTTAAAAGCTATTGGGAAAATATCAGCGACACCCCTGTAATATCGCTTACTCTCACCCCCTTGTCTTTTTTCGTAATAATATGCCAAGACACCCAAACGTTATTTACTCGCAGAAAAATTAAAACGATATTTAAATTCAATGTTTTTGATGAGGACATCTAAGAGTCCTAGTAGGTTTAGGATTCTATTAGCTGTAGGATTCTATTTATTTTTTATTTTGTTTTATTCTGTTTTATTGCTGTAAACGTGGGAATTTTAGTTTGTTAGAGTTGTGGGTCCCAGCTGTGGGCCCTTTTTGAATTTCAGTTTGTTAGAATTGTGGGTCCCAAAGTGGGCCCCTTTTTTAGTTGTTTAGTTGGCTTATTATTAGTTTTTAGAGTTATACTCTAATTAGGGTTATAAGCCTTATAAAGGCTTTTTTTAAGTAATAAAAATTCAGATTATGATTATTGAATGCGAGAAAAAAAAAAAAGAGAAAAGAAAATATCTCTCGTACTCTCTCTTTTCTCATCTCTCTCTCTTCTCGTCTCTCTCTCTCTTTCTCGTCTCTCTCTCTCTTTTCTCGTCTCTCTCTCTCTCTTTCTTCTCTCTTTCTTGCAGTGCACAAGAGCTTTCTTCTCTCTTTCTTGCGGTGTGACAGGACTATCTTCTCTCTCTCTTGCGGTACAAGAACTACCTTCTCCCTCTCTCCCGTGGACAGGTATACTTCTTCCTTCTCTTTTTTTTTTTTTTCAAGTTATAAGGACAATACAGCCCTACCGCCGTAACGCCTTTATAGCTGGTTCTTTGTTTCGATCTAGTAAGTCGACATCTTCTAATTTTCCGGTTTGCTATCATATCTATTTTTTTGTTATCGTTTCTTCCCATTGTTTTTCTTGTTTATTATTTCGGTTACATCTATGCTTTCTTTGTAAGTCTATTCCACACAATCTCTATCATAGTCTAGTCGTGTTTAGTACTTACTAACATGGTTAGCACTTGTGAGAAGTTTCTTTATAGCTAAGCCTTCATATTTAGTATGTTATGATTAGGATTTCATCTCTTTGATTATTGGGAAGTTATTGTTTTGCATGTTCATTGGTTTACCTAATCATTAGGCATTTAATCTTGTTAGTTTTAAGAGTTTTGACATCTTTTGCACATTAGTACTTCTTAACCTATGGTTTATTATGAACATGACATGAAACCTAATTAATAATTGCTTAGTTGATCATGTTACTTGGCTTTATACTGTTCTTTACTTGTGGTTATCATGATACTAGTCTCGTAAGCATGTCATGTGTGTTGCTGCCCATAACAGTCCCTACACATTAGTTAATTATTTCTTTAATCCTTTTGTTAGTTGGTCGGTGTAAGAGTAGGATAAACTAGAGACCCTAGGTTAGCCTACATCGGTTTGGTATCGAGCCTAGGTTAGAGCGTCCGTTAGGTGCTAGTTAGGATACTTAGTGGAGTCAATCTTGTATGTCCACTAGGAGTGGTAAAAATTACAAAAATATGTCGAACCCATCCAATACCTCCATAACCTCTGAGCAATTACAAGAGATATTAAAAGCTAACAATGAAGCGTTGGCATCCAATCTCCAACCCATGATCCAAAGTATCCAAGTCCTCTCGATAGACTTACTCGCCCTTGAAACAACCAATCGGAATGCTCATGGGCAGCAAGGTCAAAATGGCTACGGCATTGGACCTAGAGTGAACAATCCCAACACTATTCCGGAAAACCCTAGGAACGATAGACATCATGATTATATTGATGACCATGATAGGGTAGATGACAATTTCCACGGTCAAGGCCACGGTAGGAATAGAGGAGGATTTAGAGGTCGAGGATATCGAGGTCAGAGACACCACTCTCCTCTTGGAGATGATGATGACTATGGACATCGAGATAGAGGAGTGGATGTTAGGAGGATGATCAAAGTAGATGTTCCAGACTATGATGGACAAATAGATGCCAAGATTCTTTTAGGCTGGATCAATCGAATGGATAGGTAATTTGAATTTTATGAGCTCGTCCGGACCCGAAGAACTTAAGTTTAGGTTTGCCAAGATGAAGCTCGTTGGAGCTGCTCGGGATTTCCCGGATTGAACTAGAATATCAAGAAGAAAATCTAGGTCACGAGTCCTGTCTCAACTTGGCGTGAGATGCAAGAAAGGCTTAAGCAGGAATTTCTACCTCTCACCTATAGGCACCAACTCCTAAAAGACATGACTAACCTGAAGCAAGGTAAGATGTCTGTGACTGAGTACATGGCTAAATTTAACGAATTGAAAATCCGAAGCCAGACTCGAGAGGATGTTGATCAAACACTAGTTAGGTTCCTTGCGGGACTTAATCATGACATCCAGTTACGCCTAGCACCTCACCTAGTTAGAAACGTCCCTCAAGCCTTCCGTATAGCACTAGAATTAGAAGGGACTATGAAGTTCACACCACAGAAGAAAAGCGGATTCCCATCTGGGGAGTCTAACTTCCGAAAGCCATTTTCAAATACTTCTACCCCTAACCCTCCACGTCCACTTGACAATAAGGGTAAAGGCATTTTGGGAGAAGCGCCCAAAAAGAGTGGCCAAGCACAGTGTTTCAAATGTAAAGGTTATGGTCATTTTGCTAGGGAGTGCCCAAACCGAAACTTGTATGTGGGTGAACCAGAGTATGAAGAGCCTATTCCGGAGGATACCCAAAAAGGTGAATACGAGGAGCATAGACCTGATGATACTATCTCGGATGAGGATGATGAAATGACAGATGTCTCTAGGCTAGGAGTTGTCCGTTGTATGATGTCGCAACCCAAGAATAATGATGATTGGCGACGCACCAATATCTTCATTACTTACACCTGTCATCAGGGTAAGAATTGTCGTGTCGTCATTGATAGTGGTAGTTGCATGAACGTCGTGTCCCAAAATGCTATAACGAGAATGGGGCTCAAACCAGAAGCACATCCTAAGCCTTACAAGGTTGCACGGGGTTGACCAATCTACAATTCCCGTCACTTTAAGGTGTTTAGTCCCCTTGCAATTTGCAGGATATGAAGATAAGGTATGGTGTGATGTCTTAGAGATGGACGTTGCTCACATAATCCTTGGTAGACCTTGGATATATGACCGAGATATCACTAATTTTGGGAGGGCTAATACTTATGTCTTTGAGTTTAAAGGTAAGAAAATCAAATTGTTTCCTAGTCCCCCTAAGGAGATAAAAGTCCCCGAACATAAGGGAAGCACATCCAAGAACACCCCTTCGAAAACACTCAACATCATGAATGCAAAACAGTTTGAAAAAGAGTGTAAGGATACCGGGGTTATTTATGCTTTAGTAGCCACACAAGTTAACAAAGAACTGCCCAATCCATTTGTTGAGGCTCCTAAAGAAGTTCAACCCCCTCCCCGAAAGAGTTTGAGCGATTGTTTCCGGATGAACTAACCGAACTACCACCTATGCGTGACATTCAACATGTTATCGATTTGGTTCCGTGGTCTTCACCGCCAAACTTGCCCCATTATAGGATGAATCCCAAGGAACATGCCGAACTTAAAAGACAAGTAGATGAGCTACTTGAGAAGGGATTCATTAGAGAAAGTCTTAGCCCCTGTGGGGTACCTGCTCTACTTACACCCAAGAAAGATGGAACTTGGCGTATGTGTGTTGACAATGCAGAGCCATCAACAAAATCACCGTTAAGTATAGGTTTCCTATACCTAGACTTGATGACATGCTAGACATGATGGTCGGAGCGAAAATCTTTTCCAAGATTGACCTTAAGAGTGGGTATCACCAAATTCGGGTTAGACACTGGGATGAGTGGAAGACCGCCTTCAAAACAAAGGACGGTCTATATGAGTGGCTTGTCATGCCTTTTGGTTTGACCAATGCACCGAGTACATTTATGAGAATTATGAATCGGGTGCTACGACCATACAATGGCAAGTTCTTAGTGGTTTACTTTGATGATATCCTCATCTTCGCAAAAACACAAACCACTCACCTAGATCACTTACGTAAAGTCTTCCAAACACTTCGAATGAAAAACTTTATGTCAATTTAAAGAAGTGTACCTTTATGAGTGATCAAGTCATTTTCTTAGGATTTATTGTCTCGAACAAGGAGTATCTCGCTGATCCCGAGAAAATAAAAGCAATTATTGAATGGCCCGAACCGACTAACACCCATGAAGTACGAAGTTTTCACGGCTTAGCAACCTTTTATAGGCGGTTCATCCAACGGTTTAGTGCCATCATGGCCCCCATCACCGATTGCATAAAAAAAGGAGAGTTCCAAGTGGACTAAAGGAGTCGCTAAGGCTTTTGTAGAAATCAAAAAGTTAATGACCGAATCACCCGCTTCTACGTCTCCCCGATTTCTCCAAAGTCTTTGAAGTGCAATGTGATGCCTCCGCACTGGAATTGGTGGCGTCCTTGTTCAAGAAGGACATCCTGTTGCTTATTTTAGTGAGAAGCTTAATGAAGCCAAGCAACGGTATTCCACCTATGACAAAGAATTCTACGCGGTTGTCCAAGCTTTGCGCTATTGGCGACACTATCTCTTACCACAAGAATTTGTTTTATATTCAGACCACCAAGCATTGAAATATTTAAGTTCTCGCACCAAACCGAACCCTAGACATGCCAAGTGGGCTGAATTCTTACAAGAGTACACCTTTGTGCTCAAACATAAACCCGGTGTTGATAACACCGCTGGCGATGCATTAAGTAGGGTTCACATGCCCATCTTTCCACGTAAATTAGTCAAAAATCAGGTTAAGGCATTGCTCCAAACCATGAGTATTGAGGTTGTAGGGTTTGAGCAAATTAAGGAACAAGATCCTACATGCCTAGATTTTAGTGAGCCTTATACCTCTCCGAGCGAAGACCCATCGGCAAATCACTCGGATTACATACTCGAGAGATGGATCCCTTTTTAAAGGGACTCGGTTGTGTATTCCCGGGACTTCATTAAGAGACTTTCTAACTGGGAATTACATGTTGGGGGGGTAGCCGGTCATTTCGGTCGAGATAAAACCATTGCCCTTGTTGAGGACCGATTTTACTTGGCCTAACCCGAAGAGGGATGTATCTCGAATTATTAGCCGTGTCGAACATGTCAAACCGCTAAACAACGAAGCAAAATACTGGCCTTGTATACTCCTCTTCCCGTTCCTCATACCCCATGGCAAGATTTGAGTATGGACTTTGTGCTAGGATTGCCGAGGACTTCGAGAGGTCATGATTCCGTTTTTGTGGTAGTAGACCGTTTCTCAAAGATGGCCCATTTTATTCCATGCTCAAAGACTTTTGATGCCTCCATTGTAGCCAAACTCTTCTTTAGTGAGGTCGTCAAGTATCATGGTTTACCTAAGACAATAGTGTCGGATAGGGATGTCAAGTTCACTAGTCAATTCCGGCAAACTTTGTGGCGCATGTTAGGTACTAAACTCGTTTTTCATCGGCTTTCCACCCTCGGACCGATGGTCAAACCGAGGTCATAAATAGGAGTTTAGGAAATCTATTACGTTGTCTAATAGGCGAACACCTTACTAGTTGGGACCGTGTCCTTACCCAAGCCGAGTTTGCGTACAACCTTTCAAAAAATAGAACCACCTGGTTTGTCCCCCTTTTGAGGTTTGTCTAGGTCATCGCCCTAGGACCCCCCATGGACCTTATCCCCTGTTGTGTCTAGCTCTAGGACATCCCTCGGTCGGCGAGTCTTTTGTGCAGCACATACATGACTTGCATGCGAGATTAGACGCAGGATAACTCTAAGTAACGAACAATATAAATCTAGGGCGGATGTGCATCGACGATCGCAAGAGTTTCAAGAGGGTGACATGGTAATGGTCGAATTAAACCACGGCGCTTTGTCAAAGGAAAGTCAAGCAAGTTACATGCTCGCGGTCACGGGACCTTTCAAAATTCTTAAGCGAGTGGGAGCGAATGCTTATGTGCTAGAGTTACCTCCGGGACATGGGAATCAAGCAACATTTTCAATGTTGAGGACCCGGTTTCCTACCATGACCCCCGCTACCGCCCCTTCGCTTTATCCCGATAGCCTTGTGGCTTTTCCTTTCATCGTTGATACTTTTGCATCCGACCCTATTAGCCATACTACTACCTCTACCCCTCCTATACCCCATATAGAGCAAATGAGTTGAGGAGATTGAGGAGATTATTGATGAGCGAGTCACCGCTACCCATACCGGGCGGTTCTCGAGAGTTTTTAGTTCAATGGCGTAGACAACCGGGATATTGATTGTACATGGGTTTCTATGGAGGAGCTACGGCGACTTGACCCGGATATGCTTGAGCATTATATCGTTGCCTCACCCGAGGTGACATCTTCTAGACCGGGACGAGTTGATGATGACACCCGCCCGGACCGACCGTTTAGAGTGTACCAGGCGGAGACGGAGACGTCGACTTCCCCTCCTCTCTTGTGGATTGACGACGCATTCCGAGGATATCACCTAGCTCGGGCGTGGTGATGAGCTCCTAGTCGGCGCAAGCCGTTGTGGATCGTGCGAGTTTATTCACCGGAGGTGAATTCTTCCCACCGGGGAGAATTGATGAGGACATCTAAGAGTCCTAGTAGGTTTAGGATTCTATTAGTCGTAGGATTCTATTTATTTTTTATTTTGTTTTATTCTTGTTTTTATTGTCAGAAACGTGGGAATTTTAGCTTGTTAGAGTTGTGGGTCCCAAATGTGGGCCCTTTTTGAATTTCAGTTTGTTAGAATTGTGGGTCCCAAAGAAGGGCCCCTTTTTAGTTGTTTAGTTGGCTTATTATTAGTTTTTAGAGTTATACTCTAATTAGGGTTATAAGCCTTATAAAGGCTTTTTTTAAGTAATAAAAATTCAGATTATGATTATTGAATGCAGAAAAAAAAAAGAGAAGAGAAAAGAAAATATCTCTCGTACTCTCTCTTTTCTCATCTCTCTCCTTCTCGTCTCTCTCTCTCTTTCTCGTCTCTCTCTCTCTTTCTCGTCTCTCTCTCTCTCTTTCTTCTCTCTTTCTTGCAGGTACTTTCTTCTCTCTTTCTTGCGGTGCAGCGGCTATCTTCTCTCTCTCTTGCAGTCACAAAGAACTACCTTCTCCCTCTCTCCCGTGGACGGATACTTCTTCCTTCCTTCTCTTTTTTTTTTTAAGTTATAAGGACAATACAGCCCTCTGCTGTAACGCCTTTATAGCTGGTTCTTTGTTTCGGTCTAGTAAGTCGACATCTTCTAATTTTCCCGGTTTGCTATCATATCTATTTTTTTGTTATCGTTTCTTCCCATTGTTTTTGCTTTGTTTATTATTTCGGTTACATCTATGCTTTGCTTGTAAGTCTATTCCACACAATCTCTATCATAGTCTAGTCGTGTTTAGTACTTACTAACATGGTTAGCACTGTGAGAAGTTTCTTTATAGCTAAGCCTTCATATTTAGTATGTTATGATTAGGATTTCATCTCTTTGATTATTGGGAAGTTACTGTTTTGCATGTTCATTGGTTTACCTAATCATTAGGCATTTAATCTTGTTAGTTTTAAGAGTTTTGACATCTTTTGCACATTAGTACTTCTTAACCTATGGTTTATTATGAACATGACATGAAACCTAATTAATAATTGCTTAGTTGATCATGTTACTTGGCTTTATACTGTTCTTTACTTGTGGTTATCATGATACTAGTCTCGTAAGCATGTCATGTGTGTTGCTGCCCATAACAGTCCCTACACATTAGTTAATTATTTCTTTAATCCTTTTGTTAGTTGGTCGTGTAAGAGTAGGATAAACTAGAGACCCTAGGTTAGCCTACATCAGTTTTCTATATTTTCCCTCTTATTTTCCTTTTGATTTTCACATTCACCTTTCAAATAAAAATAAGAGAAAAAAATAAGGGGAGAAAGAAAGAGGAGGGGGTTTGAGTGAATCATATTTTCAAAAATAGGGATGTTAGTGATATTATAGCGAAAAAAGACAGATGGGTAAATTTAAACCATATTATAAGGCTAGGGGGGTGTGGCTAATATTTTCCCAAAACTATTATTTGGAGTCCAGACAGTCCAACCGAATTGGGGTGTGGGTCCTTTGGTACTTGCAACCAAAACCAGAAAACTGTCTCACGACCAAACCACCAAAACCGGTCCCAGAATCATTCCACGACTAAATGCGATGGTTCTCGGAGTTATTTTTGAGACCCAATAAAAAATAGGACACATGATTTTCCCAACGGATTCAAAACCAATGGACCGTTAAGGAATTGTTAGGAGCCGAATTATCGAGGACTGTTTTAAAACCCTAAAATATGGAATTTTTTAGCTTTTTTTTTAGTTTCTTCTTTTAAGTGTACACAAACAACGCAACATACTCCTCTTTGTTTCTTTCTTTTCGTGTACTTATAGAGCAAACCCTTCATGTATGCAAAGAACCAGAGAGCATCCACATTTCACACAAATTAAGCATTGGCTTATTGCCTTCTTCAATCTAATTCCAACTCTATGACCATTCACACGAATTGAACATCGGCTTTTAAACAGTTCAAATTCAATTTGTTTTTCGAAGCAAT
Source organism: Protea cynaroides (assembly GCA_028583415.1). NCBI lineage: Eukaryota > Viridiplantae > Streptophyta > Magnoliopsida > Proteales > Proteaceae > Protea > Protea cynaroides. Next base: position 70,320,781 of record CM053269.1, on the reverse strand, counting down.
GGGAATTTCATCCTCATTCTTATTTATGTTGTTGATATTTTTTTGATCTCTGATCAGTCGACTCTCATTGAAGGCAACTTGAAGGCTCTACAGAAATATTTTTCAGTAAAGGGCCTCGGGTTTTTTCGTTACTTTCTTGGCCTCGAAGCCTCCTACACTACTTCTAGCATGGCTATCTCTCAAAGAGAGTACATGTTGGATCTCCGCCAACACACAAAGATGTTGGATGCCAGGCTGGTTCTACTCCGATGGCCACCACCTCCGCCCTTTCGAAGCTTTATGGAGAACTGTTTCCAGACCATATTGAATACCATAGTGTTGTCGAGGCACTTCAATATCTTACCTTCACACGGCCTAACATTGCGTATGCTGTCAATAAGGCCTGCCAATTTATTCATAGCCCCACCACATTCCATTGGTCCTTTGTCAAGATGATTCTAGGATACATTAGAGGTACACTCAATCATGCCTTCATTTTCGTAGGTCACCCGGTGCCACTCTCACAGTCTTTACAAATGCAGATTGGGCTGGGTGTCTCGATGATCGACAATCAATAGGAGGGTACTCGATTTTTTTGGGGTGCAACCTTGTAACGTGGATCTCTCGCAAGCAACTTACTGTAGCTCGATCAAGTACCGAGACTGAATACAAAGCTTTTTCAAATGCGGCATTGGAGGTTACTTGGCTACGATCCTTGTTGATGGATATCAGTTACCAGCTTCCCCATCCACTGATTCCATGGTGCGACAACATATGTGCCACCTATTTGTCCTCTAATCCGATCTTTCGAGCAAGGACAAAGCAAGTAGAAATTGATTTTCATTATGAGCATAATCAAGTGCAAGCTGTAACAAATGGATAGATAATCCTGTATTTATGTAACGATCTCATAATCAAAATACATGCAAAAATATTCAAACTACCTCCTGCGTATTATTTAATCTAACAGTGCCTACAACCAAAGTTCTAAATTAAGTATCCGATATAGTGTCGGCTATGTTTTAATACTGATCCGATCAACTTCCAATGGAAGGTTGACAAGTGGCTAATAGTATTATGACAGGGTTGTATCAGAGATTGGATGAAGGACTCAAGTCAAAAACCGATATGAATCCCAAATTTACATCCCTCTGTGGCTAACTAAACAAATATTTGAAGTCTAGGAACAAAAAATAGTAACCAATTCCATCATATCAGCAAGCATTATCTGTATATAAAGGCTCCATTTCAGACAAAAGGATGCTCTTAAAAGATCAAAGAAGGCTAGTATTAATACAGCTATTACTTTCATTACAAAGAGCAATGCAAAGCAGATCTCTACTTATTCATCTAAAGATTAGAGTTCCCTCACTCTTTGCATACATAGCATAACAGTGATAAATGAGATACATCTACACCTCACCAAATACACCTTGTTGCCCAACAAACCCCATATGTCTCTATAATTCCTCCCTCTCTCCCACCCTTCAACCCCCTACCAGCTTGCTCCCCAGCAATGGTGAATTTTTCTTAAATTTCACCAAATCTCATGTACCTAAAGTTGGATTTCTACAGACCATCTGTACATCTCCTCTGATGAGATCGGGATGGTCAAAGTCAGTAGTCCGGTGTCAGGGTTGTAATCGAATTCGGTTTCCTTAGCATCCACAGTGCACTTCAGTGGGCATTGGGAGGAGTATGCACCAAACCGGCCACATCCTCTGATTTTGAGGACTATGGTTGCAGTCGGCGACCTGTTCTCGCTGAGCAAGATTGGATGCTCGGATTCGACTTCACCATCAAACAGTTCTGGTTTCTTATCGGTAGCCATCCGAACTTCGGATTGCTCTACAGCTCCACTTGAGTTGAACATGTCGAGCAGGCCTATAGGTGCAAAGGAGATGTTGGATGTGATTTCCTGCATAAGAAAGAGCATGAAAGGAAATTAGCCTTAAGCTAGCATAGGCATATGAAATTGGCCAAATAAGAACAAAGATGATAAATCATGGATGGAGATAAAACTCTTCAAGAATTGGGAATCATTAAAGCTCACCTTAAGGGGACAGATGTGGAAGAGTTCATACTCCAGGACCTTAAGGGTCACAGGTAGTGAAGCACCTTTTGGTAGCCGAACCAATTCCCCTGCAATGGCAACAATGTTTCATTACCATAAAATAGTCTCCCTACGACCATGAAAGCTTTTGTGGTATGCCACATTCAGAACTACACATCCTGAAGGCTTTACTCACCTGATCTATGGGCATAGACAATGGTTTCGCCGTTCCAATCAGGTCCAGCAAGTTGAGCCATTACTTCAACATCAGTGGCACGGATGGAGCCAGATAGAGTACCAGGGGATGTATCATGAATGCGCGTCTTCTTGGCAACCTTGCACCATCCGGCACCTTGGCAGTTGAACACACCCACCACGCCAGAGCATTTGTTTGTGTTCCATATTTTGAGCAAGCTGCACATTACATTTCCAATTCATATGTTTTAGCACATCATTCTATAGTTAAGGCAAATGAAGGGGATGGACTAATAAAGCAACAACACAGACCTGGTTCCATCTCTAGCAGGGTCCACAAAGAGGCAGTCACGTGTGGGCCGGCCGGGGAGTTGGGCACGCAACACAGACCCATCAGGAAGGACTAGTTTCTTCAATAGCTCGAAGTTGTGGTTGCCTGGCTTATCACTGTTCAAGGAGAAATAACCCAAAATCCTTCAGTAAGACTCAATAAATTTAGAGCTCCAAATGGGTAAATGAATACAGTACCAAGATGAATTTGTTAAAGGGTCCATCTACATGTAACAAGGGTTGTTATAATATATAGTTGTAATCAATTCCTTTTAATGCACATTCATTGGGCTATCATGGATACTGCAATATAAGATATTGTTACAACATGTAGTTGTAACAAGGTTTGTTACAACTAAAAAAACCCTTAATTAAAATGGTTAATAGAAGGCAATTTGGAAGTTGGGTTAAGATTGTGAGTTATCAGAGAACCTGACATAGATCGCACAACCACCAATGGCTCGAGCAGCAGCATGATAATCAGCGGCTGGGTGTAGGCTCTGCACAGTAGTTATCAATTCGTCAATTTTGTGCTCAAATTTATACCTTTATATACAATTTAAGATGTCCGGGTTAGATGATTACTTACATGGAACATATCCCAGTCAGGTTGCATGAATTCGCCAAGGAAAAGAGTGTTGTATGCCACAGAAGAAATGTGGATGGTGTGAGATGCTGGGTCCCGAGGGTAGAAGTCATCAGAAGCTCTCACCACGGCTGTCTGCTTGGCACTGTACATCGCATCGGTGTTGTGGCACATGCAAGCAATGCAGCCATTGTCCGGGAAGTTGCGAGCAATTGAGGCTTCAAGGGCCTGGTTGTAAGCTCGGGTAAGTGCGACACGGCCACCATGGCCTGCCCCAAGGGTCTCAATGATGTTTTGGACATCGACTTTAACTCCATCAACCCCACAGGAGGCTAGGTAGGCATGAAGCTCGTTGTAGAAGTTGAACACTTTCTTTGGATTCACAAGCCCAAGTCCATGCACCGAAAGACTATCCATGACAATGTCTGGTTGGTTGCCCATTACACCTGGGGATTGAACTGGGTACGCCAATGCAGTGTCGTAGTGTTCCATCCCAGTAGCAGCTGGTTTCACCCCACCCCAATAACCTGCAAGAGCATGCCATACGTACACAAATCTGCACCAAATGAAAAATATATGAGAAAATTAATTTGGATGAATTGTTTAATTAAAGCCAAAATACTGATTTCCATTGTATAAATGGTGAGGCAATATGTATTCTTCTTATTTTGAGGCAAATTGAAGTTATAAGAAATATTTTAAAAAGAAGGATATGATATTGGTGGATATCCCCGCTGGGGTTTAAGCAAAAAAAATCCTGTGTCTGGCAACTAAACGGCAGTGAGGATCTCAGCCGCAGATAGTGCATCAGGACACACTGTCGCTTGGCAGTCACTACAGAGGATCCCTGTGCGGGTTTAAATACGCAGATCGGATCGACTGAGCCGATCCCATACGGCAAGGGTACCGTGCGATCTTACCATTCAATCTGCTGAAATATCAAAACTTTCCCCTCCTTTGATTGCTCGATTAGATTCAGACTGACGCCCAAAAAAAATGTTACCCTTGGATCTCTCTTGCTCCTGGGCAAGAGTTTGATCCAATAGTTCTGGGAGGAGCAGGACCAGGACGGGCTGCTCATTGATCTGGCCGGTCTGTCTGGTCCGACCATGGTAACAAATGTAAATATAGAAGCCATGGTTGGCAATGTGGTTACAATTAGATATCCCCTTTATTTAATTACAATGTAAATCGTGAAGCTCACATGAGTTCCGTGCGAATGGCTAACTCATCACGGAACAAAACCTCTATTCCGTGACAAAGAAGAAAGAAACAAAAGAGGAAGGAAGGACCACTTACTTCACGTTGTGATTTTGCTTTGCTTCATCTACCACGATCTTTAGACCTGGGACTTGGTCGTTTTTCTTGTCGTTCTTTTGGAACTTTGCGTTTTCTTTTATTCCTGTGAGTCTGCTAGCGAATCTGCAAGCATCAAGGTTTCAGCTAAAAAACAAATAAATCACACTCAATGGTACCTAACCATCAAATAACAAGAGACAAACAAAGGAACGGTCCTAATCTGGATCGGAATGAAAAAGTCACTAAAATCCCATTTCTGTTCGACGAATACTCCCTCCTTGACTTAAATCAATACAAAACAATGATAAAGAGGAAGGGATAAATATCTTACTGTGCTCCTTCTTGAACGACGCAGTTGGAATCCTTCGACTCGTTGCCGATCTGTTGCCAACCATCATCGATGATCAAGAAACGTTGAGGGGTCCCACCTTCAGATAAGCTGCAAAGGAAAGCACAGTTTTGTGAGTAATCTCTTCTGTCATCCTTTATAGTTTAGTTTCTACTTAAAAAATTGAGAGAAAAAAAGACCTTTTCAGGCCCTCTTCGACGCCTTCGGCTGTGACATCGGTATAGAAAGCGTCCCACGTGCACCAGCCAAACCAGTCAAGGAAAGCAGGCAGCTGCATCACGATAAGTCGAAAAGACAGGTCACATGCCTCGTTCTGAATGAAAAGAAACTGCTAAGAGAGACGATCCTATAAAGTTACCTTTTTCTTCTCCCTGTGGACGAAAGTCTGCATATGCTTTTCGACTGCCCTGTTTTCACAAGAAAACAAGCGAATGGTGAGCATCATCAACAATTATCGGTTTAGTATATGAGCAAACGCAAAGTCACGTTCCACAATTTATGTGTAGTTGATGAAGACTGGGGAGACGCCACTTTGGATGTGTATGGAAAGTTAATTTCGAGATATTCACGGAGAAGAAGAGAGAAATACAGAGGACCTGGCATCTCGGCAATCTCCTCTGTTTCTTATCTCGAAAGAAAAAGAAAGAGAGACTTACTTTACAGCCTGGTTGATGACTTCGAAAGGATTGGTTCCAGCATGCATATAGACTAGGTGAAGCCCTTGGTTGGTCTCAACAGCATCGTCTCCTGCAAATCAATATAAACAATACATACAGTCGTTTCGGTTCTTCCGAACTCCACCCTTTTATTTTGTCTCCAATCCAAATCCTATGAACTCCATAAATTTGACTCATTGAATGATTGAATGGTCGATTGATTTCTCCGACTAGAAATTTGCATTGGCATTAATCCAATCCCCCCAATCCGAAGGATAGGTTCTCTCTGATTCTTTTGGATAGACGGGATAAGATAGGTCTGTATAATTTTTTCTCAGTTGGGCAATTTACTCACCACTCTCGAGGCAAATCTCTATCTCATTCTTCTCGTTTCCTTGAAGAACAGCACGGAATTGACCTTCAAGGAGAGGGAGAAAGACGGTGTAGATGGTTAGCGTATTTCCTTGATTCTCTTCATCAGCGGTACCATCTTTGCTTTCGATGAGCATGAATTGGGTCTCCAAGGGAACGTCCTTTCCGCAGGTCCCCATTCTCTGGGTCATCCACCATAGCTTGAACCGGAAACAACACATGAATCGGAGATCCCTGTTCAAGGAAAACAATATAAATGTAAAGGGTATTTTTGTCTGTAGAAAAAAAAAATACAAACAGTAGAGTGATTAAAATGCCCCTGAAAAAGCTTATTAATGTACTTACTCTAATATTCCCATGGGGAAAACGTGGAGGCTGTTGCTAGCTGACGCCGTTGCACCAATGAAGGCACCAGTGAGGAGCTCGTCGCCAGTCCCCGGAGTCAGCACAATGTTGTCGGGCACTCCCGTTAGTATGGTCTTCCCATGAACAACCAGGCTTCCATCGTTGATGGAGATTTTGGGGGTCACCGTCATTTTGATTTATTCTTACTAAACACTGTAGAGAAACAAATAATATTTTATGATACATCAGAACCATCAAGGAAGAAGATAACATGAAAGACAATTATAAGTATAAATTAATCAATCCTACATGCCCATTCCCTAATTTCAACATATTTTCCATCCTATCTTCATATGGAAACAGCATGAGCCATGAAGCAGATTACCACCAACCTAAAAGAGTTCAATGCATTCTTCAAACAAGAGGATGACTTGTCAAGTATCAAAAACAAAAAACAAAGGATGACTTGTCCGAAGATACAAGCAAAGAACGCTAATGTCATGTCTCCCAACAAATTCAGCCCGTTGGTCTCATATCGTTTTCATATTAATTGGGATTCATGTGCATATAAAACCCATATATGCCCCCTTACAAATGACAACTAATCAATTATACCCGACATAAGGGTAGGTTTGGATGTCAAAAATAATAATAATAATTGAAATCCAAAAAAATAAGTATAAAAATCCTCTCCCCTTCTTCCAACTGTTCAGTCGAGCATCGAACGACTGATGAAGAATGGAGAGAATTTCTATCTAAAAACTAAACACATAAAATTATCATTATCCAAATATGTCTTAATATTTTTAATTAATTAAAAAATTTAAACGTCAACCAAAGGCACTCATCCTCTCTCCCCTCTCCCCACTCCAATGTTTTAAAACCACAAACAAGCAGCACCGATTTCGATTTAAATTGTCTTCGAAATCAATTAGGATCTAATTTAGTGATTCGAATATTCACCGTTACCAACATGGGAACATACGACAAAGAAACGAATATCACTCTTTCCCGGTGGCACTGGTACCTGGCTCATGGGGTACTATATATTCCAACTGGGTCCAGCACTTATATTAATCACACGGTTCCCATAAGCATTTTAAACGCCGTTAATTTCCATCAACCTCGTAATACCGAGGAAATAAATCAAATCGGCCTCTTTATTGGCCGGATTCACACATCCTCTTGATTCTATGAAGAATTCGAGCCCCACATCCGAACTAACTCCCCCTATTGGTTCAGCTTATCAATTCAGATGTGAGACTTCGAATGCTTCTGAGAATCACGTATCGACCATCCTATGGGAAAATCCCCGTCCTCCCAGAACAAAAGGATCCAACATAAAAAACGAGAGACCCCGAATCACTTCCCGACTTTATCAGGTATATGTTTTGGGAAAAAAAAAATTCCCACGCCCATAGTTGGAACTATTTCCTATGTCGTTCTCTCTTCCGTGAGTTTGTAAACCACACATCTATGGATAAAAATCCTCTCCATTATCGATAGAGACATGGTTGCCGATGTTCATGACATGTTAGAGTAGTCTGAATCTAAACCGTTCAGCCAGTTGACAAATCCTCTTTCCATTTCTCACATAAGACCCGAGGATCAGGAGGATTTCAATCCCACATCTATTATAGCCAAGCCCACAAACTGATTTGGTGTGGCTAGAAAATTATTTCCAAGCCGGCTGTTTACCGAACCCTTCCCCATATATATATATATATATATATATATATATATATATATATATATAAAAGTGATTTTTTCCGTCACGTAAAGCTTTAGAAGGGGCTGGAATTTCGGGTTCAAAAAATTAAATCATTAAAAAAAAAAAAAAAAAATCCGCGAGGTCGTGATATCTGATATCGAGAAAGAGAACCCGACCTGGAAGAAAGAAGCGGTGAAAAAGGGGAACCTGGTGAACGTAAAAATGAAAAACCTCAAAATGGACGAATTCATGAAAGGAACACTATGATCAACCGTGTCCACACGAATATGACCGCAAAAAGGGATATAATTTGAACAAAAACACCGGACGACTAGGAAAGCCAAGAAATTCCAACAAAAGCCAATACTTCACTAACTTTATGGATTTTTCTAGCTGATTCTTGAAGATTGTCGTGATTTCGGAACAGAAACAAAGCCAACCTAGGCATCATCAAGTCTACAAAGACAAGGTCCCTGAACAGTCTTTGAAACTTTTAAGATCAACTGAAATCTGCGGATTTACCCGACAAAGTACTCCAAGATCATCATGTCAATTTTTCTCATTCAAATCACTCAACTTCATGCTTCTAACATCTCCAAAACACCAAGAAAATCATGAGACAAAATGAAATAGGGAATGAATCTCAAACTGTCATAATAACAGAAAGAGCACTAATTGTCACCAAACAATCAAATTAACTCCAAATCGAGTAACAAACATAGGCATCAAATCACCATTTCCAGGAAACTATGCAACCGCCTTCCAATTACTTCCTGTAAACACCTCAGAGATCAAGAAATCAAAGATTCCAAACCTCTAGCCTCCAGTGCACCACAACCAATCAGGCAAAAAACTCAAGAATTCCTCCAAGAACCACTCAGAAACGAAGCGAAAACAACAGAATCCACAAACATTTACATACAAATCTTCTTAAAATCCTCAATCAAACTCACCTGAAAATCCTCAACCGGCGAAGCGAATCTTTGAAGTCTGCTAACGGAGCAAAGAGAAATCGAGATCGAAAGAAAAAAAAAAGTGTAGAAAGAATCAAAACTAGAAACACAAAAAAGAAAAACCCTAAAAATCACTCAGTAGAAGTGCATTCCAAGGGAATGCTTCTTCTTTAAAAAGAGAACAACAGCTCAGAGCCCAGTGACAATCGACTATCAATGAACTGAACTGATTTCCAGCACCAACCACCTTATATACCGTCTAAACCCTTAAACATCGAACATCTTTTAATTTGGATTTCTCCATATCACGACACGTGTCAAATGAATTCATTTTAGCCCCGTCCGATACCTGATTTTGACATCTGACACTCTCACCGTTCCATAACAAAATTATTGTTTTTGTTGTGCCGCCTGCTGAACACATAAAGGCGGCATTTCGTAACGGAACGGCATTTCGCTGGTACGGAAGGAAATTGCCGTCATCTCGTCCCCATTGAAACGATGAACGGCGTAATTTATACTTAACGGAACAGATTTTCCCTCGTATGGAAGGAAATGTCAGAAGTAACCCATGGAACGACGAAAGGGCGTAGTTTTTACAGTTGACAGAACAGATTTTCCAAATATGGATAGAATTTGCTCGAGCCATTAATGTTTAGGGCAGGGGTGTCAATATTGAGATCGAATCGAGTCCGGATTGAGTCGGTCCAAATTAGCCTAAAATCGATTCGGATGAAACTGTTATCAGACACAATTTGGATTGAGATATGGTATATTCTATTGGCTTGGTTCGCTCTAATCTGAAATAGGTTTGATTTTTTCAAATCGATGAGTTTGAACCCGATAATGGTCCTGACCAAATCAATTTAAACCCAATATTAAACTTTAGGTTCATTAGTTCAGCCTTTTAGATGACATTAACGGGTTTCTAACATCAACCAACTCGATAACAAATCAAAATCGGACCAGCCCATTAGTTAATGTGCACGGTACAGCCCATCCAACCGAACCTCTTAATGGACATGTTTCGATCAAGTCCTATACAACCCGAAACTGATTTGTCCCGGACCAAAACCGGCTCGAACCGGCCCATTAACACCCCTAGTCTATAGTGTTAATTTGTCAATTTCATTCTGGTTTTGGTTTGGATCGAGTCGATTTCTGTTTTATACATCACTAGTCCAATTCTTGTATAATAAAAATTCAGTTTCGGTATAGTTCGATTTTGGGTTTTATTGGGTTGGCTTAATGGGTTTTTCTTGGTCATTTATCGGCTCGATCTCATTTCGGATTCAGTTTATAATATGTATATATAGTTACAAGTTGACTTAATAAGCGCTATCATGCCATTATCAGGCTGGTCGGGTATCGGTGTTAATTTCCTACATTTATATTTAATATAGTGTTGGTTTACTGGACTTTTATCGGTCCACTATCGGACTAATTCGATTTCAATCCTTTAGATCTGATTTGGTTCGGATCGATTTAGATTGATTCGATTTTAGTTTTCACTTTAGGGCTAATTTTGATGGATTGTTGTTGAAGGTGTCCAGTCGGGATCCAACGATATATATACATATACGAATATATCGATATGTACACTTGCCAAAGTTCATTCATTGAATCAAGACTAAAGAAACTAAACAACACGAAACAATTTTTTTTTTTTTCCCAATTTTGACACCCCTAACCTTAATAGTACTTAACAAAATGGAGGATATGGGTTAAGATCTAGAGTCTTCGACGTGGACCTCGGACCCACAAGGAGACAGATTTTGAATGGGCCGATGTGATGACGAGATTTCTTGAGTTTTCCACGTCTTTCCTTCATATTTAGACAGTTGCGTGCCTTAAGTTGGTAGACGATACATAACGTCCAGCAGAGCAATTGATCTTGTCTTCTAAGGGTCCAACAGCTATTGTCATGTGGACCAACCCTCGAGTAACACGTTGTTATCCCAAAAAATAGAAATAGAAATAATATTGTTTCCGATGTTTTCGCCACGTCCGCTTGTCTCTGAGGAAGAGCTAAGTCAGCAATGTGGGGCCCAGTTTAGCCAATGTTGATGGGGCATCCAGCATCGCATTTGCCAAGTGGATCCATGACACGTCCGCATTCAGCTAACCTCCGGTTAATTATTGTGATCGCTAGCATATTTGATCTTATCTTTGCCCATCTCGCCAAATTCTCGACTGTTCACGTCATTTCAACGATCAAATAATATGGAAGATAATACTGCGTATCAACTGTATAATATATATTCTACAAAGAATGATATCAGCCGTCCATCTCTCCACCCAGAGCCTACATCAGATGAGAAATTCTTTTTTCAACCATTGTTTCAAAAAATAAATATAATGATTTCAAAAAAAAAAATAAAAAAAATCATCTTTTATTTATCTCTCCTAGAAACAAATATTAGAAAAAAATTTTATTATATAAAATGTTAAAATTTCATCTTAAGGATTGATTCACGGAGAGATACTTTGTAATATCTGGGGAGAATACAATCTTAAGGATAATGACCTATATAGTATGACTCAGCCATATCGTTCTTATTACAAGTGATTGTTCTTTATAACAATAAATCATTTACATATTATGATTCTTTGTTTATGCTTTGCATTTTGTCTTTGAGTGTTGGCATATTAAGTTGTTTTGATTAAACCATTACATGTGTCTGGAATTTATTAAATATATTTTACTATAGAGTGTCATTTCACAGCCTATGCAAGACGGCATAGGAAGATGTTAAACACCAAACATTTTTTTCTTCTTTTTTTGTTTGAATATTCATTGCGAGAATCGTTCATCTGCATGTACTTGTATCTTCTTTAGAATTTCTGCACCGTTCGTATTCAATGGGATCCATACTCTAGAGATGGGTCTCACACCACATCGACGATGATGGGATCCCTTGAAGAATACACGTACATGCAGATTATCCAAACTCCTCATTTCTCTTCATCAATCTCTCATTAATTTTAGAAACAAAAATAAGTTTATTGAACGGTGATGTATTGTGGGACCCATTTTTTGAGGATAGAATATGGATGAATGATGATGAAATTTCATAGAAGATGTAAGTATGTATCCAAATCCTCTCCTCCTAGAGGTTTGGGACGAAAGGTGGCAACCATATTAGATGGCTGAAACTTGGAGCTCGGATGAATTCGAGCCTCCATCCGAGCTGATACCCCCTTGTCGGCTTGGATGGAGGGCTTGGGTGAGGTGTCAGTCATCCAATGTGTTGCCGCTTTTCTTCCCAAACCTATGGGATAACAGGATGTGGATCCATACAAATACATACAAAAGAACTATTTTCGAAAGAGACAATCAAAACGTGGAAATTGAATAGATTCTCTTTTAACAGTTCTGATGGAGTTCAGAGAAACACAAAACAATGAGAGCAAAAAAGCACCTGAACACCAACCAAAATCTCATTTTCTCGTGTCGTGAGATAATGTAATATATCCCGATAGAAAGGGCTAGTGAAACTGCACAGACAAAAACAAACACGGCTTTCAAAAAGATTCTAAAGTAGGTGGACGCCGTCATGGGTTCTCAATGATTTATAATAATTAATAGCAAATATATCTGAGAAAGAAATCATTTGTTTTAATTTTATTCGTTCTCATCAATCTATCATTACTATGAAAAAGACGGGTGCTAGAGGTTTGAACCTAGCCACGAGGCCCATAAAGGGCGGTCGGGATTGGGTCTACTTTTCGTAACCAGATTTGGACCTATCTGGAATAAATATTTCAGGACGGCCAACGTATCTGCAGATTTGTAGTCAGCTCCTGACACTGCTGACCTGTATAATTACGACACGTGTTCTATCTGCACATGGGTCTCAGTGGGTTATTTCGGTGGACGTGGGACCACGTGATTCTTGCTAGTGGTATAACGACAAGTTTATGGTTTTATGTGGAATGTCATAAAGAAAATTTATGAAATTAATATAGTTGTTTGGTTAGTTGTAATGTAAAATTTGAAAAATTTGTAATCAATATACTTTATTTTTAGCCATCAATATGCATGCTCATTTCTTCTAGTTTATTTATTAAATTACATATTTAATGAATGAACCCATCACTATTTATTGCAAAAGAATTTTAACCGTATTTATCACTATTTAATCCCCGACCCTATCTTATCACAAAAAAAAAAAAAAAAAAAAAAAAAAATCTCAACCTCATATTTGATACTTTACGTCCACAGAAAACTTTTGGTCGTCAATGCATACCAGAGTTTTTAAATAAGGTTTGATGGCTTAACAGTAGCGAGATTTGTTTGTGGAGCGAGCCAAACTATCAGAGTAGCACGTTAGCTTAGCTAACTAATGTTCTTTAGCTAACTATTATGTTCATTGTATCATCCTACCATATCTTTTCTCATTCTTTCACTAAAATAAATCATATTGAATTATTATTATTATTATTAGTTTTAAAAAATAATCTCAAAATTGTTTGTCAATTCACCAAAATTATAATCAACACACACACATATATAATTTCCAAATTCCCATTAAACCCCAAAAGAGATGATTTACCTTATTGTCTACGACAATCACAAAAGAAAAGATTGACCTTAAGTGAGGGTCAATCATTAAGGTCAATCAGGGCCAACTCGGATAGGCCCCGTCCAATCAAGGCCGATCAAGGTAGGCTTGGGCTCGGCTAAGCACAGCTAGGTAGGGCCTGTTTTGACCTTTTTAGGCCTTGAGTCAGGTTCAGGGCAGGCCTGGGCAAAACTAAAGATATCCAAGGTTAGACTGGGGTTTTAAAAGACTCGATCCAACCTAGCCTTATTGTAACCCTAGGTATCTGGATACAAATTAGATAACCCAAAACATAACTTATCTAATTTGTATGTATATCCAATTGATATTAAAAAAAATTAAATAACTAATAATCTTGAGGGTTCTTGAAGATTGAACAAGTTATAGAGAATGAATAAAAGATAACAATGAGACTAAGACAATTGGGAGATATCAACTGAGAGTATGCAAGGGAGACCCATGTAACAATCATCCAAGAGGATTGTCAGCCTAGTTTGTCACTAGGTGTTTACCCTTGTCGGACACAAGGTTGGGATGCCAAGGTTACAATACCAACCCTTATCTATGGCAACATAAGTTATACTAAGGCGTATAACTGGTGGATTGAAATCTTCTCCTGTTGTTGGAGAGGTGCCAGTCATGATTGTGCGGGTGGCCTTCACCTGATACGCCTACCAACAAAGGTTAATGCATTGGGTGAAAACCAATCATGCATGCTATCACGACTGACACAACTGAACGATAGGAGACGATTTCTACCCTAACATGTCCGGTTACAAAATGCTTAGATCATAATTCTAAATTGCAATTTAATGGTGTGGGAATGACCTTAAGGTCATTGGGGAAAGGTTTCATAGGTTGCCAGCTTGAGGGCAATCTCCCGAGCCACATCAATCAGCACATGAGAATTGTTGTCATCAATAAAGATCCACAAAGATAGAGAAGAGAGAATATTAATTGTGTGAGAGGACATGGAAAAGAATATCCAACTGTCTCACATGTTCGGGGATCTTTCTCCTCAAATCATTATTTTACCAAACTAAAATAAGGAAAATCATACTTTGCGTTCTATAACTCCACTCGAAAGTAAAAGGCAAGTCTGTAATTATTTAGGGAAAAAAGAAAGAGTTTTCTTTCTCTTGGATACTTATGTCTATCTGTTTTGAATGAATATATCGTTTTTAGGGAAAAAAAATGCCTATCTTTTCATTGAACCCTGCATTGACACAAACTATACAATCAGATAAAAAAGAAAACCTAGCCGATATATAATTCACATTTTTTTATCTAGAATTTTTCCAATGTCACTTTTATTCATTGCTATATGAATCGAAACACTTGACAAGTAGAATTTTGTTAAATAAGGTCAAAGTACCACTTTGCATGCTTTTCCCCCTTTGATAATGTTATGGATGATTATGATTCCATTTTTTATGGTTCAAATGAAAATGGAATCTTTTGACTGGAATTTGAAGAATTACTCAGCTCAATCATCATTCCACCTACTTGACATGAGCTTTATAAAGTATATGTTTGGATTGGTTTTTTGTCATTTTTTGAAATAAATTATCCCTAGACATCTATGCCATTGTCCATAGGTACTAACATATTCCCTCATGTAAAGATTCCATTATTATCAATGAATGACAGCAACAGATCCTTATATTTAGATGTAGTGATCGATGAAACCAAAGAACACCGCAAAGCCTTGAAAACGCATCATTTGGTAAAATTAAGAGAAATTGAACAATAATAAACTGTAGAAAACGCAGTGCCGTAGTACTTGATATTTGATTCAAGAATGGAAGTGTTACAGGAAGAAAATTAAAAACATCTACATCAGATATACTCATTATTTAAGAGAAATCAATGCGGTAGCTGACAAGTTCGCAAGAAGAGCAATCATGAAAATAAGATCTTTTGTATGGACTGAATGTCCTAATTTTATTACTAGAAAGGTGGTATGAGATGCTTCCATAGATCATGGTTTAGATTCTAATAATTGTTTTTCATTTCTACCCTCTAAAGGTATTCTGTCGATGGCAATATTGAAAGTGGGGTTTATCATTATTTGGAGGTTTTGATGTATTTTTTTTTATTAATACAATTTTATTGGCTATTAGCACAAAAAAAGATAATAATAATAAATAAAAAATAAATAAAAAAAACTTGAAAAGACATTGTCCGATGAAATCAAGATAAATGGGAATTTGGCGATATCAACCAAAACGTGGATAAGTGACTTGAAAAGAAATTGTTTGGTCAAATCAAGACAAATAAATAAATATTATGAATGCCAACACATATAGAGACTAGGGTTTTTGTAATTAGTATTAGATCGTTCAATGCATATCAATATTGGTCAAGACTTATAACAATTTCAGGAAAAAATTGGAGACTAGGGTTTTGTAATTAGTATTAGATCATTCAATGCATATCAATATTGGTCAAGAGTCAAGACTGATAACAATTTCAGGAAAAATTGGGATCAACCAATCTGATCACATCTCAATTTTTTTTTAATCTTTTGATGATAGGTATCAACCATGCAATGAATCTAACTGTCAGATGCCATATATTCATATATTTATGAATAAGGCTCTTTTGGTATAGTTTATATTTATGCTTATGAGCTATTATTTATGAATATAAATTATGAATCGTAAATAATATCTGTTTGATACCATTAGACATAAAGAAACAATAATAGATTATGTGATTCCCAAGTTGACACCCGACACTGAGAGGGGGCTGAATTAGTGACCACTAAAATTCTTTCTAATTCTGTGAAGTCTGTCCAATAAAAACACACACTGCTGTCAAGAGCTATCTATTAAAACTTTGCGGCTTTGAACTGGCTGAGGTAATCATTCATACATTTACTCTGTTAATACATTTCGTGTAACACACTATGCCACACACACCTACAGGTTTCTATACCAAAGGCTTGGCCTACCAAGTGTATACACCCAGACCTATAACCCACGCACTTCAAATGCACAACATAAACAAGTACATCCATATCCACATGACACACTATGTAACATGATGGATTCACATCGTCTCCTCCCAGTGGTTCTGGGAGGACGCGACAACCTATCTTGGATGGCCGCCACGTGGCCCTCGGGTGAATCCGAGACCCACGTCAGAGCCGACACCCCCTATCGGCTCGGCTTGTCGGAGGCCACGTGGTGACCACGGTACCGGCCTCGATCGGGGGTCTCGGAACATAAAACATATTTGAACCGATATAAACATATCCACGTCAGTGGCCATCCCCCACGGGAGGAGGGCAACCTTCTTGTGGTTGCCACCGTGGCTCCCTGAATTCGAGATCTACGCCCGGAGGAGACCCGGATGCGGAACATAAACATATTTGAACCGAATATAAACATATCAATACCTCATTGATGAGGGATCGATTAGTGATAGGAACCAATTAAGTCCGACCGATACCAACTGGTTCTAACAGTTAAAGCCGTTATTTTAAATCCTCAAAGAAGACGGTGACAATTAGATTGTGGGACCCATTCCAAATTTATTTGGGTTTTATTCACATGTGGCCCACCATACATTCCTTACTGCGATTGTCAATGTACAAGGCCCATTTTTGTCTGTTTATCTGGAGAGGCCCATTATTTGGAAGGAGTTTGGGCCCACTGTACCAGGTTTCAAGATATTTGAATCGTCCAATTCCGATCTGAATGGAGTAAACGGCCTGAATCGGCCGTTAGTCCAAAAATTTGGCAAATAAACCCATTCAAATGCAGTTTGAATCGCCGGGATTCGGTATCTTCTGTAACCGATTCCGATCCAATATGAACATGATCATTATCATTATTACCGCCTGGTCTGCCATATGAAGAAACTTGTCCCATGGTTGTGGAACGATTTTGATCTCATCAACCACATTGACCCTACATAGTATTTCGGGGTGTCAACGAGTCCATCCGGGATGATTTAGGTTTGGGCCGAATCGGTGTTGGGCTTTATAGGGTCTGATCAGAACATGTCAATTAAGAGGTTTGGGTGGGGTGGGACTGCCCTATACACCTAAATAATGGGCCGGTCCGGTTATGAGTTGTTGTCGGGCTTTACTTATAATGTTGGTTCGGGTTGAGAGCTCGGTAAGAAACCTGTTAAGGCCATCTAGAAGGGTGAGCCGTTAAAGTAGCGAAGCTATGATTTAATATTTGGTCTAAATTGGTTTGGTCCGGATTGTCTGCTTTTTTGGACCCGTTTTGGGCTAGTCCGGACCTGACGAGGACCGATAGGATATGCCATACCTCAACCCGAAACAAGTCTAATAACAGTTCGGTCCAGGTCGGTTATGGGTTAATCAGACCGACTCATTCTAGGCTACCAGTTCGTTCCCAAAATTAACACCCCTACATCGTAAGCATGCCACATCAGCCTTCTTAGCCTTTTCCCATTTGACAATATGGTAGAGGATTGATCATATCATGTATAGAACTAGATGCACATTATAGCCACCCGTGGCATATGTTTGAATTAAGAGTGTTAAAAATGAAACAAATCGTGTATCGAAACTGAATTGAATCATTTAAATTGAAATTGTGAAACTAATTATTAAGTGGTTAGATTCCGGTTTCAAAAATGAATTCGTTTAGCTAAAAAGATCAATTCTGGTTTCAAAAATAAAACCGTTTAAACCGATTATTTAGAATCGCTAAAACCGTCTAAATGGAACGTAAAGCTCCATTGTTACCCCTTCCAAAGTACATTGAAAACCTAAACCTTAATCCGAACCCACCCATTCTCTTTATTAAGTTCATGAATTGGATAAGGTGGTTCCATCATCTATGAATGTGTAAAGCAAATTTGGATTCCTTTTTTATTCTTGAGACAATAATGCATCAAGAATGTGGTTCTTTTATTGTATTTAATCATGTACGAGTTATAAATTTCATAAACAGACAAAAAATATTGAATTAAGATAGGGATGTAAATGAATAGAATACATTCTTGATGTGATCGTATTTGGATACCCTAAAACGGATATAGTGCAAATTGAATTATGATTCTGATTAATCATTTATATCCTTGGCCAAACTTTTCTCCCTCTTCCCCCGGGGTTAAGGGTGGAAGAAATGCATTGAAACTGTTTACATTAGAATCGGCAAACTGTTTGGAAAACATTTCAGTTTTGGTTTGGATTTTCACACCATTTATTATTTAATACGAATACATGCATAACCGTAATAGATTGTTTAAACCGGTTAGTTATTGACTATAGAAATTCCTAATCCCTAGTCCTAAACAAAGCTCCAAACTTTAAAATTGATATAGTTTATACTTATATTTATGAAAATAAATTATGAATCATAAATAATATCCGTTTAGTTCAGTTAGAAATAAAGAAGTAATAATAGGCTATCACAATAATGATCAACACTTTCTAAATCTATTTCTAGATTTTTTTATTATATTAATTTATTTTAAATATAAATAAATGCCATAAATATACCAACAAACAACTATATATATATGTCATAATGTACTATATATATTTAATTCTATATTACATAATGAAGAGAACTTTAACCTAAACCAAAATCATCACACTCATACACATACAATCTCTTACCGGCATTATATTTGATAAAAAATAGATGAACCAGTTCTTAGTTAAACTGTTGTGATATTTTAAAATTATTTTTCAAATATTAGGGAAAACTGATTAATAGCAGTTAAAACATTTAATTATGACATCAGAATAATTTAGAAACTGATCATTAGGGGGAACGGATGCATTAAGTCGTCTATAAACGACAAACAAAACTGTTTAATGAAAAATCGATTAAAAATCAAATAACTTGAATCGATTAATAATCTATTTGGGTAGCAATTTCGATACCCTTTAGTTAATTGATTTGATTTGGATTTTATCCTCCTATTACCATTTAATTACCTTATCTCTGGTGGATATGATTTCTTTTCAATCATTTTCTCAGTTGTTTTAAAATCGCAATTATCTTTTTCTCATTATCTAGAACCTTGTTGATGATTGATTGACAAAAACATTTTTTCAAATTTAGAATCGTTTTCAAATATAAATGTGAATAATTCCAATTTTTTTTTTTTTTTTGGTAAAAAGAATTACAATTTATAAATCATAGCAATAGTTAAATAATGGTTTCAACAAGAAAGTCCATTGTTCCCTTAAATAGCGCCATGCATATCACTTCTTTATTGCTCTTAACTTATAGCAAATCAGTTTTCCCTCCACTAATTATTTGCCAGGTGGCCTTTAAAGGATGACAGAGCTTACTACAAAAGATCTTTTTTGAGGTCCCTAATCCAAGATTAAACAACCATACAAGTGTCTTACACGTAAATTAGATGTACCAACCCGTGCATTACACCTGTGAGATCTCTATCGTCCAAATCTGTCCCCATTTGTAATCTATCGAGATCTTGAAAAGGGATAAGGCCAATGATCTGGAAGATTACAAGCCCTATCAGTCTACATTACAGCCATCTGGATAGGATGTCAATTTCAGGCTGTTACATGTAGTTGTTCGATGATCGATTATTAAACAGTTGTTCACGATGTAAAAGTGTAATCGGATCAAACCGAATGAACCAAATATAAACATGTCTATACCCCATCGATAAACAATTGATTAACTAAGCGATCTATCATGATGCATGATGTTAAAATGATAGGAATCGATTCTGACTGGTACAACTGTTATTATCAATCTTCAAAGAAAATGGGGACAATAAGAGTGTGGGACCCATACCAAATTATTTGGGTTTTATTTATGCGTGGCCAACCATACATTCCTTGCACCATGCATGCATAAGGCCTATTTTTGTATGTTTATCAGGAGAGGTCCATGATTTGGAAGGAGTTTGGGCCCCGTGTACCTAGATTCAAGTGAGGGATAATAAGGTGAGCCCCTATTGATGTGCAACACATGAGGGTCGATTGAATCTGAGCCCTCCATCAAAGCCGATAAAATGAGCCAATATTTTTTATCGGCTTATGCACTGGCTTGGATGACGGGCTTTGATTCAGCCGACCCTCACGTGTTGAACATCAATGGGGGCCGCCCCCTCTCTATCTGATACCGAGGATGGAGAGTATTTCAATCCTTCAAGAGAGATGAATCGTCCAATTCCGATCTAAATAGGGAAAAAGGTTGAATCGGCCATATTAGTCCAAAAAATTGGATAATAAAACCCTTAGAAATACAATCCAAATCTCCGGGATTCAGTATCTTCTGTAGCCGATTCCAATTCAACCTGAACATGTTTATTACGAAAGAAACGTGTACCATGGTTGTGGAACGAATTTGATCATAAGAACCACATTAACCCCATATAGTAAGCATGCCACATCAGCCTTCTTGGCTTTTTACCACATGACAATATGATGGAGGATTGATAATATAATGTGTAGAACTTAAAGCACATTATCGTGGATCCAAATCGTCTCCTGCGGTAGGAGGTTCCAGCCGTCGATCCAAAGACTTGGGTTCAGTCTGGCCGCCTGCCAATACATTGGGGGGTGGGCTGGCTGAAATCCGGCCCTTGGCAGGCTACAGGACCGCAGGAGAGAGGATTTGAATACCATTATCGCCAGCATATGTATGAATGGGACCGCATCCTGACTTCATAGATCCCCATTGACAGTGAGACAATGATACATACGCTCTCTCATTCTATTTGAATCTCTTACTCTCCATCTTTTTGTCTCCAAACGGTCCAATTTTTTTTTGAATATTTTAGTTCTAAACAAAAACCTTTGGATATGAATATCATTGGATTTATAATACTTTTCCAATTTATAAAAGTGGTCATTCTTTTAGAATCCATGAATAAATTTTAAGACTTTATCATTAAACTGACATTTAATCAACATATATACAATTATATTTTTAAACAGAAAATAAATCAACCAGTTTTTAGTTAAACTGTTATGATATATTTTAAAATTATTTTTCAAATATTAGGGGAAATTGATTAATGGCAAGTGGCAACAACACCATTTAATCATGACAATAGAATAATTTAGAAACTAATCATTAGGGGGAACTGATACGTTAAACCGTTTATCAACTGTAAGCAAAATTATTTAATAAAAAACCAATTAAAAATGAGATAACCTAAGCCGATTAATAATCTGTCTTTCTAGTAACAATTTCGATACCTTTTATAAATTAATCAATTTGATTTTGGTTTTACACTCCCATGTACCAATTGATACCCTTACTTCGCGTGGATATGATTTGTCTCAGTTGTTTCGTAATCGTCTTTTTCTCGTTCTCTAGAACCTTGTTGATGATTGATTGGCAAAATCATTTTCCAAACTTCGAATCGTTTTCAAATATAAATGTGAAGAATTTCAATTTTTAAATCATAGCAATCGTTAAATAATGGTTTCAACAAGAAAGTCAATCGTTCCCTTAAATAGCACCATGCATATCACTTCTTTATTTCTCTCAACTTATAACAAATCAATTTTACCTCCACGAATGATTAGCCAGGTGGCCTTTAAAGGATGACAGCTTAACAAAAAGATCTTTTTTGAGGTCCCTAATCCAGGATTAATCAGCCATACAAGTGTCATACCTGAATTAGATGTGCCAATCGGTGCACTACACCTGGGAGATCTCCTACCATCCAAATCTGTCTCTATTGTAAGATTGTAATCTCTCGACATCGTCAAAGGGATAAGGGCTATGATCTGGATAGGGTGTCAATTTCAGGCCGGCACGTATAATTGTCCTTTGATCGATCGTTCATGATGCAAGAGTATAGTCTGATCAAACCTACTGAATAAACCAAATTAAACATGTTAGCGGATTCCGACTGGTACAGCTGTTATTTTCAATCTTCAAAGAAAATAGAGAGAATAAGAGTGTGGGACCCTACCAAATTATTTGGGTTTTATTTACACGTGGCCAAACATACATTCCTTGGTGCGATTGTCAAGGCATAAGGCCTATTTTTCAATGTTTATCTGGTGAGGCCCATGATTTGGAAGGAGTTTGGGCCTACTGTACCTAGGGTTCAAGAGATATGAATGGTCCAATTCCAATCTAAATAGAGAAAACGGTTGGATCGGCCATTAGTCCAAAAAATTGGCAATAAAACCCTTAATACATACAGTCCGAATCGCCGAGATTCAGTATCTTCTGTAGCCGATTCCGATCCAATCTGAACATGTTCATTAGGAATTGTGGAACGAGTTTAACTTAAGAAACACATTAACGCCACACAGTTAGCATGCCACATCAACCAATTTGATGGAGGATTGATAATAGAAAAAATTACACGTACTATCCCTATAGTTTGGACTAATTACATTTACCATCCACTAGTTTCTGACAATTATAAATACCACTCCCACTATGATAACTGATTTCCGTTAAATGATGATGTCATTTAAAACTAATAATTTTACACACTATAATACCCTTAATGGAAGTTGAAATGTCTTATTTAGTCTTATCGTTTTCACCCTACCCTTCTAAATGCATTTTACAAAGAGTATCTTCCATAAGTCTAGCATCTCCATAAGTCCGGCATCACGATCTTCCAGCAGCAACACCTCTTCATTTTCATCATTTTTTAATCTTAAGTTTACTTTACTTTTCAACTCAAAACCTATCATCAGAACATACCGATTTCAATTCTATCATCACTGTAGAGCAGGTAAGCATTTTTCCTCTCTTTGGAAAACGATCCTCTATAATGAGGCCACCCCTGTAGTGAGGGTCCCATCCATTTAAAGTAGATCTGTACGTATCCCAATTCATTCAAAGGGTATCGGGATACACGTGGATCTACTTTGAATGTTGGCATCCTCACTACAAAGGATCCCAATCCCCATTATTTCCTCTCTTTTTTTTTCTTCATTACAGTTATCAATACTGATTAGTGGATGTGATTTTAGCCCAAAGGACAGTTTTGATTAAAGTTAGTATGATAGAATGTTAAAGTATATGAAGATTGATGATAAATGGATTCGCTTCTTCATTATTGCCGGAGCTTGAAGTTCGATGTTGTCGCTGGAGATAATGGCGAATTCCACGATCGCAGAGGATTTGGGAGTGAAATAAGGCTTTTCTAGTTAAAATGAAATAGGTTTTGTTTGCAATAGAAGGTTAAAATAGTAACTTTCATTTTTCTCAGTTTAAAATCATAAGGGTATAAATGTCTTTCATTTTTTTGGATTTTTACCGTCAGTTAAATGAGACTGGGTGTAATTGTCAGAAAATACTGGGTGGTAGG
Organism: Protea cynaroides; assembly: GCA_028583415.1. Taxonomy (NCBI): domain Eukaryota; kingdom Viridiplantae; phylum Streptophyta; class Magnoliopsida; order Proteales; family Proteaceae; genus Protea; species Protea cynaroides. The sequence goes on along the minus strand of CM053269.1, from coordinate 70,297,122 downwards.
TGATATTAATCCAAATTACACGTGTAGTAGGTGTAATTTTCCCTATAATAAAATATCTAGACTATAAAAGAAAAGTGAGGATGTTTCGGAGGGAACTTTGTGATTTTCGTTTAGATGTGAAAAAGAGAACTTAGCAGAGAGACCTAGAGAGAGAACAGTAAAAGAAAAGGCTTAAATGCTCAATGATTTTCTTTCGATTTCTCGAATCTCAGTTTATTACGACGGTGATATGGAGATGATGCAGTGGTGACTGTATTCCGTTCTCGAGAGTGCAATTTTCACACTAATCAATGGCGGCACCATGTTGAATATTCTAGGGGATTTTGAAGTTTTGTTTCATTTCGTTGATTATAAATGAGGTATTCTCTTAATCAATTTTTAATTTCTTATCTACTTAATTTAATATGATAGCCGATCACATTTAGTTGGAATAAGACTTTGTTGTTGTTGTTGTTATTTATTTGATATGATGATTTACTATGCTGAATATTCATGATCGTAAATCTCTTTGAATATGGATTTCCTATTATTTTATAGCCTAGTTGATTCTTATATATCTGGCATTGATGTATGGATATTTGTGTGTTTTCATCGATGCCGATTTATTAATTTTTGTTTTGTAATACAGAATTTCATTCTATGTTTTCCGGCTCAACCGAAATGATTGTTTTGATTTAGATTTACCTTTCCAAATTCTTGTAACATTAATATCATGATAAGCATAGTTTTAGGAGTATTTTAAGTCTCACATTTGGCTTCACTTATTATATTTTCGGCCATTCTTCTGAAATGATTGATTCAATTGATTTAATTTGGTGCTTGGTTTCGTTCAAATGCTTATGTGTTGGACATTGTGGTTAGCCGGAAACAAGCTTTATTGTCAAAATGAATCTATGTCACTGATTGAGGGGGTGTTTGATAACATTCCAGAAGTTGGATTCTGATTTTTGGATCATAAATAGAATAGAAATCTATTGGTAATCCGGTTCAAACTTCTGGAGAATCCATGGGTGAACCAGCTCCAAATGGACTCTATAATCCAATTTTTTGGAACATGAAATAGATACTTTTTGATTTCGGAGTAAAATTTTGAAGTAAAAAAAAACCACCCCACACCACTACTACCACCAACCACCACTACCACCACAACCACCACCAGCTACCACCACCACCACCCACCGCCACCACTACCCACCGCCACCACCATCCTCAACCACCACTACCCACCCACCACCACCACTGCCACCCACCATTGCCACCACCACCAGCCACCCACCCCCACCAGCCACCAGCCACCACCACCAATCATCACCCCCCCATCGCCACCACCACTGCCACCACCACCACCACCACCCACCGCCACCACCACCAACCACCACCACCACCACCACCACCCACCCACCCACCACCACCGCCACCCACCCACCCACCCACCCACCACCACCACCACCACCACCACCACCACCCTCAACCCACCCACTGCCACCCTTCGCCACCACATCCCACCCACCACCACCGTCACCAACCATTACCACTCACCACTAGTGCCACCATCCGCCACCCATCACCACCGTTCTGGAGTCCATGACTAAATTAAGTTAACAAATATGTTTCTACTCCCTCCTGAATTCTTTTGAAATTGGAGTAGAAATTTGAACCAGAAATAAGAATCCCAGAGTTGAAGTTTTATCAAATAACCCCATAGGTGATTAAAGTGGCTACTAAAGCCTTTGAGGAATTCGCTGATATTCATTGTCTTCGCCCATTGGAGCTCTGGTTAATTCCTCACAATTATCTGGTTTAGTTCCATCTTGGGTGCCTCCGGCGCCTGAGAATTTCAAAATCAATACAGATGTTGCTATGGCTCTGGATGGGTCGTATAATGCTATTAGTATGGTGTGCGGGAACCACGTTGGACAGCTTGTCTTTGCGGCGACGGAATCGGTGGGTTTGTCTTCGATTGCGGTTGGCGAAGCTTTGGCTATTCGTCGGGCTATTTCCCTAGTAGTTAGTTTTCGATTGACCCAATTGGAAGTGGAGACGGATAATCTTGAGGTGGCAAACTGTTTAAGCCAAAATTCCAGTCCCTCTGATATATTTTTGGATGATGTTATTAATGATATTCGGGCTCTTGTAAACCTGACATGTATAGTTGCTTTTACTCATGTTACTAAGCCAGTTAATTCTGCGGCCCATCTTTTGGCCCAACAGAGTTCTATGGGGGTCAGTCTTAAGGTGTGGGATGGTTCCTCTGCCTGGCTTCTTAAGCTTTGTAATGCTGATGTTTTAGTGGATCTTCAATAGAAAGGCCACTTATCCAATATATATATATATAGGAAATCGTCTGTCGGCCTGCGATCCGAGCAACCTGCAATCACAGAGATGAGACAACGGAGTTGGGCGACTAAGCATCGGGTACATTCCGATGCCTAAGTCAGATTCCCAATGTAAATAGTCAAGAGATAGCAGGAAGCTGTCTCCAGTTTAGAGAAAGAGGGGAACGATGAGAGAGTTTGAGCGTACGAGAATGAATGATGAGGTTGTGAGATGATGTTACCTTGAGGGATCGTCCTCTACTTATAGAGATTGGGAAGAAGTATGGAGGCACCAGGACTCAGGGAAGTAGATCGCCAATAGGACTGCCAAGTGTCGCTTTGAGGGACACCCAGGTCATAGACTCCGAGCAGGAGTGGGAGACTGTAGCCAAGGAAGCTAAGTCGGTCGACAGTGAGGGTGACACGCATCACCGCACAGATAGTCGTATGGCCATGATGATCGGCATCGTATCATACTAGGAGAATGACTCATCTGCCGTGATATAATTGTTTTAGGACTCTGACCTCTGACAAAGAAACATAACTGAGTAGGTCTATACCTCCGACCGGTACCGTGTCCTAACAAGACTGTGACTGCGAACGGTATAAGCCGAGTGCACCACATCACACACACACACACAAAACACACACACACACACACACACACACACACACACATATATATATGTAGCTATGCAGTGGGGATGTACTATGTTAGCACTCATATACACTTGTACGTGATAGGGAAAAATGTCAGATTTGTGCGGTTGGTCGGTCACACACTTTTAGAATAGGATGAGAAGCCTGGGATAAAATAGGACAATTTGCTATCTCCTCCAATGTATCCCCCTTCACGTAAATTCATAATAATAATTTAGAATAAGATTTCCACCGCACCCTACGTTGTGTGTAGCGACTCAATTTAATTTGTTTAAATAAATCCGAGGCTCCAACGAATCGTCTTTAGGAGAGATTCCCATATTTTAGTCATGATTCCAATCACATCAAGAGATTCAGTTTAATCCTAAAATGTTTCATTCTTGTTTTCAAAAGCATTTCATTCATTATTTCATGTCGCTTTTCGAGTGGGTCAAATGCCAATCCAATAGCTTCGAATACTTCGTTAGCCTGAATTTGGTGTAAGAATCTTTTGAAACTTAGTCATCCATTGACCATTAATGTCAAAACAGTAGAGTATAAGAAATAAATATTATGGGTTTGACTTCGGATCTAACAATTTGGGTGCCTTACACCTTCCCAAACTGTAACCTAGATGCTTACCCGATATTTGATGAGACCAAATCCTAATTTGGGATATGAGTCATTAGATGTCTCTTCTAGTGAGATGACAATTTTACAGGTCATAGACCTCAATTTAGGTAACGACTCCGATTTATTACTGTCTATTGACGTAGGTGGACAAGATCACAAGGAGAAACCCTTATGATTTACAAATCCCTCATTTTCCATCAAATTCCTAAGAGGAGAATTAGTCAGATGGAGTGGAATTGCAAGTTGGGGCAATGAATTGCAGGTAGAGGAGAAGAATAATTGTAGGTCGTAGAGAAGAAATAAAGAGGGGAAAATATCATGTACTACCTAGATAGTTTGAGAAACATCACCTAAGTACCACCTCATGGTTTCTGACATCATCAATTACCACTCAAATTTTTAAAACCATAACAAAAAGAACTAAGCCTTTAAGATGGTTTCGTTAGATGCTGATGTCAGCTCAAAACCAATTTTTGGTTGATAGTAATGCCCTTACTATAAGGGAAAAAGTCTACACAAAAAAAACGTCATTGTTTTCCACTTTTCATCACCTGGTCTAATATCTTCGTCGGGAAATCAAAAGCGTCGCCAGCAACTGAGAAGGTGATCTTTTTCACTTCACCTTTGCCGATGGCCAAAAAATAGAGTTGTGGAATTCCAACATCGAATTTGTCGTTGAAAACAGCCCTTCGGATCCTGGTAGCTTTGGGCTTCCAGCAAATTTTGGTGATTACTTTATCGGTCCTGGTCTCGAGCAATTAATCCAGTATGTCGCAGAGAATGATCCGAATCGCTATGATACGCCTCTGGCATCAAAATCCTTCGTCGAAGCACTCCCAAACATTGCTATTTCGGAGGAATTGCTGGCTTCCAATTCCTCCCAGTGTGCGGTTTGTAAGAACACATTTGTGTTAGGGACGAAGGCAAAACTGATGCCTTGTAAGCACATTTATCATTCTGATTGTTTTGTTCCATGGCTTGAGCTCAATGTCGGCAAACTCCCAATCTAAGGGCTGGAAAGTAATGGCAGTGGAATAAGGGGAAATGCAATTGAAACACTGGGTCGTTGAAATAGCTGCCTCTCCTCCGAGTATCCTCAACAACAAATGATTCCACACTCAGGGATTGGCTCCGGCAGTGCAATTCGAATAGTGATTCCAGTGTACACAGCCACACCTGCGAGGCCACCATCATCGAATCCTTCAACACCACAGATAAAAGAAGCCACACAGTCACACCAATCCTCAATTGCAATCTACGCACAACCAATAGAAGAGTTCTCATAAGCAAGCTTAGAGCTCAACTGAATGCATATATGAACATGAATAACAACCTACTACTATTCTAATAATTTATTCTCAACCTATAATTATCATGTTGTGCAAATCCTTGCTTGTTCGATATTGTTTTTCTCTACCTTTGAATCCATGATTTCTTTTCATGGGTTTTGCAAATGTATTGGACTTTTTTTTCTTCTCTACAATGGGAGAAGAGGAGTGTAAGACCCGCACTCTACTAATTTGGTCTAACCTGGGTTAACGTGTCATGTGTCTTCCCATCATAACCGGGTCAGACGAAGCAACCAGATGACAGAACCACAAAGAAAGGTACAAAATTGATAACCCTAAGCTTGTCCGATTGGATTAATAGAGTTGTCCGGTTTACGTATTATGCGATCAGACATTTGACCGGTCAAACATAAAATAGACTCCAAGAATAGAAAAGTTTCCTAGTTTGTTTGAGAGACTCCCCTAATCAGGAAAGCACTCCAATTAGGAGATTCACCCCCCCCCCCCCCTCTCTCTCTCTCTCTCTCTCTCTATATATATATATATATATATATATATATATATATATATATATATATATATATATATATATATCCTTTCCCTCTACTTTCTCTCACTTTTTGATCAGTCACAACTCTTAGAGACTGAAAGGACATCTGGGAGAAAAATTATGGAAGAGGAAGATGCTGTGAAGAAAGAAGGAGAAGAAGAAAAAGAATTCATCGTCGGTTTCCAGCAAACATCGACAAGAAACTAATGGTAAGTTTTTTCATCACTGTAACTAGGGAAGAATGTGAGGTTGGACTCATATCCTTTAGAACTAGTAGATAATTTCACTATTGTATGAGACGTACGACATAGTGAGTTTGATTACTGTAAAATTATCGAAACGGAACCCTAACTTAACCCTATTGATTGTCTAGGATTCTTAATCAACTCAAGCTACATCTAAGATCTTGGAGAGAGTCAACATCACTCAACAGGTGAGGGACAAGATCCTAAATTAATTGGTTAATAATAAACTATCTTATGTGTACGTTGATTTTTTTTGTTTGTGCATATAACATGTCATCCAATTTTTGTTATTATTATTCATGCATATTATTTTATTCTAGTTCTTATGATGATTGAGGATAAACATGTGTTTGTGTATTATTGGGGTGTTTAGTGAGGAGAGGTTGGAGCCTCAAACCATTTACTATACTGACATCGTTGTATCGCTGTTACCTTAACGTGCTTAGTACGTCGCAAGGTATTAGGAGGAGTGCTGGCAGTGTTGGCCATAGCCTTACTGTTAGGTTCTAGCTCTATCTATGTTCCGCATTGAAGGATGCTGGAGTAAGACCTTGGATACACTTTATTGACATCTAGGATTGGTTAGTTATGAACCTAGTTTGCAAATCCTCGCCAGTAAAAACATGCGTACTGGTACGGGTAGGGTCTTAGGGGGGTGCTGATGGTTTGGTTGTAGCCTGTCATTGGCCTCTAGCTCTATCTCTATCTTGTAGTGAGTGTTATGAGACGAAGACGGTTTTAGTTGGAGCCTGATCGTTGAGTATGTTCACACTCTCATGTATGGAGGTATGGTTGTAGCATATCCTTATCATAGCACATTATAAACTTAAATCAGACCAAATGATTGAATACCACATCATGCAAATTGCTTGCTGCATGTTTTGCTTTTTACTAAGCTAAGTTGTGAGCTCACCCCACGAATTCGTACTTTTTTTAGTTGATGATGCAGGTACTATGATTGAAGATTATATTAGTACGCCATCTTATGGACATATGACGGCTATGGACGTACAATTGATGGAGAACGAGCATGACCCGTCATGCGAGTGTCATTACTGTGTTTACCTTTAGGGTTTTGCTTCAAGTTGGGATTATAAACTTGTAATGGGATTTCTTTAATTTTGTTTTGGTCAGTATTGAGATAATTGATTTATTTATTTATTTAACATCTAGACTCTTAGTTCATTAGTAAAGATTTTCGCTGATTATTTGTTTATTCTGATTATCTAGTTAATGTATGATTTGAATTGTTGGCATGGTCTTATGAGATCCTGGCTTGAGTCGTTGGTTCATTAACGATTTGAACATACTTCTGATTCGTTCAGAATTGGGGTGTGACAAGGAGAATTGTGTTTCAATTTAATGGGATTGGTCTTGGGAAGGAGATCATGGAGAAGCTACTGGAGGAGTTGTTGCTTAAGGGCATGATCAACATCGCCTTGTATTCGGAGCTATGATAACACCTGTGGGGCTTCAACCTAAAAATTTGGCACATCAGCCAAATTTCTTTATCAGTTTGAGATCTTGGGATGACTCTTGTACTTAGCCGTCAAATTTATCTAATGATCTTTTTTTATTCGTTTCAGGCTTCTCTCTCAATAATCAATAGATCTTGCTTGCAAATTTCAGGTATGGTTAGTCAATTCCCAACAAAAAACAAGGGGACAGCGGTTCAAAGAAGCAAAAGGTCCAGAATTTCGTCAAAGAAAAAACACCTTAAGAACTTAGGTCAAAACGATGAGAAAGTGAAAGCCTAGGAAAAAGAAAGACGAAGATAAGATGTAGCATTTAAAATGAGAAGGGTGTAGACATCTAGAAAAAAATTTGAACTCTCTTCCGTCAGTTAGTGGAGTGCGGTTGATGATTTTTTAAACCATGGGGTGGTTGGTGATGTTTCTCAAACTATCTGGGTAGTACGTGATATTTTTCCAATAAAAAATCTAGGAGAAGAAATTGGAAGTGTAAAACCTTAACTTCAATTTCAAATGAGTGTAAAATTGAAACTTCATTGCCAAATAAGAGTAGATTTGCTATTTTGGTAAATAAGGCCCAACGAGATTAGCAACTGATGGACCACACTAGATAGATAATATCTTTCTTCCAATAAGGCAGGTTTGTGTCGACTCTAAATCACTAGGGGGTCTGCCTGTAATTAGACCTAAATACATGAGAGGTTCGAGTAATTTATCCATTAAACAATGATTACTTTATGTGTCTATCTTTCTCCTCCGATTCAAAACTTTTCTTTTCTTAGCTTCCAAACATATCCTTAAATAACAAAACCCTAGAGAAAATGAGATTAGATTTCGAGGAAGGTTGAAGATGGGTCTAGCCCAAAAAAGTCCATGTCTTCTTAACAAGGGTTCAAAAAAAAAAAAAAAAGACCCAAGACTCTGGGCATAAATGAGATCCAACCCAGACTTCATTCTACATGATTCACATCGTCTCCTCCTAGTCATTTTGGGAGGACAGCGGCAACCTCCCTCGGATGGCCCCCACGTGGTTCTTGATGAATCTGAGACCCACGTCCGAGCCGACACCCAGCCGACAAGCCAAACCGACAGGGGATGTCGGCTCAGACTTGGGTCTCGGATTCACCCGAGAGCCACGTGGCAGCCATCAGAAGCAGGCTGCCTCGTCCTCCCAGAATGACTGGGAGGAGAGGATGCGGATCCCATTCTACATGTGGCATAATTAGTAAGTTTGCATATTAGACACAAGTAATATGCGAACCATATTATTGAGTGGAATAAAATGATTTTTTTACAAACTAGTACATAAATTCAAAAAAAATTCATGTTTTTTTTTTATATTTTATTTTTTATATATTAAAACATATTATACACGAATAATATGCATTTAGCGTATTAAACGTTAAAAAAAATTAAACAAAAAAAAAAAAAAAGTAAAAAAAAAAAAAAAATCTTCCTATCAACTGTAAAAATTTAGAATAGAGAAATTATCTCAATGCTTTGCATAGAGATTTTGAATTGGTACGTTACAATGTATATGTGTGAAGTGATTTAAGGAAATAAATTTGTGGAGTGATTTAAGGAGATAAATCTGTGGAGTGATTTATGAGATAAATCTGTGAAGTGATTTTTGAGATAAATTTGTGGAGTGATTTAAGGATATAAATCTATGGAGTGATTTAAGGAGATAAATCGATTTAAAGAAATAAATCGTAAGAGTTTAAAATTACGAATTTCAACATACAAACTTCAAATTGACATGAGAACTGTTACCCAATACTTCTTGCAGGATTATCCTTGTCACCTACAAAAGGATTATCATTGTCATCTTCAAACCTTTAATTAGATGATGATTTTGTGTAAGTTTTATAGATTGCAAGATTTCTTTTTTATAAATTTGTAGTTGTATACTATTATTCTATTTATTGAATGATATAGATATCAATTGCATAGTGAATCCATGTTTGCATTTTTACTCCAAAGATTACTGTATCAAACACATACCATATTAATGCTTATAAAGTTGAAGGGAGGGGGGGTTGGAAGTTTCCTGTTAATGAGGAAATGATCAAGTTAATTATGGTTAAGAGTCATTTTTAAATTAAAGGATTTAACTCCTGCCATCTCCAACATTTCCCTAGGAGAAATGCTCATAGCTGGTGTTAGCATTGTTGGTTTCAGTTGAACGACTTCTCGTACTAGGGTAGAATTGGAAATCATTGTTTTGGGTTGTCTTGGCAAAATGTTGAAGCTACTTGAAGATTTCCTTTCACGGGGTAAGGTAAAAGCTAGCTCAGCAACTCTTCAAGGATGAGGCTTTGCCCAGGGAAGGGGAAAATTTGAATAGGAGCCGATTAATCAAACCGAGTACGGTTTGATTTTACCATAATCATTATTTTGTCAAATATTTAGTTGAAATCCGATAAACAAAAAAGGTCTATCTCAACCATATGTCTTATCATATTCACGATTTTTTTCATCCCACTTTCTCTCTTATAGATAGATACCTTTCAACACAAAAGTGAGTTCTACCCATAGTTATTTAATTCTCCGAATTATTCTTTCGAAGCGAATAATACGAATAATTCTCTCGAATTCGAATTATATTCAATGATTCTTTAAAATTCTCTCGTTTTTTGTCTAGAAATAATATCGCGAATAATTCTTTCAAATCCGAATTATACCGAATAATTCTTATACTAAAAAAATTATTATTTTAGTGGAGGACTTAATGCCTTAATTCTCAAACAAAGTTTTTCGTAAAAAAAAAAAAAAAAACTTAATGCCATAACTATTTGCATCTTTTCCAATCTAAGACTAATTATAAGTCTAAAAATCACGTTATAATACAAAACAGATCATTAATTTCATTTTTTTTTATGTGAGATTAAATATGAGTATGAAAATTGAATCACAATACAAAATAAATCATTAATTTTGTTAGACAATGTAAAATTAAATATGAATATAAAAATCATAGCATAATAAAAAACAAGTCATTACTTTCGTGTGCTTTTTCAATCAGGATTAAATATGAGTCTAAAAATAAATATTATAATACAAACCATGAGGAAGTAATTAACTAACATGAAAAATAGATGGATTTCATGAGGATGATTGGATGAATTTATGAAAATGTTTGATATTATGAACATCAACTTTACTAAATTGGTATTGCAATCATGATAAAATCTAATGATCCACATTATATACTGTAATGAAATATTACAAATCCACCTTTATACACACATACTCATCTATTATGTATTATATTGTTATTTATACATTAAATATTATTCTAATGTCACTTGTATATTATGCAGATGTGATAATTAATTGATAGTGTGAAATATGAGCACCAAATATTAAAAATTAACATCCGAATTTATTTTAAACAAAAGAATAATTCCCGAACCGATCCGAATTCGAATTTGATTTTAAGTCCATTTTTTTGACCGCATCTTTGATCGAATTCTCAAATTATCAAAACGACTCTTTCCGAATCGTTATCTTTTCGAATAATTCTCAAATCCGAATTAAATAACTATGGTTCTACTTAACAATTAGATCATTTGGACCGCCAACAACTGAGCAGCTCCATTGATTTTGACATTTGATCCATCTTTTCAAAAAGAAAACACTGAAATTAATAAACAAACTTGTATCGGTGGGTTGTAAAGTTGTCAAAAAAGCCATGTTTCTTACATGGCCCACATAGGAAGGTTTTTGTAATGCTTTGTATGTAATTTTGTTTTTCAATGTTTGTTTCCATGAGGTAAAATACAATGATCTATAAGGGAGAAGGAAAAAAAGTTTCATATTTCTTTTACCTATTGGAAGTAAACATTGAATTTTATATTTTACTTATAGAATATTACATGTAACATTTTACGGTAAAAATTTATATCAAAACAAACAGAGCCCAAGTGAATTATATTCTTTTATATAGATTCATGTCTTTCAAGCAGTTATGTTCAATGCCATACTTGAAACAAAGTCTCAACTATTCATGTCTTTTCTAAGCGCCTCCCTTAGAGTCAGTCATCTTAGGTATGTCCTTAGTTCTTTTAAATCTTTCTATCTGAATCAAATCACTCTCTGTACTCGAGCATCTAACGATTTCTATTAAACATAATCATACCATCTCAAACGAATTTTTTATAGCTTATCATGTATAATACGATCATTATTTACCTTATCTTTCCTAAAAACCCATTAATCCCTAATAATATTCTGAACCAGGCTTTAGCTTTTCTTTGATCTCCTTGTTTCTTTCATGGCTGATTGCTCCATTTGGATGGAAGTGAAATGAAGGGAAAAGAAATAAAATTATTTATGTTTTAAGAAAAAAAAGAAGAGGGGATGATATACACACTCCTACGTAAACGGTCGGATTCAATTGGATTACAGGGTATGGGCCTGAGATTGACACCCCTACAATTACCAAATAATTGGTTTGATTCAGGCTTTTCGGACTGGTTCGGTTAGACTGTCGGTACGGGTCCGGGTTTGACACACCCTAGTTATAGTTATAGTTATAGTTGGATTGTCTTTATCCATAGGACCATAACCAACCGACAAGAAAGACAGCAGAGGGACCACTAATCCCATCTGGGCCATCTCTGTAACACATTTATGTGGGTGGGTTCAAATTTCAGCTTTTTAAAGTGCGTATTCATCAAACTTTTCTATCCTGATTAACTTTTCCCTTGTTATGGGCGGAAGGTAGCTCACTAGAATTGTGTGTCTGCTACAAATTGAATCCTAATTTCTTGGATTATATTATTATTATTATTTTTTTTTTTGGGGGGGGTGGGAAGGGGTGAGCCTTGGGAGGGTTAGGGGTTTTAAGGGATCATAAGTACTGGTTGGCTTTGACATTGGATAGTAGGTTGGGAAACATGAGCTTGAATTTGGTGGTTATTATTGAATTGATAGATATGATATAGTTGGTGGACACCATGTTTGGGTTGAACTAATGAGACAGAGAGGACTTAATGGGGAAGTTACGGCTGAATCTCCTCTTCCAAGTTGTTAACCGAAAGCATGTATATTAAACAAAGTCACAAACCCTCCAGTCTTCATGTCATGGGCCTGATGATTGACCAATTCCTCTACCCTGCTTCTTTTCCTTTGCAAGTATTTTATACCTGGATTCTTGAATCTTTTGCTTCTCAGGTGGTGGCAAACAATATTGCTTGCATTGCAGGAGATAACCGCTCATAAGGCTCGGCTTGCTACTCGCCATAACCGATATCTATAGGCTCCATACTTTCATTGTTGGGCAGCAATGGTATATTTTTAAGATTTGTCAATTGCAAGGGGTTTAAATTTGAAAGAGATCCATTTCATCATCGGATTTTGTTCTGGCTTTGAGGGTGATTCGAAGGTTGGGCAGTTAAAAAAATATTATTTTAGAAAAACTTAATGTAGTTGAGATGAGGATGTTGAGATGGATGTGTGATAAATTTAGGAAGAATAAGGTAAAAAATCATCGTATTAGAACTGATTTGAGAGTAGTATTAATACATGATAAACTATGATAAGGTTGTTTGAAATGGTATAATCATATTCAACAAAAACTGTTAGATGCTTCAATATGGAGTGATTTGATGAAAGATCTAAAAGAGTTAAGAGGCAAGCCTAAGATGATTTTAGAAGAAGTGGTGAAGAAATACATATATAACTTAAACTGAGAAGAAGAATCCATGTAACTGAACAATTTAGTTGAGAAAAAACTTCATTGTTGTTGTTGCTCTTTTAAGAGGTTGGGTTCCTAAACACTTTAACTAAGGTTTTAGTAATCCATATCTAACATGGTATTAGCCGATGCCGATGCCGATGCCGAAACCGATCAAGTAAATATCTAAAAGAGTTAAGAGGCAAGCTTAAGATGATTTTAGAGGAGGTGGTGAAAAAATACATATATAACTTAGACTGAGAAGAAGAATCCATATAATCGAACCATTTGGTTGAGAAAAACTCATTGTTTTTTTAAGAGGTTGGCTTCCTACCTTTCTAGGTGTATCCATATCTAACATGGTATTAGCCGATGCCGATGCTGAAACCGATCAAGTACAGATCCAATTGATGATTTAACACTTTGGATATATATATATATATTGGTATTATCGGTATCAATCATGAATCAACGAATCCGATATCAATTACTAAAACCTTGCTTTTAACAGTAGAACACAGATGAGTTTTTTGATGAACAGTGCCTAAGAACCAAATTTAACATATTTACAGTAATAACCACCTTCCCACATCTTCATTCCATACTCATTTCTTTCTTGCAATTCCCTCATAACAAACAAATAGCTAATGTATAACCCATTCAGAAACATATGACAACCTTATCCCCAATCTTACTACTTTCCTCTCCCCCTACCAAGAATTCAAGAGGAGAGAGAATAAAAAGAAATTTAGGATCCCATATGAAACAAAGTAATAAAAAAAAGGAGAACAAAGAAAATCAGGAAAGAAAAAAAAAAGAAAAGAAAAAAAAAAGAATTTTTTTACTTCTCATTTTTCACAATTTTTTTTTTCTTTTTCTTTGTTGTTTCATCTACCCTCATTTGTTAACTGCAATGATCCATCTTTCATCAATTTCAAACTGAGATTATTGAACCGTTCTCGAGAATACTGCCTTGATGCTTTCCTCCAATCTGTGCCTGCCTTCATCATAGTGGCAAATTCTTCATAACTAATGCGTCCATCCTGCAGTATTGTAGAATGATAGTCAGATAGAAACACAAGTGAAAAACACACTGAAACAGTGAAGAATGAACATGAATGGCCTGGGGAAATGGCGATGGATATTTAACACCAACCTTGTCAGTGTCCACATCGTGAATAATGGCATTGATGACTTCTTCACCATCGGTACCCACTTCATCAGCCAAAGCTGCTCGTAGCTCTTCGATCTCTATGTAACCATTCTGGTCTTGATCAAAGAATGAAAAAGCTTTACGAAGATGTTCATCATTCCCAATCTTTTTCATGTGTACTGAAACTGCAACAAACTGTCCATAATCCAGACAATCTACGTCCGCCTGTAAAAACCAGTTTGAAATATTTTCAAATGAACAAAGGTGCTCCTTCACATAATGCCAACTAGCAGGATCTTAAGATAAGTAAACAGTCTCAATGTCTCAATCAATTTGTACAAAATTGCAAGCTACAAAAAAAAGAAGCTAAGAAAAACCGTAAGATGTACTTACATCCTTCATTAGAGCTGCGAGTTCCGGTTCAGGGACTGTGTGTCCAAGCTTTTGCACTCCAGCTTTTAGCTGCTCAAGGTTGATCTTTCCAGTTTTTTCAGTGTCCATCATATCAAATGCTTCCTTTATTCCAGCCACTTCCTCTAGTGACAAATGTTCAGCAATCACCTGTGGCGGTGAAAATTTCAGTTCAGTATCAACTATCAAGGGACTCTACTATTAATAGAAGACAACACCCAACCAAGACTGATTATGTTCCACAAGCTTTGTATCCTTACCCTTAGGGCTCTTTTCTTGAGCTTGTTCATTGCGGAGAATTGTTTGAGTCTTGCTATGACACTCTCACCCAGATTGACATTTGGAGCCTTCTTAGCATTTTGCAACCAAGGATGATCTGCATCCAGAAGTTCAGGACAGTTAAACTTCATGCTTGTACAGGTATCCACTTAGGTTTGCTTCAACAGCAAGTAATTTCTCATTTGTATGCAAAGTTAAAAGTCCACTTAGATAAGACACTACTTCTACAAGAACGGAACATTACCAATCACTTGCTGAGCTGTCAACCGTTGTTTTGGGTCTGGATCGAGCATCTTCTTGACAAGGTCTTTTGCATTGTCAGAAACTTTAGGCCAAGGGTCTCTCTTAAAATCTACGACTGAGCGAATAATAGCCTGCGCAACTCCTTGCTCAGTTTCTGCATAGAATCAATATGCATATTAAGGTCAGGTCGGAGAACAAAAGAGCGATATAATAAAATTTAGATTCAGTCTGAAGAATATAGGAAGCAGCAACTTCTGATTGATATCACTCCCTCCCTGCCCTTACAGAAAAAAAAAAAAAAAAAAAAAAAGGGTACGCACACTTTCCACACCCCTTATTTCATGAATCCTGCACAAACCTATGGATATGCGCTTGTTGGATAATCTATATGGCCTCAGGAAAAATACACTAGAAATAGAGAAACTGACTAAAATGAAGTGATGTACCTGCCCAGAAAGGTGGAAAACCACATAGTAAAATATAAAGAATCACTCCAGCACTCCAGATGTCAATCTCCTGGCCATAATTTCGCTTCAAAACCTCTGGAGCCATGTAGTAAGGACTTCCAACTATCTCTGTAAACCGTTCACCTGTGGAGAATGATAAATCTTAGGCTATGGTAAAGGGGATATATTCTGCAAATCAAATAACACAGATTAGAATAAGAAGGGCAATAGCACAACAACAAATTATTACCTGGTCTAAAGAAAACAGATAATCCAAAGTCAATCGCCTTCAGGGGAGATGATTCCTTCTTGTTAGCAAACAAAAAGTTCTCTGGCTTGAGGTCCCGGTGGATCACCCCATGCTTGTGACACATCTGCAAGGTAATAAGGAGACCATTGTCAACTTCCCAGGAACAAGATAAACACAGAATAGACCAAATGTGTAAGTCAGTGCATGTCAAGTTTAAGAAACAGAAAGTATTATCATTAGTAGAACCAGAAAGCGGTAACAGCTATTTGAGACCCAGAAGTCGATCATTAGTAATTATATACTAGAATTACGGATGCAAACTTGAGAGGATTTATGAAATGGATACTGGAGATGCATTATTCACGCCTTTCTAATTGCAAAACTTATCAGTTCAGATGCTTCCACATCGAATAAAAAATCGATGACTACCTGTTTCACTACACAGCTGCGGATAATTGGTGCCACAACAGTGGAAAGAAGGCAAAGCCAATAGAGGAGCTTCAAAAGACTGGGTAGGAAAAGGAAAATAAAATATAGGATAAGGAATAAAGAACAAGTGACACGATTTTAGTGGGAACTACTGATACAGAATCATGGATAATCCAGAGATGAGGCAGACTACAGAAGACCTGTAATCGGAAAACAAAATCAGTATGAATGGACTTTTTATGTGGTCTGGAGACTGAGATATGGATTTCCCTAAAGATTCTATGCAAAAAGCTGAGAACCTTAATTCACCAATTAAATATTCGATTTGCAGAGATCCAAAATTGAAAACTACAACCACGATCCCCACATAAGTAGTACAATCGAAATCAATATCAACAAATAAACGCAAACATCCATCCCTCTACATGAAAACCCACAATTAAAACCAGTTCATGAACAAAGAGTTGAACCTTTAACAATAGCTCTCTTGATACAAAAACCCAAATTTTGTATCAAGGAACAAACAACAACAATAACAATACCCACAATTAATCAAATCAAATGAACCATCAATAAAAAAATACGAATTCATTCAATAACAGAGATTGACTAGGATCTAAGTGATCGAACCTGAACAACTTCAACGATGGTGCGAGTAACAACGGCCGCAGCTCTTTCCGTGTAGTGTCCCCTGGCAATGATTCTATCGAACAATTCACCACCTTCGCACAACTCCATCACGAGATGGACGGCATTATCATCTTCGTATGTATCCTTCAAGCTCACAATGTTTGGGTGTGGGGGCAAATGCATCATGATCTCCACTTCTCTTCTCACATCTTCGATATCCACTGCAGTTCTCAGCTTCTTCTTAGAGATTGATTTGCAGGCAAATGCTTCCCTTGTAGCTTTATCAGTGCAGAGATACGTGACCCCAAATTCACCCCTACCAAGCTCATGACCCAGCTCGTATCCGACTCCAATGTCTCTACCCGTTGGATTTTTCAAGACACAGAGTTTATTACCACCTCCGTTTCCATGATTCGAAACGTAATCAGTAGCAAAAGGGTTTGCCTTCTTTCCCCCCTTTTTCTTCCCTGACGAAGTCGCCGGTGCCGCACAGCAATTCCCCATATATCAGAGCTTATGTTCTCCCAATTTTAAGGAGAAAAATACAATCTAAAGCTGCAGTTTTTCTTATCTGCAGAATTGTTAGAATCTGAGAACAACCTCAAGAACCCAATTTCGCCTCACAACTTTCGTGGCTCTGAAGGCAAAAAACGCTGGAGAAACAAACAGAACGAACTCCGTTTCCTAAAAATAGTCAAAACCCAAAAAGCCACGAACCAGAATACGGTAGATTACACAGAGATCGAAAACCCACCGAGAGTTTTAGATTTCCTAGTGTAGGAAGAGCAATCTGAGGAAAACCCAGATGGGTCGAAGATATACAGGAGATTTAATGGAACCAAGAACGTATATAGGAAATGAGGTTGAAAATAAGAATTTAATATGTGAACACGCCATGAACGCGAGATGGTCAAAGCGCTTACGCGGAGACTTCTGTCTCCTTAATCTTAGATTTTGTATCCCTTCTTTGCCTCTTCTCTAATCTTTCTTTCTGTATCTTGAATACAATCTGTAGAGAGAGAAAGAAGAAAGAGACCTCTCTCTCTCCTCTCTTCCAAAATTTCCAAAGGAGACACAGAATTTTTCCGCGTCAACAAAAAACAGATACCCTTTCTAGAAATGCCCTGATACTCCTCGAATATTTCCTTTAATGCCATTAGGACAATGGTATCTATAGAATATGACCGACTGGTGGATGAAATATTCATCCTCCCAGACATGAATATTTACACATAATTCATGTTTGTTTCATTGTAATTTTTTTTCTTAAATTTTTCAATATCTTTTTATTTTATTTTATATTTTACATTAAAATAAAAAAATGTGAAAATTTGTCATTTTCTATCATTTAAAGGTACACAAGAAAACGAACTCTGGAGTTTTCATCCTCTCATAGGTCATTCAAGTCCACCGTTCTAGTAATTGAGACCATGTCTTAATTTTTATTTTTATTTTTAAAGCATAAATTATAGGAATATTCATATCCTAAAAAATCTATATTTTCTTTTCTACTTTATTTTGCACATTTTTTTTATTTCCAAAGAAAGATTCTTCTAGAAACAATGAAACCATTTTATATATCACATGCCACACGAGGAAATCGAGATAGGTGAAGGTATCATTTTGGATCATATTCTAGAAACCCCCCCTCAACCATATGCCGATTTTGCAAACTTTGAATTTGCAACAGTCAAAATTGCATCATTTTTTTAAATTTTTTTATTTGAACCATTATTTTAGATGATGGGAAAACTAAAATTAAATATGAAAAAAATATGATGTGGAGACTTATTCACAAATATTAAAATTGTGTTTGGTATGAAATTTTAGAATTCTATGGTCAAAATATAATTTAAAATGACAAAACAATGTTTTATGTGTATTTTTATTCTTAAATCATAGAGTGCATTAGAGAATGTGGTTGACCTTGGAACACGTTCTTTGGCCTATTCTAAATTTTGAGTCAAGAACAAAAATACCTTATTCTTTAGTCCATTCTTCTTTTAGTAAGGAATGCATTTTTCATTTTAAGAATATATTTTTAAGAATACATTTTAAAAATGCATACCAAACACAGCTTATAAGTGTTTTTCATTTCGCAAAACTCCAGAGGATTGAAATTATATACGACATCCAAGGTTGTAGCAAAAGTTGGTTTTTTTTGTTCCTTTAAGCATGTTCATAGCTTTTCAAATATTATTGGTTAGCAATGTGGGCTCTAAATCTGTGATTGGATGTCGAGGGGGAAAAAAAAAAAAACCATACAGAATCCCGTACGATTTTCTTGTCTTCTTCTATTTCCCAACGTTTAGAGTGCATTCTACCGGCGAGAAGATTCTAGTTTTCAAATTCAAAATCTTCTTGGGTTTATCGCACTTTTCTTGAGCAGTAAAAAATAAATCTCGCTTGAATGGCAATAATGCACTCAGTAAGCTCAGAAAATTTATGGAGATAGGAGAGAGAGAGAGAGAGAGAGAGAGAGAGAGAGAGAGAGAGAGAGAGACTGATGGGGAGAGAGACCAGTTCATCGCTGCTTCTTAGATCTTTGGTTTCCAGCCCGTTTGATTTTTCTTCATTTGCTTCTCTATGTCCCTTTCAACTTCGTTTGCAAAATGTCTGAGCTCCGAAACACTGGCTCTGTGTTCTTCTTGTCCTCTCCGCTTTATTCTCTTCTCTCTCCTCCCACGTCCCTCTATCATTCTCTTTGCTTTTCATCCATCCCTCCCTCCCTCTCTCTTCTCCCGGGGGAGGGGTGTCTTCTTGATGCCTGTTTTTCTTTTTCCTTATCTTTTACTCTTTACCCCTACTCTCTCAAATTTACGATTTTATTTTCTTCATTATTTTCCTTCTTTATCCTTATTCTCCTTCTTCAATTTATCGTGAATATGATTTTTCATTAATTTTACTTTTCTTTTCAATACTTTCAAATGGCTAGAAATTTCTTTTTTCTTTTCTTTTCTTTTCGTCACAATTTTTTTTTTCTTTTTTTTCTTTTATTGACATCCAAACTTAATCTAAGGGTCTCCAACAATGGGTTTTGGGTCCCTGGTCCTCGATGTTTAAAAAATCCTTGTTTCCCCCTTTTGTTGCCCCTGCTAAATGAATACATTCTTGGCCCTTGGTTTGCACAAGAAAAAAAAAATGTTATCAATTCATATATATATCTACTCAATAAAGAAACTAGTTTTTATCTTCAGATTTCACAAGATTATTATTATTATTATTATTATTATTATTATTATTATTATTATTATTATTATTATTATTATTATTATTATTGATAGATAGGCCAGGAGAGTTGAACTCATGACCTTTTTGAGGTGTTGGCCTTTGTCAAGTGTGTAATTATTAAACTAATTATGGAGAATGCATCCCCTTCATTTTTTATTTGATGTTCCTAAATATTATAGACAATATAATATAAAGAAGAGTTCTATTAATGTCAAAGCATATTCCCTATTGGGTTTTTCTACCTGACACCATTCCAATGTCAACTGTCATTAACACTGATGATCGGTATCCATTGGATTGGCACAAAACTTCCTCACCTTTTCTGTCACAAATTCCAAAACTATTTCGTTTTATATTGTGGTTTTCATCATTGGTTCAATGAGTGTGCGCAAAAAATAATCGATGTCAAGAGAACCTGTAGATGGATCATTCTTTATTTTGAGTATAAAAAAATACCTTAAGCATACAATATGAGATATTCTCATCTTTCTATTTGAATATTGATTATGGATTTTGGGCATCATAAAACCCCATAAATGGAAGATAAAAAATACAAAAATGTTTTATTAAAATTGTAATTCGACTAAGATATCATAGAAGCCAGATAGTATAAAATTCAAGAATAGTTCATTTCCATGTACTTGTACACTCCCTGTGATCACATAACCTTCCATATCTAGTAGATCCCACATTTTAAAAGTGAGTCTCGTACCACATTAACGATGATGAGATCCGAGAGAGAGTACATATACATGTAAATGATCAAGTGAACATCAGAACTCTAAAATTTTCCCACTCTCTCAAAGTCTTGGTAGTGGCATTGAGCAATTTTATTTATCAGGAAAATGTTAGAATGGAACGAGATCATTTATAAATGATGATGATAATAATAATAATAATAATAATAATAATAATAATAATAATAATGATGATGTAATACGACCTCAAAGGATCGACTAATAAAACCTAAACACTAACAATTTAGTATGTACTTTTACAAAAAGAAAGAAAAAGAAAAAAAAAAATTTAAACAAAACAAAACATAACAAAAAAATAGACCTAAAGACGTACTATAAAACAATAACATTATTAGTACTTTTACCAATAACATTAATAAAAAAATAAAAAAATAGTACATGTTGTAAAAATATAAAAAAATAGAACTTTTAAATAAGAACTACTTATCTGATGTCACACTTTCAACGGTCTGTTAAAGAAGATTATAATTGATAATGAGTTTAAAACTGGATCATATCACAAGCAATACTGTTCTAAAGATAGAATTTACCCCAATGGTATAATCGGATTTTGATGCAAATCTGACTCTAAGATAAAACAGCTTCTTGGCTTACCACATTAAATCTGCACTAGTTTAATGTGTCCCTTCGAGTACTTCGGAGTTGTGCTTAAGTCAAATGCAAGATGGTAATGTAATTTCTTCATTCTTTTCCTTCATTATCCTTATTCTCCTTCTTCGATTTATTGTGAATGTGATTTTTCATTATTTTTTCTTTTCTTTTCAATAATTCAAAATGGCCAGAAATTTCTTTCTTCTTCTCTCTTTTGTTTTCTTCTCAAGATTTTCTTTTCTTTTCTTTATTTTTCTTAAC
Organism: Protea cynaroides; assembly: GCA_028583415.1. NCBI lineage: Eukaryota > Viridiplantae > Streptophyta > Magnoliopsida > Proteales > Proteaceae > Protea > Protea cynaroides. Next base: position 70,275,617 of record CM053269.1, on the reverse strand, counting down.
ATCCAAAAACAACCTAAGGGACTCCAACAATGGATTTTGAGTCCCCAGTCCTCGTTGTTTTAAAACCCTTGTTTCCCCCCTTTTGTCGAATACATTCTTGCCCCATGGTTTGCACACTGGAAAAAAAAAAAATTTGTCACTTCTTAGATTTATCTACTCAATCAAGAAACTAGTTTATTTCTTCAGATCTCACATTAATTTTATATTTTATACATTATTATTATTATTATTATTGAAGATAGATCAGAAGATTTGAACTCATGACCTTTTTGAGATCTTGGTCTTCGTCAACTTTGTCAACAGAATAATTATTAAGCTAATTGTGATCATCCCTTTCATTTTTTATTTGATCTTCCTAAATGTTATAGACAATATAATATAAAGAAGACATTTTACTTATTATCGAAAAAAGATGACTTTTACTAGTGTCAGCTTATTCCCTATTGAGTTTTTCTACTTGATACCAATCCAGTGTCAACAGTCATTAATATTGACAATCGATGTTTGTCGGATTGGCACAAAACTCCCTCGCCTTTCTATCTCAAATACCAAGATTATTCCTTTTTATATTGTGGTTTCCGTGATTGGTCCAATAAGTGTACGCAAAAAGAATCGATGTCAACCTATAGATAGATCCTTCTCTATTTGAGTATAAAAATAAATGATAATTGAAAAAAAAAAATTACCCTCAAGCATCCAATATGAGATATTCTCATCTTTCTATTTGAATATTGCTCATGGACTTCTAGGCATCATAAAACCCCATAATGGGAGATAAAAAAATACAAATTTTTTTTATTAAATTGTAATTGGACTATGATATCATAAAAGCCACAAGGATAGTATAAAATTCTCCCTCTCTCTCAAAGTTTTAGAAGTGGCATTTAGCAATTTTATTCATCATGAAGATTTTTTTTTTTTTTTTTTTGAACACGAAGCTGAGCGTCATAAACAGAGAGAGAAGCCAAGGAATCGATCTTACAGAGATCAATAATCAAAGGAGTGGACCTGAGACAGTAATGCCTCTATGAACAATTTAAGGCCTTCCTAACTGGGGAGTGGCAACATTATTAGAATAGAAAGAAATCATTTATCATGAAGATGTTAGAATGAAAGGAGACCATTTATATACCATCGAAGTGGATAATAATAATAATAATAATAATAATAATAATAATAATAATACCTAAGGATTGGACTAATAAGACCTAAAGATTAATAACTTAGTACTTATCACAAAAAAAAAAAAAAAAACACACACACACACACACACACTCACTCACAAAAAAGAATAGACTTATAAGACATAATGATCTACTGTGAAACAATAATATTATACGTACCTACCAATAACATCAATAGTAATGATAATAAATTGTACGACCTAAAAATTATTTTATAATTTTTATTCAATTTTTCAAAGTAAATTAGAAAGAAGAAATTATAAAATAATTTTTATTTAATTTTTCAAATTAAATTAGAAAGAAGAGAGTATACTAAAATAAATATGAAGGGATGGAAGAATCTACCATGACCTACAAAATATGAAAAAAAAAAATTCTCTTTCATTTAAGTAAAAATGTTGGTTACACGTACCTAAGCATTTAGTGTGTGTATATATATATATATATATAATCAAGGAGTTTTGTTCTTTTTAGTTAAGTCATTGCAATTTTTTTTTTCATTTCGTTGTTTATAATCGATTCTTTTCCTTTTATTCTAATTAATTAGTTTTTGGTGAAATCATGCAATAATGAAAAAATTGACCAAATTTAAATTTAGAGATCTTTATATTTTACGTGTAACAATCTAATGTTTGTTTTCAATATGTGAATTATTGTCTTTTTTTTTTAATATTTTTTATTAATGTTAATTCTTGCATTTCTGAAACTATAGAAAACATAATAGAAATCGATTATCATTCAGGAAACCATGTTCTGAATCATGACATTAAATTATCAAGATTCTCTGTAAATCAAATGAAGAAAGCTGAGATCAATCAACCATGTTGTATTACTTTCTGTGTGCCTCTATCTTTGCATCATGTTTTAGTAAATACATAATCTCCAGAGGGGTACTTCTATCAATTAAATATTGGGGTGTTTTAGTAAATACATGGAATATCCAGACCTCTAAAAGTAGGTGACCAAACGCAACCGGCGACGTTTCTTTGTGTGAATGGCAAACTCGTAATTTAAGGCTTCATACGAGAGTTAAAATGGTCAAAGTATTTACTCTCCGCCACCCATTTCGTGGCAATGATCATTCTTCTACGTGTCTAATGACCATTGGCCGCCGTACCCGTGATTGGGGAGACTTTCTAGAAGCTAATCCCGCAGGATATTTCTTTTGGTTGGGTAATACTCCATTGAGTCCAGATAGAAAGTCGAAATTACTCTTGTCCTTTAAACAAATGACAACATATCCTCCTTACACAAGGTATACAAGTTGATGAGGAAAATATAAGGAAGGGTAATCACGTCAATATAAAAAGAGTTGGTTGTTTGTCCATTTTGACTCTTGGGGATATCGTGGCTTGACCGTTAACCGTTGCATTCAAAACATGTTAAAAAGATTTTTTTATCCTGAGAAGTCTCTGTGAGACCCACAGGATGGGTTACATCATACTCCTAAAAAAATAAAGTGGATGTTGCCCTTGCTGGGTTCTACTTGCAAAAATGTGACTGTTAGGTATTTTTGTCATTTCTTTCCTGCATGGACTTGTTCTTTACAAGGGCTCTCATCATCATCTCATCATGGTTCACATGATGTGAGATTTAATTTCTAGAGTGTAAGATCCATTAAATATGGACGGTGATGAAATCCTAAAAAGAATAAAAGTAAGTACATGTGAACTATTATCATTGAATTCAAATATATCTGTTTCTAGGAGATTTGAACCTCACCTTGAGAAGTTAGGATTCCAATTCAATTTAAATTCTCTCTCATTGACTCAGCTTTAGAATCGTCGGATTGACATCGGTCATCTAATCACATTCATAACACCGGCTCTTGTGTGTGGAATATTCGTTACATGGCTTGAATTGTTTTTGTGCTACTCGTGCATTGGATGATGACCTTAAATCTCAATTGATCTAGTAATCAGCTAATCATGGTTGTTCGGTAAGGGATATGTGGACGTCTAAATCGGATGATCTTGCACCTAAGGGTGTCAATTTGGGTCTGAAATCGGGATCCATCTTAGAATCAATCCGCTAAAACCCATCTTAGAACCATTCCTTTACTAAATGTAAAAGAAATTTGATTATAATAAACGGTAAAAGATATTTTAATTATGATATACACATGGAAGAGAAAAAAAAAAGAATTTTTATGCAGAAACCCCATATAAAGGGAAGCTTAATTTATCCACAAACAATTAATGATCATCCGGAATCACATAAATATTAGGATTCAAATCCTCTGTCTGGCTGTCACTTGGCAGTGAGGGGATCCAGCGGCTAGGACTGATATCCACCATTGGATCCCCTCACTGCCAAGCAACAGCCAGACAGATGATCCTTATGTTCTTCGGAATAAAAACAAAAACAGCTAAAAAGAAAAAAAAAAAACGGAAGCGTCCGAAACGTGTAATTAAGATAGCAAGGATTTCTTTTATCTTTCTTTTCCTCGTTAAATCAGTTATCTTCAATCAGCAATGAGATTTTGTTAACGAAAAAGTTCCATATCCGGTTGTGTCTCGCTACACCCCTTCACAGTTCTTGTGAAAAGACGCCCATGCCTTCCCTTTAGATTCATCACTCTTCCCATTTGATTGGGATGCTGGTGCAACTGTTGGACAATGATCCTCAACCCTGGCCTTTTGTTAATTATATTACATCAATATTGACAAATGACCTTTAGGAGTGACATTCTAATTTGGCTCCATTATCATCCATCGTCTTCAATATTATCCAAAAGGTATTTGTTTAATTAAATAAAAATTAAGAATATTCCAATGTTGTGGTCATTTTTAAGAAATAAATAGAATTCATTTTTCTATTAGGAGAAAAATTTTCTGATCTGTTTCTCAAGTAAGAAAAGGCATTATGGACAATCTTATCTTAAAAAAGATGTAAAACTTTCTATCCCTATGTAAATCGAATTTTCCATAATACTTTTTCCCTTTATCCAATCACGTACATAAGTTTTTTCTGAAAACTGTTTCCCCAAAAAAACCCACCTCTTGTAAAACTAAATTTATAATTATTTTAACTAGTTGAAATTTCAAAGTCCATAGGAAGTAGCAAATTATTAAATTATCTCACACTATAGACTTTAAGGTCCTAAAGAAGTATAAATTACTGAATTATTTAATATTTTAGAAGGAAAAAAAAAAAAAAACCAGAAATGGTATTGCTTTAGATTATACAAATGTTAATTTACTAGATTTGCTTTATGGTATTCAGTTGTATTACTCAATTGATTATTACCAAATCCGCTTTATAAAACCATTTTTTATTTTATATATATATATATATATATATATACTTAAAATTTTTAAGTACTTTAGTCATACGAAAGTGATATGAAATATAAAATGAAAAAATGAAAAAAGGAAAGAATAACAAAATTTTCTAGTCTATTGTGTGCAAACAAATTCTATTCATGGTAACCCAAAGGAGACTAAAATTTTATAAACAAGTAGAAAATTCGTTGCTCACGTATCAAGTTTCAATTTAATTAAAATAGTTGTTCAAGTTGCATAGTGGATTGGAGAATTCAAAAATAAGAATAAATGACACAAGATTATTGAAGGTTGTGTGGACATACAAGAGAAGTTATACAATAAAAATTAATATTGATAAAAAAAAAACTTTTGGAGGAATTAAGCCGAAGCAGCAACGGGATCAAATGGGAATTTGCCCCAAGAGTGGTTGCAATTGGTTTGAACCCTAAATAACTTCAATTTTTTTTTAAATCAAGAATTGGATCAAGTTGATTCCGATTTGATTCGATCAGAAATCAATGATCCAGTTTTGAATCTTAAAACCTTGTTTTATCGGGTAAAGGTCCTTGATCTCTCTAGATAAATGATGAGCTTAATTACTTGGTTTGTACTAATATACTACAACATGACATGTTAAATAATTTTGAGTAAAGTGACCTCCAAGGTTACTAATTCACTCATTGAAGATATATGATTGAATTTGAGATTTAAATTTGATATTTGATTAATTCATCTCATTTTGTTAAATATCAAAATTACAATATCACCTTTTTTTTTTTATTTATTATAATACTTAAACAAGGTAAATTTTAAAGGGTCTGGACAAATTAACCAAGAACCACTTGGTTGACAATTTCAACATTGAACCCTATTTGCAAAGTGTAGTCAAAACTATCAAAATGAAATTATTGTTGTCCTTGGTTCTCTCTCTCTCTCTCTCTCTCTCTCTCTCTCAAGTTGAACTGGAGGCAATTTTTTTTTTTACTAAATAAAACTAAGGAAAAAACTGGAGTGTGCCGAAATTTCATATTCTCTTGTACTTACATGAGACCTTGAAGGTAAGAATGTTAAAAATGAATCAAAATTAAATTAAATCGTCTTAAATTGAAATTATGAAATTGATTATTAAACAGTTTGATTATGATAAAATAAAACATTATAGTTGAATAGTTTGATTTTGATTTCAAAAAATAAAATCGTTTAAACAAACTGTTTGGAATCATTAAAATTGATTAAACCTCTACTTTAATCCTTTAGTGTTGAAGGTTTATTCATAGAAATAAAAGTGTTTTAATGCTTTCCACATGGACTATTTTTAAATTATAAACCCACTTTCGTATGAATAAAATTATCTTAATGCTTTCTCTCTCCTCTTTTTCCTCTTCGTTCTAATTCTCTTCCTCTTCCTCTTCCTCCGGACAGCAAAACAATTTAAAAACCAAATAATCGAAATTGATTAATAATCATTTTTGATAAATATTTTGAAACAATTTGTAAATGGTTCAATTTTGATTTTATTCTAATCATACCATTAAACCAAAATCACACCATTTAACATTCTTACTTGAAAAGCTCCTATAACATTCTCTTCCCATTCAGTGGAGATAGCTAGATGGTATATTGTTATTGCATTGAATGGTAACATGTGACAGACAAAAGGGTGTCCCAATATATAAGGCTTCCACTATTGTAGGGTTTAATAAGAAGTAGAGTATACAAAGTCTTACTCCTACAATGCAGAGAGATTATTTTTGTATTTTAAACCTGTGAATACCAAATTATAATATGATAACCTTATCTCATACCACAACATACGATAGACATAAATCAATAATCTGTCTTGCACGTATAGATTTTGGAAGGAAATGTGAGAGCCACCTATGCTCTCTATAATGCTTTAGATGGATGTGATAAACAAGTTTTAAAATGAAACGGCCTTAAAATTAATGAAAATTAATATATATATATATATATATTACTGAAAATTGATACCTTTCTTTTAAAAGATTCATGCACTCACCTCAGGAAGGCCAAAAAAAAAAAATCCCTTCCGTAGTAAACCTCTAAATTAGTTTCCATATTATTATTATTATTATTTTTGATTAAATTGATGTGTACTTCTGTTACTTTTGATTTCTTCCATCGTTAACCTCTTATAAATTAGTTACCAAAAAAAAAAAAAAAAAACTCTAAATTTTTTAACCTATTGGAGTAGGAAATTTTTTAATAATAAAAAATCTAAATGCAAATGGGTGTCTATATATCTAACGTGATGGCATATCATAATCACATCTTATTTCTACAATTGAATATAATGTATAAATAGCAATTTCTTTTAATTTGATAAATTATTATTCTTTAAAACATAAAAATTATAATATGTTTTATTTTTGAATTGAATTTGAAAAAAGATTAAAAGGAGAAAACTTTATATCGGACATGCTGATCTAAAATTTGATTAAAAAACCACACTCATATTATTTATTAATCAAGTTTCAATTTACTGATTCTATAGAAGTTTTTCAGTTTCAATGAGAATTGTAGAAATTGTATGTATTTTAAACTCAATATTTTGAGGGGAGGGGTGAGTGGAAGGGATGAGAAAAAATATATTTAAAACTAGTTGGCAATTATAGTCCAAGTTGCTATCCTAGCAGTTGAAAAAGTCAAAGACAGACAAAGATAAACTTGGTTGTGCATGGTTTAATAATATCTTTTGTGTTAAAAAAAATTATAGTCAAACATGATTAGCATAGAATAATTAATATACTTATAAAAAATCTAGACTAATGCATGCATTAAGTCTTATAACATGGAAATGTGATATGAGGATTTCCAGCAAATGATATCTAGGAAATGTTTTGTTTTTGTGTACTTGGAAGGTCAAAGACAGACAAAGATAAACTTGGTTTTGTATAATTTAATAATATCTTAATGTGTTAAAAAAAATTATAACCAAACATGATTAGCATAGAATAAGTAATATACTTAAAGTCTTGAAGGATGCGTAATTAGATATACCCACTGTTGTTGGGAAATCAACCCAGTAGCAAATAGATTAGCTAGGAAGACAGCTCATGACAGAATGTTCTTTGTACATGACATTTGTTCAAATTTTGTAACTAGAGAGGCTGAGTGGGATGTTTCCCAAAAAGCTAGATATATATTTCAGTAGTCTATTTGCTTTTGCTTAGAGAGAAACTTACTGATGACAATGTTGAAGGTGGGTTTCTATCCATAAGGAACTGGTTTTTGTATTTTACTTTTATATATTAATAAAATTGGATTTTTAGCAAAAAAAAAAAAAAAAGAAGAGAGAAGGTAATATACTCATAGAATCTCTAACTAATGCATGCATCAAGTCTTATACAATGGAAAAGTGATATGAGGATTTCAAGCAAATGAACCTAGGAAATGATTTGTTTTTTTGTCACATGCCAAATTTTATACAGGTTCAATTATCTTCCTATGTCTTACCAAAAAATAAAAAATAAAAACCTTCCTATGTAATGGCAATACTTATCCATAGCGATATGTCTATGCATCCCTTAGTAGTTCCATACACCCTCTTGGTATTCTTGACATTTTCAATCATGACACAGTCAAATGATTTTGTTAAGAAAATAAAAAAAAAACCACATGATTAGAAATTTGAGACAGAAATTTGGAGCTTACATTGTCAGGATGTGAGTGGGTATAGAAAAACATTCCCACACTATCAGTGTGAATTTTTTTTTTAAATATAACTCTTATGTAAAATAAGCCACCAGCTAACAGTTGTCTCACTCATGGTTTTAGTAATCATCAGTATTGGTCTGTATCGGTCCGATTTGATTGAAAAAAATTACTTTTTGATGTCAGACCAATCCGACTAATGGATCATTTTTATTAATAAAAAAGCAAAAACCATTTTTACATTATTGGTAAGCATGTATGCTTGTCATGTGGCAACCTAATCTGTTGAATAATTGATACATGGTATTACATCTTTTTTTCTCTACCTTCCAAAGTTTGCTAATACATGGGGATTAAGTGCCGGATCCCCGACTTAAAAAAATATTGTCAAAACATAACATATTCAGAATATTAATCTGACAGGAATTGTAGAACTTCGTATCATTGTAAAAACATGTAACAATCCATTCTTTGGAAGGGATCCCTTCTTTGGAAGATCAAATTTAAAATAAAAAAGTCATAAGTAACAATCCATAGGGAAGGATTCCAATGATGTCATCGATGACATTTGTATAATATCGAGTCAACTATCTAGAATATCTTTGGTGGGCCCCTTGGAGTTGTTGGACCCAATTTCAGCACTACATTCACCCCCTCCTACGTTCATTTTCTTCAGGGTGAAGATTTCATCATTCATATATGACCATAGATTTAGTTGACATTATTGGAATGTGTATTGGTATCAGAATCATTATAGGATATTGATATCCGTCAATGTCGGTTAAGTATCAGTCATATGCTAATGTGGCATACCTTTTTGATATCGTTTGGTATCAACCCATATCAGCCATGTGTCTGCCAAAATAGGCTACGTGTTTGCCAATATCAGTCAATATCGACCCCTTATTGGTTAGGTATCTGTCTCTATATTGATTCAACAAAACGATACCATATTGGTCAAGTATCCATATTGAACCAGTCGATCCTGATACAATACCGATACCTCAAACCATACATATGAATGAAGACTTCTTCCCATCCATAAGCCTTATTTTGAGAATTAAGTAGTTTTTTTTTTTCCATGAACTGATTACAATGACATAATGGGTGGGTTAAATCTGGGCCACAATAGGAAGCCCTTGAGAATTGTCAACTATATCTGGGAATGGGCCAAGCCCAACCCAATAAAACATCAGGTAGGTGGAGCCGTTCCTGTCAATATGTGTTACGCAAGTCTTAACATAAGTACTGGACTTTATATGAAAAAGTTTTTTCACCATCAGCTCCTTTGTTTTGACGTAAAATTTACGTGTAACATTTTATACCTTAAATTTTTTTTTCTGATGTTCGATGCCAAGAGATAAATGAAATATGAACTTATTAAAAAAAAAGAAAAAAAAACTTCATTTTCCATCATCACAGATCATATTTTATTTATTGAATACAAACATTTCATTTTCCTTACTGAGAGATCATATTTTACCTCTTTCAAAAAAAAAAAAAAAAAAAAAAAAGGTAAAAATTTAAAAAAGTCAGGTCAAAACAAATGGAGCCATTGAGATCTTATTATTAGTCCTTCCCAACTAGGCCAATGTCCGAACTACCCTTTCGATTGTTCTAGGAGTATGTCCCATGAAGTGGTGGGTGAATAGATACATTCCTTACCTTGGATGGAGAAAAACTGGGTCCATATCTTTATGACAGAGGAATTGTCCAATTTCAGCCAGATCAGATTTCATCACTCCGTGTTACATAGAACATTTTCAGCATTGTTTCATTAAAGATCACAAACTATCCCAAATTCCCAATAGATGGGCAGACAGTAACCACAGTTTCCATTTTCTGAGGTTCATCAACTGGAATTTTTCCTGATAAAGTGGTTAGAGTGAACAAGTATGTAATACAAGTCACTTGAACAAGATGCCATTTTTTCAAATGGATTTGGCTGAACAGTAGTACAATATACTACATATGGAAACTCTGTATCCACACAGATTCTAACAGAGAGAGAGAGAGAGAGAGAGAGAGAGAGAGAGAGAGAGAGTAGGAACAAAATAGAGTGGTACAAGGAGGTAACCAAACAGGGGAATCTGAATTTTACTCTCTTCCAATGGTGATACTATTTGCTATGTAAATGTTTGTGTGTATTGATACAGGATCACACTGAATATGCCTTAGATGGGAAATACTTCTGAAAATTGCTTAGACTTAAATTTCAATACAAATATTAAAATATCAGCCTTGGCTGGTTGCTGCTGGTGGTGCCACTGGTAGTGCCTGTGGCTGCTGCACCATGGTTGGATTTGTAGTTTCAACTGGAGCTGATTCTCTGCCATCCATGGATGGTTTTATAATGGTAATGAATATAATATTGTAAAAAATGGAGAGCATGAAGAGGGCAAATGCTGAGTACCCAAGAAATGACCCAGACAATTCTGGCATTTCTTCCCTCATTCTCAGACCATCAGGCTCTGTAACTGCATTTGATTCAAAATAGTGCATTAGAATCCAATTTTCATACAACAAATTTAAACATTTATTTATTAACAGCCCTTTTGAATCTAGTATGCAGAGATTGCCATTTAGACTTCAGACAAACAAATTATCAAACACTCACAAAAAGAGGAATTCCAAGAGGATGTGCAGGTATTTTTGGCAGATGTTTCATTTCTTGGTTGTTAAAACATTAAGGTTTTGGGCAATATTGCAAGAGAACTTGGTAAAGTGGTGACCAGTCTAATTTGGTCAGTTGATGACCTGGAGCACTAATGAGGTTATGATCAAATTAAAGATGTTTGACCCAAGAAAAGCAAAGTTCAAATCCATGGATATTTTAAATCCACGGTTGGATTAATAATCAACTACATCAAGAAAATTGACACATGAACACTGTAAAAGTTATGAGGGAAAAAATGAAGAATTTATAGCCTAGATATCCATCACCATGAATCTCCATTACACCGTAAATGATTAAAGACACTTCAAGTACCTTTTTTTTTTGGAGGCAGGGGGGTTGCTTAAAATCTCTTCTGCTTGCTTACTGTAGTAATTACATCCTTTTGTTTTGAATACCTTCAGTGTAGATTGAGTAATTCTCAGACATCAAATTATAAAGAACTTAAACCTCTTGATAATAATAAAAAAAAAAATATATATTTAGATCAGACATAATTGAATTATAAAATGGTACATATTTTCATTTTATTTAACCAAAGAACATCAGCACTCTGGACACCCCTAAGAAATTGTGAAATGCTAGCCTGGCAATACGATGTCAAACTGATTTATCACCATAAGAATTTTTCATAGAATCTATGGGCTTCATCCTTTGAATTTTGAATTTGTACTAAATTATTGTGTCAGGATGAGACTATTAAAAGTAATTTAGAACGATTACTGTAGTTCTCAACAACAGTAAAACTGAAGAATATACCAGAAACCAGACCGAAGTCAGGACCACTTTATGGCTTGTTAAAGCTGCAGTCCTATTCATGCCATCCCAATTGAGTTCACATCCACGTTCATGCCATCCCAATTAGAGTTCACATTCACATCTTTTTAACCAAAGTATTTTGATCTCCTAAATTGAACTCGAGTTGCCAGGAGCTTCTTATTCATGATCTGGTTTTGTTACAGTTAACTATAGCCACATCAGCATTTTCTTGTAATATTCTTCTAGTTATTCTGTTATTCTTATTGTTATTTCAGTTGCAAGTAGTTCAATTAGTTATACCTAGGATCTTTAGCTTTGTTCACTGCCTATATAAAGGTAAGATTGTATCAATCAATAATAAGTTTTTCCCCAATTAGTGAGTTTTATCAGGTTTCACTTCATTCAAGCATGTGCTTGTCACTGGTGCTTTGGATTCATCTAATTTGTTGTTCAAGATGATCTGGTGGATCCCTTAACAGGGAGAAAACCTCAACTTCAGAGGGGCCATCACAATTCTCAATTTGAAGCCTGCTCAGGGTTTTACAGGTCAACCTGATTAATGATTGGTACTGTTTCTCCTTCATAAATTCAATCAACAGTTCTCAGAAATCTGAAAATTATGAGCCCAGTATTATCTTGAATTCATCATGATTGTCCACTCAACAGTTAAACAGACCAAATTAACATGGAATACCTTGCCAATATAACAATCTCTGGAGTAAAGTAAGGAGTTATGTTCTCAATAGAAAATGCAGAATATGAACTCACTACTGTGTGGACTGATCATCCAAAGTATCAACCACTTAACATGCAACAAACAACCATGTAACTGGTTTATTTAAAAGGAAAAAGAATATTTAACTGGTCTAAGCACCAAATCCTCATTAAATAAAGCAAAAGCAGGAAATAGATCTCATGCAACCAGAGCCTATTGTTCGCCCCAAAAGCAAGTCAAAAATTGCATGGTGAGAGAGAGAGAGAGAATACCCAAGTCGGCAGAAGAGACCCTATCCTTTGAAGGAGTATTTTGTTTCTGAGAGAGTGATTGGAGCTGCTGATCGAGCTCTGCCAGTGCTTCTCTAGCTTTATCCTGGTCTAACTCGAAATGGGATTCTTCCTCCACTGCACACAGAGATGAGTTTGTTCTTCTTTTCTTCGTATTCTTATAATCGTATTCGAATCGTAACGAAGAGGTGATCGTCGTACGCTTCAGAAGAAGGAAGGAAGAGATAATCAATGGTGGGGGCTTCTGAAGGGAGAGAAATTGCAGAACCATTTGATCACACAATCCAAATCTCTATTCAAGATTCAGAAACATCCTTTAAGCGATAAACCCAACAACAGAGCTTATCTACTTCCCTCGAGCAGCATCGAAACTGATACTCCCTTCGGCCCCAGGGCACAAACGAACAAAACCTTTTCCTGAGGACCCACTGGAAAATTTTATCCTCCATGGAGTTGCAGGGCTGAAGTTTCAATGATCCTGATGATTTTGGAGGCTTGTGGAAATTCATTGCAATCCGGGATGAAATTTCAAGCTCCGTTTATTGAGTTTCTATCAAATATGGTCCGCGAAAAATGTGGGTGTCACCGTTTGGTGGAATCCCATCAAATGGTTCTCATGCTTTTATCGGCAAGACTTTGTCTTCGAACAGTGAAGAATGATACGAGTACAGAATAACATGTAAATGGATAATCGAAATTTTGGATTGGACACGAATTCACATTTATCTAGAGGGATTTGAATCGAATAATCAGATTTGAATTCGGATAATCCTGGTGTAATTCGGATTGGACACGAATTCACATCAAATATCAATTAAATAGATCGATTATATCCCTTTCGTTTAATTTAGTGTTAAGATACATATAATCTTAATTTTTAGAGGATTAAGACACAATCAGTATTAATAACCAGTCGACTTTTATAACCAGCAATCAAGGTTAGGCAATACATTTTTTTTAAACTAGGTTTTCTCTGTTTTTTCTTGTATTTTGTATTCTAATTCTATTTTCTGGATTCAAACTTAATTTTAATCGGGTTAAAAATCAAATTCAAATTTGGTTTTTAAAAATTCGGTGGATTTCCGTTCGGATTTGGATAAGATAGTAAAAAGATTCAAATTCGAATAGTAACGTATCCTATTTGAATTCGATCCATTTACTTCTCTAGTATAAAGTCCTCCAAAGACCAGAGGTGATCAGCTAGGGTTCATCAAGAGTCACCCATACACATCCTTCCATAATCCTCTCATTGCTAAAAGTTGACAGTTGGGCTCTATATATTTACAAAAACTCAGGCCCCATATGATATACTACATGGTGGAATTATGGGCTGAAAGGATAAGCCCCATGTCCTCCTTAACAAGGAACACATGGCAGATCATAGGAGCCTGGTGATTTTTATATGGACATGACACCTCAATGGGTAAGAGTGTTAATTCTGGGCCCAGCCTAGTAGCACAGACCGAATTAGTTCGATATAATCCGAACTCAGCCCAGACCGAGCCCTTAATGAACAAGTTTTGGTCTAGACTTGTAAAGAAGCCTAAGCTAGCCCGAACCAATAATACGCAATCCAAACACTAGTGAGGCCCGTTAAAAATCCGAGAGAACCTGAACTCATTTTTTTTTTGCTGCTCAAATAATAACCAATTGACCAAGGATCTACTTAGTATACTTTTAATGACCTTTTATGATGACAATAGCATCCATTTAAGTCATTGATATGATATAGGATTTAAATATTAGATGGTAATTCTTGAGGAGACATATTTGATTTTACTTATGTAACATATAATGAGGCCCAACAGTTTTGCTATAAAAATGAATTGCTGCCTGAACACATAAAAAGATTAAATATATATGAATTAACTTTAAATATTTAAAGCAAACTGTGATCCAATTAAAATTTTGGGCAATTGAACCAATTCTGTTCTTGATCCTTAATATATCATATCAACCCGATAAGCCCGGCCTGCCCCAATCCAATCTTAAATCAACTCAATAAGCCTAGCCTGATAACAAATTGACACCGGACTAGCCCGTTAGCTATTGTGTCAAATGTAACCTACCCTAGCCCGAACCCTTAATGGACAGGTTTCAGTCAAGGATTATAAAGCCCAGTACTGTTTCAGCCCAGACCAAAACTGGACCGGACCAACCCATTGACACCCGTGTCTATGGGTATTTTCAGAATATATCACCTTATTTTAATTATTTATTGTTTTATTTATATTAAATTTTTAAATGAAGAGAAAAAGATTTTTGTCCAAATAATTTGAATGCGAGATACCATTTTATCGTTGTCAAAAGTTGTTGCTATCTCCTACTTGTTGTCGTTGTTTTTTTAATAAAATTATGAAATGACTAAAATTTATCCCCACAAAAGAAAACAATTGTTATACTAAAAAGATAAAAAAATAAGGTTATTAACTATTTAGCATTTTTACCGAAATGTTAATAAGAAATAGACCCAAGGTATTATTTAATTTTGTGAATTTGAGGATTCATTAACACTGCAACGAGATGTAGGCCCGTTTGACAATAGTTTTGTTTTGGATTCTTTACTTTTGTTTCGGAGCAAAAATTTTATTCAAGAATCATTTTAGAATAGAAACATATTTGATAACGCAGTTTTAGAATGGATTACAGAACATCTTTGGAATAAAAACATATTTAATAAACACACTTTGAGAATATCTACCAATTGAAGTTTAGAGAACAAGTGAAGAAGAGAGGTGGCGGAGGCCAAGCTTTCGTTTTATGATGAAGGGAGGAGTCGTGAGAGGAGATAGCTACTTTTTTATTTTTTTTATTCTCCTAAAAAATTGCTTCAAAACATAAAAACTTATTTTTTATACTCTAAAAATTTGAATTTTAAAGTCATTTTATGAACCGATTCACTCTCCGAAGAATCCAACTAAGTTTATTAAACGTGATTCTATTTCCAAAAAATATCTTAAAAATCAAAATACATGAAATCCAAAATCTAAAACGTTATCAAACAAACCTAATCTCACATACTTTCCAATTACCTCATTGGAGAATGCCAATTTTCCAGAACACCTATCTTGGCGAGATGAATGCTACCACCTAACATTTGATGGATTAAGGAGGCCCCATTATAAAAAATATTTTGACTTTGCCAAACCACCTAAATATAATGGCAAAACCATTCAATATGCATGGGCCCAGCACTAGCAGTACCACCACATTTTTTGATGACAACTAGTCTTACTATCAATATTTAATCCTAGATATTACACTCTATTACAATACAATTGTCAACAAATACGGGTTTTATCAAAAAAGAAAAAAAAAAAGAAAAAAAAAAAAATGTAGCTTATAGAAAATTTGAGAAAAAAAATATAAACATATATTTACTATGCAATAAATATATATAACATTCAACAAATAAAATAATAACATATAAATAGAATTTATAAATAAAAAATACCTTTCAATCCATGAAATTCCACACAAAATTATCATTCCATCAAACATATAAACTGAAAAATCATCATCTCATCAAACAGAAAGACAAAAATATTTACCCCATCAAACATAAAAATCAAAATATCATCATCAATTTATGAAATCCCACACAAAATTATCATCCCATCAAACACATAAACAGAGAAACTGGTGCATGAGTCTCTCCTAGTACTTGGCTGGAATCAGAAGACCGAAGATATGTAGAGGTCGAAGTGGCGGTCGCCGCGGTCCAAGGACTCCAGCGGCTTAGCTTATATAAAAGTCGATCACGAGATTCACTACTGGAATAGTAAAGGTCGATGTCGATCATAGCTCATTACTGGAATATTTATGAACTTAGAACTTAGAAGTTGATTGCCTGATCGTTCGCTGACGGCCGACCAAAGAGGGTTGAAGGGATTTGGGGAACAAGTTGTTGGGTTAGGGTTTTGTTTTACTTTGGGGAACAAAACCCTCGATAGTAGTCCTTTACGTTTTATTTTTTTATTTTTATTTTTTTAATAATTGTCAATGTATTATATCAGTTTAATACGCCATATGTTGATGGAAGTTCTCTTGGCAACCCTGGCAATGTGAGTGCTAGAGGTTTGCTTAGAGATGATCATGGGAAAGTGTTATTTGCTTTTGCAAATTACTTGGATAATGAAACAAATTATCAAGCCAAATTAGCTGCTGTTTTTAAGGGACTTCAGGAAGCTATAAGGCTAATTGTAAATATCCCATTTTTGCCATCCCAGCTAAACAAAGTCCTGCTGGCTTATGGACAACAAAAGGAGAAAGATGATCGAAAGTTTAGATTTTTTGACTGTGAATTTGAGGAAGTTTTCAATGAGTCTGTGAATTTGAGGAAGTTTTCAATGGGTCCACAGCAAGGTCATGGATGAAA
The DNA here is from genome assembly GCA_028583415.1 of Protea cynaroides. Lineage (NCBI taxonomy): Eukaryota > Viridiplantae > Streptophyta > Magnoliopsida > Proteales > Proteaceae > Protea > Protea cynaroides. The sequence continues at coordinate 70,258,676 of CM053269.1, read as the reverse complement.
ATTTTGCATGGATGCATATGTCATAGAATTATCTTCGAAATGAGACCAAAATTGCTCAATTCTGATATCAAATGAAGAAGATATGACCATTTTAGTCAGATGATACATATAAGGGATGTTTCTGAAATTATTATAAATAATCCCAGGGGCCTTCATGCAAATTATCATAAGTCGGATTGTTTGAATTTCAAATCATCATATCTTCATCATCCGACATCGGATTTAGATGATTCCAAGGCCATTGTTCTTCATTTGTGATGTCCTACAAAGTGGACGTGAAAAATCCCAGGTAGAAGTCACCAGTGGGTCCCATGCAAGCTTTCATGCAAAATTATCGTTAGAACTTCAAGCTTCATATCTTTTCCGTCTACGTCGGATTCAGACGATTCCAAGGCCATTGTTCTTCATTCATGATGTTTTACAAAGTGGACGTAAAAAATACCGGGTAGAAGTCACCCGTGGGTCCCATGCAAGCTTTCATGCAAAATTATCGTTAGAACTTCAAAGCTTCATATCTTTTCCGTTCTACGTCGGATTCAGACGATTCCAAGGCCATTGTTCTTCATTTGTGATGTCCTACAAAGTGGACGTAGAAAATTTTGAGTAAAAGTCTTCGGAGGGTCCCATGCAAAATTACATATGGAAATGGTCATTTAATATTCAAAAATTTATATTTTGATCATCCCATATCCAAATCAGGTGATTCCAGTCTCATTATGTTCCATTTTTAGTGCTCTACAAAGTGAACGTAAAATATTTCTGCTAGAAGCCTCCGAAGGATCTCATGCAGAATGGTCAGTCAAATTATCGATAATTGGCCTGCTTAAACTTCAGAAAGTCATAAGTTGGTCATTTTATTTTCAAATGAGGTGATTCAAGTTTCAATATTCCTCATTTTTTATGTTCTACAAAGTGAACGTAAAAAATTTGGAATAAAGGTTATCAGAAAATTTCGTGCGGGATGACAGTGGAAATGGCCCATGAAATAATAGAGAAAGAAAATCCAATTAATTCCAATCAATCCAGTCAACTCAGTTCAAGCCAGTTCTGGTCCAACCTAGCTCAACCCATATCAGTTTAACTCAGTCAACCCAAGCGAGTCTCAACCCATTTTGAATCAGTTCATCCATGTGCATAGTATTTATATATTATATATAATGTATGTTATATATATATGTATGTTATTAAATATATGTGTATATAATATATATATATTATTATATATAAATGACAAAATTCAAAAGATTTTGAGAAAAAAAAAGGAAAAAGAAAAAGAGGAAAAACGTGGCTTTTCTAAGGGGCTAGGTTTTGGGAGAAAAAGGGGGGAAGAAGAAAAAAAAAAGGAAAGAAGAAAGAGAAAAAACGTGAGCTTTTCTAAGGGAATCCGAAAGATTTTGTTGGAGAAAAAAAAGAAAAGAAAAAGAGGAAAAACGTGAGCTTTTCTAAGGGAATCCAAAAATTTTGTTGGAGAAAAAAAAATAAAGAAGAAAGAGGAAAAACGTGAGCTTTTATAAGAGAATCCAAAAGATTTTGTTGGAGAAAAAAAAGGAAAGAAGAAATAGAAAAAACGTAGGGGTTCTAGGAGAGCTAGGTGGTGGGAGAAAAAAAGGGAAAAAAAAAGGGGAGAGAGAGGACGTGAAAATGGAGAAGATTTAGGGTTTCTAGATGATTTTCAAAAGAGAGAAAAAAAAAGGAGAGAGAGAGGACGTGAAAAGGGAGAAGATTTAGGGTTTTTAGATTTTTTTTCAAAAGAGAAAAAGGGGGGAGATAAAAGAGGCGTGAGAGAGAGAAGGAGGGGGGGTTGAGAGGATTTCCAAAAGAGAAAAAAAAGGGGAAAGAGAAGAAACGTGAAAAACTTTTGGGGCTAGGTTTTGGGAGAAAAAAAAGGGAAGGAGGGAGAAAAAGGAGGAGAAATAAAAAAAAAAAGAAAAAAAACGTGAAGAGGGGGGAGGCTCACGGTTTTGGGAGAAAAAGAAGGGAAGAAGAGAGAAAAAAGAGGGGAAAAATAAAGAAAAAGAGGAAAAAACGTGAAGAGGGAGAGATGCTCACGGTTTTTGGGAAAAAAGGAGAAAAAAATAGAGAGCTGCGGGAAAGAGAAGAATGAACAGGGAAGAACAGAAAAGAAGAAGAAGTAGAGAAGAACATAGAGAGAGAAGGAGGTAAGTTGGTTTGTTTCTGTCTTTCAATTAAGTTTTTTTTATGCATATGTTGTTCATTCCACTTGCTGCCCATATCTTCAATTACCCAGCCATCCTGTCCAAAACCAAGCCACCTGACCATCCACCATTCCCATATAAACCTAGCAACGCCTAATCTACTCCAACCGACACACTCCCGTGCCTTCTCAGCCACCCAAGCTTGCAACCTATAATCCTCATGCACCCGGCTACCTGGCCATGGAAAAATCATCATCACCGCAACTCCATCTCCGTGATTCCCCACCGTGTCATACCCATTGCTGCTTTAGCCCCACTAAGCACCAAACCCAAGCTTTCACTCACATAATCATCTAAACACCTGTCCAACTACACTCACAATCCCATCTCTTCACTCTTGTCTAGCCTGCATCATTAATCAAAATCCAGCCACGGCCAGACAGTTTGCTATCATCTGCAGTACCAATTCCATCCTGCAACACCTCATCAAATCTCTCACCTTACACCTGCTCACCAACATATCACTCATCACCCAATATACATCCAATCACCAAATCCCAACAGCAATGCACCACTCCTCACGATTTGTCCACAGCCATACAAATCAGATTGCAACCATCAACATCTACCATCTCCATTTCTGATTTTCCAATAACCAATCTATACAGCTGCTCCCGAATTACCTTCATCATCTTCATTGTGATTAATTTAAGCAAATCTGAATATCATGCATACAAGTTGTTTTGATACATATGATGCCACATAATTACCATATTTGATGCTCACATTGCTCACATGCCATACTTGGAATGCTTTCACATGTTATCTTTGGGTGCTTACTTGATTCTTGTTGTTTTGGAATGCTACATATGCTTATTGCCATATTTGTCTGTTACACATGCTCACATACCATATTGGATGATTACTGCCATGTTTGGATGCACACTTACCATGTTTGTATTGATTCACATGCTCACTTGCCATCTTTGACTGATTTGTTACTAAATTGAATATATTTCCAACATGCCATATTTGGATGCTTACACTGTTATATTTAAGCTCACATTGCTATGTTAGATTGTTTACATTGTACAACAACTAGGGCAAGATACACCTTAAAATGGAAAGAATTGAACAATTAGGGTAGTGAAACCCTAAAAATGGAAAGAATAATTAGGGCAAAATAAACCCTAGAATAAAGAGAATAATTAGGGTGTGAAATCCTAAAAAAATAAAAATCACAATGAAAAGGGATAAGAAATCCTAAAAACCTAAGAATGGAAACTATAAAAATGGTAGGAATTTAGGTCTCATCCCTAGATCCTATTGACAAAAATAAAAAGAATTTGGTACACATCCCAAATAAAAATGGTAGGAATTTAGGTTTCATCCCTAGATCCTATTGACAAAAATTGAAAGGATTTTGGTACACATTCCAAATCCGACTCTCACAATCATTTCGAACTACGTCGTACTTGATTTCTAGGGCACACCCTAGAATACGTAGGCAATTTGGGAATCTCAAATACGGTACAAAGCCACCCATCAACCATACATCCAGCATAAACATCAACTTGAACAACAAAGAATCTAATTGAAGCAAATGCATAAATCACTTCCATAATCATTAATCACACAAACCATTTCGAACCACGTTTTTGGACTTGATTTTCAGGATTGGAATACGTAGGCAGTTTGAGATGTCTTACACATCTCAGATTCAGTCCAAGACCGAACCATCTTTGGTCCGGTTCACTGTATAATATTGTACATTACATTTGCTTGTTTATTTGTTTTAAAACATGATTGGTTGAACCCTAGGTTAGAATAACTTAGCAACTTGGTTTAGGACATCCCGCATTGAACCCTAGTCATCCAGTTGACCAAGCACAGTTAAAATTAGAATTTAAGAAAAGTTTAAGAGGCCGATATTGATCGGACGATTTGGGTGCCTAACACCTTCCCATAACCGTACCCTGAATACTTACTCGATCTCTTGCAGACCAAAGAACCGTTACATTGGGTCACGAGTCAATAGAAGTCTTACCTTAGGGTGAGGCTACATTTTTAGAGGTCCTAGACCTTAATCTAGGTGGTGACTCCAACAGAACAAATCGATCTTCATCGATACAAGATACACATTCCATCCAGAGGAGGATCACATCAATTTCCCATTGTCCTCACACTAATGTATGACAAGCTATGGATAGAATGTGATTCAAGTTCTATAGTTCACAGTATTTTGAATTATGACCTCTTGGTACTTAGTCCAAGAATAGAATAAGCTTAAAGCTAATCTCTCTCACATTCAGCTCAGAATTACTCATTGTGCAAGAAAAATTAACACACTAGTTGATGCTCTAGCAAAATGGACTGCAATTGAGATGAATTCAGAGACTTGGAATACTTGCCCAATCTTTGTGGCTAGAGATGTAGTAGGGCTGCTTCTGAGAACCCGAGATGTCGTTTTAGTTAATTCTTTTCTTATTTTCTTTTGACTATAGGATAGGGTTCTGCTGATGGCAATGCCGAAGGTAAAGCTTTTACCATCCTCAATAATCTTGGCATTTACATTGTTTTTCTTTTACTTTCTTTTAATTCCATCTCTTTGTTGACCTTTAGCAAAAAAATAAAATAAAAAAATAGCCATACGTGTATTAAACATGTATAATATTGTTCATCATATAAAAAAAAATGTTAAGCATGTATTTCTATATTTATTAAGTAATATACGGAAAATTACATTTAAAAATATGGTAAGCATATTATAGGCGTTTAATACTCAAATTATTTGACACCCTCAAATAAATTAAGAATAAGAAATAGACCCAAAGAATTGGATAATTTTAAAAACTTGAGAATTCGTTAACGCTAGAACAAGATCTAGTCCCCATACTTTTCAATTAGATCATTAGAGATTTTTTTTTTTTTTTTTTTTGGTAAACATTAGGTTATGGAGAATAGCTCATGCCTATCTTGGTGAGATGAGTGCCACCACCTGACATTTGACGGAATAAGAAGGCACCATCATAAAGAATATTTTGACTATGCCAAGACACCACTATAATGGCAAAACCATTCAATATGGGCCCAGCACTAGCAGTACCACCACATTTTTTTGATAAGAACTGGTCTTACTATCAATATTTAATCCTAGATATTACACTATAATACAATAAAATTGCCAAACATTATTCTATTATTTCTCTTTGAAGTTTGACTTCATGGTAAAAGATAAGAGAAATGCTTCAATCATTCTTATAAAAAGGTCTTTCAATCCTACAAAACCTGGTACGTTTTTGTTTTCCAAGTTCAAACCATGGAAGAAAGCCCACAGACAAAACAGTGATTAAACTAGGATGTGACCACAAAACCCTCATCCTCGGTGGCGACTTCTGTAGCGACGGTGGTGCCGGGGTGGTGGGCGGCTAAAATACCCAGAAGCATAGATGACTGCTATTGTTGAGACTAGCCCAACTGGAAAACCAAGTGCAGCACCTTCCAACACAAACCATATCTCCTCCTCACTCTCCCCTTGCTGCGAATTTTCTGGCGATTTCGCATGATCCGGCAGAGGACACGGCACCTTGATTTGCATCCCACACAAGCCACTATTGTTAGCATAGTAATTTGGATCATCCATGGTATCCATTTGCCCACCCACTGGTATTGGACCTTCAAGCTTATTGTTGCTCAGGTCCAATGTGGTAAGCTGCTGGAGCTTTGCAAATGAGGATGGTATTTCTCCAAAAAGCTTGTTGTGTGATAAATCTAGTGTCTCTGTGCTCTGTAGTTCACCCAAACTCTTTGGAATCATTCCTGTCAGCTGGTTGTAGGAGAAGTTTAGAGACTTTAGGCTTTTAAGCTCACCAATGGATTCAGGGATTTTGTCAGATAAATTGTTTCTTGATAAGTCCAGGAAGGAGTAGATATCAAGGTTGTGGCTAGATAAACCTTGCACTGATTTCTTCCAATTCACAATCAAGTTATGGAATTCAATTGAGAATGTGAACACGTCTGATATGGTTGAGTAGGTATTGGGTGGTTCAATCATTCCTGTAAGATTTCCAAACTTCGATGGAATGCTCCCAACAAGGTTGTTGGAGGAGAGGTCCAGGATATGGAGGTTACTAAGATTGGATAGTGTTTCAGGGATTGAACCTGTGATGGAGTTGTTTCGAAGATTCAGAACCTGAAGGGTGGAGATTTGTGAGAGAGATTCTGGCAATTCTCCTGTGATGTTGTTGCTGTGAAGATCAAGATGTTCAAGCTGGGTTAACTCTGTAAGGTTCTTAGGTAAGTGACCTGAGAACTTGTTCTGTCCCAATGCTAGTATCCTTGTTTGTTGCCCAAAGGTCACTGGGACCTCACCTGTGAATTCATTGGAAGACAAATCAATGTATGAGAGCAAAAAATCTGGAAAAATGGGGAAGCTACTGCCGGATAATTTGTTGCAGGATAAATCCAACAACAGTAAACGATAGATCTTTGTGATGGATTCAGGCACTGATCCTGTAAACCTGTTGTTACCCAACATGAGTATCATGATTTCAGTAGCATCCCCAATGTTTTCTGGCAGTTCACCGGAGAAATTGTTCCTCGAAAGGGCTAGAACCGATAGGTTTTGTGACTGAAACAAACGAGGTGGTAATGAACCTTCAAGCTTATTATCTGAAAGAATTATATTTCCAACATCCATTTCAGAGAGCCACTGGGGGAAGGTTCCTTCAAGTTCATTCTCACTCAAGTCCAAGAAATCGAGGTTCTTTTGTGTAGCAAGCCAATCAGGGATATTTCCTGCTAGTTGACAAGACCTTAGAGATAAGGAAGATAGCATGAATTTGGGAGTTACCTTCACACTGTTATTCCAAGTGAGGTTGTTTCCACCAAGATCCAGGTACTTGAGTCTCTTGATATTGAACAACCTTGGTGGGATCAGTCCAGACAGCAGGTTATAGTCCAATTTGAGTGTTTCCAAGTTTCTTAATTTCTGTATGGTTGATGGAATTCCACCAACCAATCTGTTCCTGCTCAAAGCCAGAGTAGATAGGTTGGACAACTCACCAATCCTAGCCGGAATCTCCATTGACAAAGAGTTGTTCTGCAAGTCCAAGACTTCCAGTTCCTTCAAATTCAAGACTGCAGATGGGATTCCACCGGAGAACTTGTTCTGGCGAAGCGTCAATTGCCGAAGATGAGTTAGGTTTCCGATCTCTGCTGGGATCTCTCCATAGAGTAGATTCTCATCCAACTTCAATGTGTTCAAGTTCTGAAGAGAACCCACTTCACTACTTAGTTCCCCTTCAAAAGAATTGCTGCTTAGATCAAGAAATTGGAGACTTGTCAAATGGAACAAATGAGAAGGAATGGAGCTATTGAAGTTGTTCTCCCTCATGTCAAGATGAACCAATTTAGTGAAGTTGGCAAGGCCATCAGAGAGAATTTCTCCTTGAATGAAATTGGAGGAAATGTCAAGTATCATCAAGCTTCTTATGTGAAAGAGTGGCTTCAAGACTTCTGAAGTCACAGAAGTCTCAAGAGCCATAAGGGGAACAAGAGAGGAGAGATCAAGACTAATCACAGGCTGTGAATGTGAGTGTGAATTGCAGATTACCCTGTCCCAGAGACAACAATCTGAACTAGAATTCCATGATTCCAGGCCATAAAGGTTTGCATCATCAGAGGAAGAATTCGCCAGAGACTCTCTAAACAGAATGGATTTGAATTGAAGGAGGGCTTGTTTCTGATCATATGGGCAGCAAAGGATGGGTTTGCAGGAGAAGATAAAGATGAGTAAGAATCTGAGCAGCAGGTGTACAATGGCCATTTGAATTGGGTTTCTCTTCACTCTAGGAGGAGTTGAAGACAGTAAGAGAGGAATGAGGAGGTTCTTAGTAGCCAAGGTATTCAAATAGAGACTGAGTTGGGCTGCTACTGCTTGTGAATAAGATACAGTCAAAAGTCCATTGTATAGATTACACATTACAGAGAGTACCTAAAGAATTGAGTGGTGAGAAAGAGATGGGAAGTCTCCTCAACTTTGAATAGAAATTTAGTGGTTATTGTTGACTCTGACTCTCTCTTTTCAAATAATTTTCCATCGTTTCCTGTGGTTCTTCATTTCTAGAACTCGATCTTTCAAAGTATCATTATATCTACAGAATTCCAATCGTCCCACTATTAGAGAGAGAGAGAGAGAGAGAGAGAGAGAGAGAGAGAGAGAGAGATCATTGTTAGTTAATAAATTATCAATTTGAGCAGCAAACTTATTTGATCAATATTTTGGTTATGATAATTCTAACAAATGACTGCTTTATAATTAAAAAATGGGAAATGGATCTACACACTAGTGAGGTATGTTGGAACTGTCAAGGAGTGAATGACTTTGAATTAACAGTTACACATTTGAATTCAAAGTCAATCCTCAAGTCAAATCTTATCCTATCAAAGATTTCTTAAACATAGCATAGATAGTTGGAGTTTTTTGAATTTCAAAATCTCCTGCTAATGCTGATTATTTGCTTGTAAGGTTTGTAACTCAACACTTGAGGATAAGAGAAATACTTAAAAGAAACTTCTCTACATTCTTAAGAACCTTATACGCTAGCTAGTAGGGGAAATGGGAGTTCAGGGAAGATCTAGCTAGTAGGGGAAATGGGAGTTCAGGGAAGATCGGTAACTGATCACTTAGAGGAGAGAAGAGGCCAAGATTTCAAGGAGGAGAAAGAAAAGAAGATGTGAGAGGGAAGCAAACATTCGTAGCATAAAATTTCCTTAAAAAGAAAAAAAAGAAAAAGAAGATGGCTCTATTATATATTAGAGTAGCCACTATCAATGAATATAAAGTATCTTTTATGATGCTTGGATAATGAGAAACAGTAATATTACAAGAGGGTAGAGGATTAGTAAGAGGTGGCAAAAACAGAATGGAATTAGTTGTGGAAGGGAAAACACATTAAGTAATTTACATTCCATCATTAAGATATGGGATGTCATGTACATAGTGAATTTGTGCCGGATTATTTCTATTAACCATTATAGGACATGAATGTGAATGTAGGGGCAAGGGAGGAATTCGAACATTAGGAAAACAATTTAATCATGATTTTAAAACATAATTGTATTGAAGGCTTTGAAATGACCTAATTAACCTTGAATGTCTGGTCAATTAAATCCGAGCATGCATAAAATTCTATGCAAATCTACTCCGCTACCACTTAATGGTCAGGTCTACCAGATTTGTAAACCCATCTTGTATCCACTCTAAGCACTTCATAAGATATAGAAAATTCAAACCATAATACAAACAAATTATGTGGTTCATCAACACAGTGTGTAATGGCTACTAGCTAGACTCAATATATATTTTTTAGTTGCACCTACAGTAGGGAGCACCCACACCCAATTTATCTAGTATATAATCAAGAGGGCACTGATGTGCCTACAATTTGGGTAGTAAACTACTATTGTCTAACATCTATTGAACACAACCATAACTACAAGTTAGGCCCCTATCATGCCCTACAATGCAATACCTAAACTGGTTAGGTATTCAACAGTATACACCTAAGCTACCATATCAAAGTTTAGTATACAAAGTTCAGAGAATCTAACAGTTCATTAGAATCTTCAACAACCGCATGGTTAGGAAAACTCAACTCTTCAAGTATACCTCAATGACAACCTCATCCTCATATACACTCAGATTGGGATCCTCTTTAGTGAGGATCCCATCCACTCAAAGTGGATTCACTTATATCTAGATGTACTTTGAATGAATCAAATATGTATCGATCCACTTTAAATGATAGAGATTCTCACTACAAGAGTGGCCACACTATAGAAAATCTTTTTCCTATAAGCTCACTGTCCCCATTAATTGTCAAGGGATATTCTTCAACCATTCCTAATCTTTAAAACACCACTAATAGACCAAGAGAGGGGCTGATGGGTGATTTGACACACCGCACCCACTCTTCAACACCTAAGTAATCTCTTCCTGTTTTTTCCTCACAAGCAAAAAAGACTCATAAATCTTCAATGGAAGTCTTACCAAGCATCCACAATATTTGAGCACAAGTACACCATTAATGAACAACAAGAGTGGTTGGTGGGTGATTACGCTTGAGGAAACAAACGTCTAACCCTCACTTCTCCTTCTTCTATTTTCTCTCTCTTTCTCTCTCTCTCTTCTCTCTCTCTCTCTCTCTCTCTCTCTCTCTCTCTTTCTTTCTGTGTTCTTCACTTCCAATTTCATTTTCACCAGCTAGCTAGGGAATTCAAAAACGAACAGTTATCAACTTGAACGGATGGATCAATATTGAGAGTGTCATGATGATTTAAAGATTAGCCATCAAAACATTTAAAATAGATCATAGCCACTCAAAATGCATCGGAACGCATCCAGATGTATTTTGAGTGGCCTCTAAGGACATCTTGATGCCCTTTGACTGCCCAAGATCCTCACTATCGCTTAGGCCTCACTACAGAGGATCCCAATCCCTACAAAATGTTCAAATTATTGAGTCTAGCTTAGCTCAACACAAGGTGTAATTCTTTATAGGTTTCGATCGAAACATGTTTATTAAGAGGTACGGACTAAGTGGGTTGCACTATACACATTAACTAACTGGCTAATCCGATTTTAGGTAGTTATCGAGCTGGTTTGAGCTAGTTCAAGTTGAAAGCCTGGTAGAAAACCCATTATGATCTTCTAGAAAACTAAAGTAATGAAACTAATGTTTAATATTCGGCCTAAATAAGTTTGGTTTGGGCCATTAATGGGTTCGGACTCATTGGTCTATTTTTTGCTCATTTTGGACTAATTCAAACCAAATCAAGACCGATAGGAAATGTCATACCTCAACCAAAAACAGGTCCAATAACAGTTCGATCCGAATTGGTCTTGGATTAATTTGGATTGACTTGGTCCGAGCTATTAATTCGATCCCAAAATTAACACCCGCAAGAAATAGAATTTAACTCCTCAACTATTTTCAGATTTCTGTTTTGATTTTAATTTCTATTTACAAGAAACAAGGTATAAAAATCAAGACAATAGTTTTTCTCACACCCGTGATCTCTCAACATTTTCATATCTTCTATTACAAAATTCCAATAATACCCTTTTCTTAATCCTGCCCCTAAAACCTTTTATCCATAATCAAACCAAAGGCATACTTTTCTTACCTAAAAAAGAAAGAAGGGCATATTCTCAACCTTCGTGTTTGGTCTCTAACGGAATTCCGAGTCCCACTGATCACTTTCAACACCGGACCGACAGAGAAAATGGTTTTCACAGGAAAGAGTCGAAAGACTCTCAAGTCCGTGTGGGTCCCATACACATAGATGATGAGATGCATTCAAGGGAAAAGGGCATAACCACATGGATAATGAAACGTCTTTCATATTATTTGGAAAAAAGAAGAAGAAGAAGAAGAAGAAGAAGAAGAAGAATTACGTACGTTGATTTACTTACAATCTCATACATCTTTCTCTTTCCTTCCTTCGAAGATTATTGTTAACTCCGAGGCCTTGTTATGGAATGCTGACAAGATCAAGGATGTGTTTGAAGAGTCTTTGTTACAACTGTCAGTTTTTTGGATTCACATCGTCTCCTCCCAGTGATTGTGGGAGGGACGGTGGCAATTTTCTTCGGATGGTTGTCACGTGATTTTCGATGAATCTGAGACCCACGTTCGATCCGACACCCCTCTGTCGACTTGGCTTGTCGATTGGGTGTCGATTCAGACGTGGGTCTCGGATTCATCGAGAGCCACATGGCAACCATCCGAGAAAGATTGCCACCGTCCTCCCAGAACCCCTGGGAGGAGACGATGTAAATCCCAATTTTTTAATGTAACATGATTGGAAGACCTAATAAGGAAACTGTTTCATCTTGGGGATTAATTCACGAGAACTATTCTTTGTATTAGTAGGGTGTAAGGTTTTTTAGATTCTCTTTGGGGTTTTTCCATGGGATTTCCTATGAACCTTAACGAACACATCACTAAGATTATTAGAATACAATGGGTATTGAAAAGAGATTATAAGACACATACCTTTTGCTGTAGATTGATTTTTAACCTTTTTTTTTTGCTTTAAATGCTTGGATCATAGTCTTTCACAGCCTGTCGGGATCCCTTGACATTCTCTCTGTGAATGAAAATATAAGAAGAAAATAACACTGTGGTTGTGAGGACTCTAACCATTGGTATTTATTATACCACTTCCAACTCTGGACCAGTCCCACAGTGGACCAGGTGGTCCATCTCTAATCATACTTAAATCGATCTACATGTAATTAGATTCTCACTGAACCAACTAACCTTATAATTAATTTAACCCATAAAAATATCTTACATAGGGGTGAATACAATTTTAAGGGATAGTGACCGATGGCATGTGAGCAAGTTGTCACACCCCAATTCAGGCTGAACCAGAAGTGTGAGTGAATCGATAATAAACCACGGTTCACACCAGGATCTCGAAAGACCGTGTCAACCAATCATCCCTGAGCAAACCATCAAAACCCAGAGTAATACTAGCAGCGGAAATAATATATCAATGAGCTGAACTAAATAATAAATTAAATAATTAATCCAGTTATTCCATCATCCATCAGAATTTAAATAATATTTTATTACAAGCTTTAATTGAAAATAACCAAATCAAAGAGGAAAGACACAGAAGGAGCACTCGCATAACGCATCATGCTCGTCCTCCACACTCTGTGTCTCCAGGGCAGCCATCGCACTGTAGGGTCAGGGCGGTCACGAAGTCCTCCACCGTGTACCCGCGATCCAAATCGAAAAGAGATATATATATCGGGGTGAGCTACAACACGGCTCGAGAAAGCACAAGACCAATGCAACATCCACATGCATGAGTTAACATTACACTTTGGGTCAGGTATAACTTGCAATTGTGCTATGGTAAGGCTTGGCGGCCACCGCACCTCCATGCACGAGAGTGTGAGCACACCCAATAGTCAGGCTCCTACCACACTACTACTGTTGCCCCACATCACTCACTCCGGTATAGAGATAGGACTCGAGTCCGGCGGGCAGGAAGAACCACAATCCCACGTCCTCCTCCCCGATACCCCATACCGTACCAATACCTAAACCCTTATTGGCAATGGCTTGCAAGTGGGTTCCGTTTCTAACCAGTCCTAGATGTCAATACAAGTAGGCTCCACCCTAGTACAGCCGTCTACGGCATAGGGATAGAGCTAGAGCGTGCAGGCCAGGCTGGAGACCACAATACCTCACCTCCCCCTGATACCCTACCCGCAACAAGCATACCAAGATGGAACTATACGCAAGTAGGCCCTATCCCAACATCGCTCCCTATGGCATAAGGATAGAGCTAGAGCGTCATGGCCAGGTCAACGTCGACATCGGAGATCACCATGCCACATCACTGCGGCCAGATCAACGTCAACATCGGAGACCACCTGCCATAACCTCCCCCTGATACCCCACCCATACCAAGCATGCTAAGATAGGGTGCTACTGAAAGGCGTCGGAGTGAGGAATGATCCCAGGCCCCCGACCCATCCCATTCCACACTCCAACTAAAACAATCACATGTCTAACATCCATCACACCTAGCATATGAAATGCATGAACAGATAAATCAAATAGAATTTACACTACATGACATGTGATATGCACAATCATCAAACAAGCACATAATTTGATACAGAAAATTAAAGAGCTCTCTAAGGTTTATTATTAAATCTTTAATTTAAGTTTCGGGTCTTGTCCCTTACCTGACGTGGTGTTAATCCTTTTCGGCGTCAGAAGTTTCACATACAAGTCCTACACAATCATATTTTCATGTTAATTTCCATTTATTAGAGTTTTAGAAGCCAAAACCTGGCTTTCCCAGACAAACAGGGCTCAAAACACATACCGGTCTCGCACATACCGGTCGCAGGATAGTGAGACCGGTATGGTGAGACCGGTATGGGTGAGACCGGTATGGGTGAGACCGGTATGCCATACCGGATGCACACATACCGGTCTCACTCAGATCTGACTGAGTGCGACCGGTATGGTGCCAGCGGTATGCATACCGGATGCACACATACCGGTCTCACTCAGATCTGGCTGAGTGCGACCGGTATGGTGCCAGCGGTATGCATACCGGATGCACACATACCGGTCTCACTCAGATCTGGCTGAGTGCGACCGGTATGGTGCCAGCGGTATATACCGCGGCCCATACCGCTGGACTTTCCCAAGGATATACCCTACGACGTGATTTTCGAGATCGAGGTCTCCACGGTAGCACCCTAAGGTTTCACCTATCTTCTACTAAGGTCCAGTCTCTGAAGGGTCCTACGGATCTTGGCTAGAATGCCAAAAATCAACCAGATCCGAAAGAAAGACGAAAGGAAACTAAGCATTTTCCATCAGATCTCACGCCGCTTCGCGGCTCCGATCCGATAAACAACCCTACAGGAAGGATAGAACACTTTACCGGTAGCGGTTGTCAGTTGGCGACGAGTTCCTCCACCGGCAGCTCCTTCCTTGGCGGCGTCAACCTCCTTGAACCCTCAACTCCTTCTCAGAACAAAGGGGTTCACGGAGCGTCTCCCCCTCTATTAATAGAGGGAGGCCGTCCAAAACACGCTCCCCCCCTCATATGGAAACTTTAAGTTTCCATTTTAGGGAGAAACACAGCTCCTCGCACATACCGGTCGCAGGATAGCGAGACCGGTATAGTGAAACCGGTATGCCATACCGGTTGCAGGATAGTGCATCCGGTATGGTGAGACCGGTATGGGTGAGACCGGTATGCCATACCGGTTGCAGGATAGTGCATCCGGTATGGTAAGACCGGTATAGGTGAGACCGGTATGAACTTAGCCAATTTTACACATTTTTCGTACCTGAAATTGATTGGTTCTTCACCCGGCTTCTTGCGTGGTCCCTTGCCCGGCTTCGCTTTCCGGTCCGGTTATGATTGGGGCACCTGCCATCGCATAAAACCATGGTTAAACCGGGTTTTAGAGCACGGTTCCTACAACTTAGCTTTGCTATCATCGTTATAAGTGATTGTTACTTCATATCTATAAGTCATTACATATTTAATTTGTTTTGCATGCTTGAAAAATTCTTGATTTTGTTGTTTCGATATCAAATTGGCATCCTTAATCAACCATGTGCATTTCCAAAACTCAAAATAATATTAATGTTTTGATCTTTCAGGTTTGGAAACTTTAATGCAAACTTGCCCAGAATCTTTCGATCTCTTCGTGTGTACCAAAGGGAGGAAGACAAGGAGGGATTCAGATCCTCTCTAGCTGCCAAGCCATCCAGCCTGCTCAGAACCATTGGATCATGCTCATGAGATCCAATGGTTGTGGGTAGGTTCGACGGACCAGGTAGTTGCAGAGAATCTGTTTCCAACAAGGAGATAGTCAGGCTCTCAATTGCTCAAGAACTAATGGCAGTCACCAGTGACGCACTGAAGATCAACCTAATGCTAGAAATACAAGACATTCTACTCTCAATTTGGAGTGTCAATTTTTGCCCGCAATGGGTAGCCCAACTAAACTTAACTGGTGAAGCTTGAAATTGGACCAATCCGATATTATATGTGCAAAGTGTTCAATAATCAAAAACCAATTAAATTCAACCGAAACTGGCCAAGACAGACCGATTGATACCCCTACCCCCAACAGTGACCACACATTGCATCCCCTAGTCTACCCTTCTTCCGATTTAATTAATCAATCAATATCGTTCCTTCTTATTCCCACTACCACTTTGGAAAATGAAATCCTGAGGCAGGATGTATGAAATTGGATGGAACATGGGTAACCACTTCATCTTATTTGAGGCGATGGAATTTTTGATACCGTCGCCAAAAATACTAATTGTTGTAGTGCTTTCATAATAAAACTCCGAACTCATGAATCATGGTGGTACATGTTTATACAATAAGAACAATTCCTTCCATGTATTACAATGAATTGTTTATTTTAAGATGAACCTCAATCATGACAATCCGACTTCATAGAATCAATTCAACAATTGATTAAAGAATAAACTTTATTAACTTGAAACTTTATAGGCATCTGTCATTACAAACTTTATATATACATCAAGTAAATGACAAAAAAGATAATAATTTTATTTCAAACCATCAAAATTTTACATTGCAATATCATAAATAAAACATTAAAAACACTTAATGATTTACATAGTCTCATACGATCCACGTGAGCTATATACACCTTGGGCGGAAGGCCTTTGGTGAAAGGATCTGTAATCATCATCAGTGCCGATATACGTTATCTGAATACCCACGATCTCGAAAATCTTTTCAATGTGTCGACAACGACTCACTGAGCATGTGTTGTTAGAAAAACGTATTGTTGTAGTATTGTCACAGTAGATTTTTATAGGTTTTTCAATAGAATTTATGACCATCAAATCTATGATAAACTGTCGCAACCATGATGCCTGAGAATGTGGCATGATCTACAATTTTCTAATGGTAAAATTATCCTTTCAAATTTTTTAAGTTACTATCTTATCCTCTTCCAAATCATTATTAAATGACATATTTATCCTCTTAAACACTCATTTTCTTTTCTTTCGATTAAACTTCCAAATTGTTATTTGATTGTCAAATTATTAGAGAAAATAATTAGGTAATTTTGTATTTTCTCTTAAAAGGGATGCACGTGAAATTAATTACGAAATTGAGGGTGGTTGACTTAAAAGTAAAGTACACGAGTGGGTGAAATTTTTCTCTCCACATTTCAAATCTAGATGCAGTGTTAGCCAAAAACTAGACTGGTCCAATTCACCAATTAAAGAGGGATAATTTTTTTTTCTCTTCTTTTTGGAGGATAATTTGGTGTATAAATATGAATCTCAATTGTCTCAATTGCCAGTTAGGGTAAACAACCAGATAGCATAAACGAATTTATCCCAAGGGGATAGCTCAGTTGGTAAAATGACCAACAACTCAAAATGAAGAAGTCTTGAGTTCAATTCTCTTTGGGGCCTCAAACTACCAAAAAAAAAAAAAAACATCAACGAATTTATTAACTTATGCATAGTCTCCTAGTTGGTGCTTCTTGTTGTTGGATATGGCCCAAATGGCCAAATGCCACACAATTTAGTGGAGCTTATGAATTTAATACACAACTCACTGCCAAACTAGTACACATTGGATTCAAATCGTCTCCTCCCTGTACTTCATGGAGGAGGGAGATGCCTCTGTCGGATGTCCGACACGTGGTTCTCGGAAAAATTCAAGCCCTACGTTTAAGCTGACACCCAGCCGCCTTCCTGAAGTACAGGGAGGAGACGATTTGAATCCGTACACATTACCAGGCCTAACCTTTATTTTAGAACAGGTTCAAGGATCTTCTATTAAATTTATTTAACTCTGTTATTTGACAATCGACTATAAGGGTGTCAATCGGTAACTACAGTTCCAATTAGGTATGAAATACGGTTTTTATCGGATAAATACATACGATTCTGATTAGATACAAGATAGGGTTCTACTGTAATGTGGACCAGTGAACTAGTGAAGTACGTGTGTGATAAAGTGGGTGTGTGATCTGGTATCTAAATTTTATACGGTATCTAAATGGTATCCAGATTGATATACAAAAAGTATACAAATCAATATTTAAATGGTATGTACTATTGGTATATCGGTATTAACTATTACTGTACCAGATAGAAACAGTACCAAATCTTGAACAACTACCATATTGGATAGAAAACGTATACCGATATCAGTATAAATGGTACAATACCTGTTCCGGTATATTATTTCGGTATCAAACTAACACCCTTAATCAACCACGTGCATTTCCAAAACTTAAAATAGTATTAATAATTAAATCATCCAGGTTAGGAAACTTTAGTGCAAATTTCTCCAAAACCGTTGAATATCTCGGACTCAAATCCTCTCCAGCGCGCCAGCCTTCCAGCCCGTCATCTCTCTGTGTACCAAAGAGAGGATGACAAGAAGGGATTCAGATCCTCTCCAATCGCCAGCCTGTCCAGCTTGCTCAGAACCGTTGGATCATGCTCACGCCCAAGAGTGTGAGATCCAACGGTTGTGGGAAGGTTGGACGGGCTGGGCAGTTGTGGAGGATTTGTTTCCGACAAGCAGACGGTCAGAATCTCGCTTTCTCGGGAACTAATGGCAAACACTGGTGATGCATTGAAATCCAATGTAACGGTAGAAATACAAGACATCCTAATCCCAACTAGGGGCATCAATTTCAGGCCCACATAGGCCAGTAGCTCTACCATGCCCGATCAGTGAAGCCCGAAATCAAACCAACCCCATTATTAAATGTACCGGGCTTAGGCCTGGGCCAACTATTAAACAGACATTCATGGTGCAAGGGTGTAGTCCGATTAAACTGATCAAATGAACCAAATATACCTTTAAACCGATACTACTCTAAAGCGAAAAACCTAAAACAGTAAAACTTCTCTTATTCTCTTTCATTTCTTGAGTCTTCCAATCATTCCTCTATCCTCGTTTTCATCTACATGAAAGATCACAAGCCCACTAGGAGCCTTTTACAATCCCACAAAAAAATATTTATAATCATTTTGATATTGACAATTTTAAATCCCATTTAGCATGATCCTGATAATGGACTGAAAATAGATTAACTGACTGAATATAAACGTGTCCTTGCCTGACTTTTTAACCCCATATAGTTAAACAGGCCGATTTCGATGTAAAATGTTAAATAACCGAAAACCGATTACACCCGATTAAAATTGATCGGAACTGAGGAATTGACACCCTACCCCCAACAGTGACCACATTGCATCCCCAGGTCCTGCAATTCGTCTGGTTTTAATTAATCCACAATATTGCACCTTCCCATTCCCATTGCCACTTTGGAAAATAAAATATTAAAGTAAGGTGTATGAAATTGCATTGGATGGCACATGGGTAACCACTTCATTTTTTGCTTAATTTTATAAGTTTTTATTGTATTTTTTTAATCCCATTTCTGAATAGAAAATGAACCGCAGATCTAGACATGATTCATGAGATTAGTTGGATAGTTTATCAATATGTATATGTATTTTCTATAAAATTTTATCATTAATTATATTTAATGAATCCTATATCTTAGAAGTGGGTCTCACATCTCACTAGATGTAATCCGTATGAATCCCACTAGATGATGAGATGCATTCTACCAGGAAAAGAAAAAGCATAACCACATCGACAAAAAAGACAGAATGGCTCTTAAGAGAAGATTTAATCCGGAGAAAAATGCACAGGCACATAGATAAAGAAGACTCTCAAATCTGTGTGGACCCAACACACAGATGAGGAGAGAAAAAAACAAAAGCATAAAGCAGATAGACAAACAAGACTCTGAAGTCTGTGTGGGACGACCCACACGCATTTGATGATAAGATGCAGACCAACTTGCTTGAATAGTTGAGGATCAAAGTATCTTCGAGACCACATTGAATACATTGAATGTAGATGATGACATTAAATAAAAAAAATAAAATAATAAAGTAAACACATAGTTGATGAATGAAAGGCATCCAGGGGAAGTGAAGCAGTAGAAACCCTTAGACTACGCTAAAGATACCTTAGGTTTCAAATCCTTATGTTTGGTTTCAAAACCTCTTCTAAGTCCCATTATGTCTTGCAGGTATTGAGCATCCTTCCCCAGCTACAGAGGGAGAGATGGCTGAATTAATTCTAGTCCATGGTGTGGGTGAGATCCTGAAGAAGGTGATCTCCATGGCAACCCCAGAGATTGGTCTATTATGGAACATCAAGGACGAACTGGAAAAGTTGGTGCACACTTTGACTGCTATCCAAGCATTACTACAGGATGCTGAAAAACAACAAGAAGAAAACAGGTCTGTAAGACATTTCCTGAGAAGGCTCAGAGACGTAGCTTATACTACTGATGACATATTGGATGAATTTGGTTATCAAACCACAAGATTGAAGGTGACAGAAAACAAAATTACTAAATTCTTCTTGCACTCAATTTCACCTGCTTTCAAACTAAAGATGGCCCATAAGATGAAGAATATAAACAACGAGCTTGATAAATTAAAAGAAACATGGATTCATTCAGTTTTATGAGGGCATCTATATCCACAACTCTTCAAAATAAAAAGACCATAGAGACATTTTCTTTTGTAGATGAGTCTGAGGTTTTTGGAAGGGAGGAAGACAAGTCAGAGATAGTAAGCAAGTTAACTACTTCTGACAATCAAGATATTCATCTTTCAGTTCTTCCCATAGTTGGAATGGGAGGGATTGGAAAAACCACTCTTGCAAAATTGGTCTACAATGATGATCATGTAGCTAAGTATTTTGATGAAAGAGTATGGATCCATGTCTCTAGAGATTTTGACATCAAGAAAGTTTTGACAGATATCACAGAATCTGTTACAAATAGACCGTGTCAACTTTCATCTATTGATGTGGTACAACGGAATCTTAAAGATCAGTTGACTGACAAGTGGTTTTTACTTGTATCAGATGATATATGGAATGATAATAGTGAGCAATGGGATATGCTCAAGACTTCATTAAAAATTGGTGCCAGAGTTAGTACAATCATTGCTACTACTCGTAGTGGTGAAGTTGCATCAATGATAGGCACATTGGCTATGCACCCCCTTAAAAGATTATCAGAAAAAGAATGTTGGTCCACTCTCAAGAATAAAGCTTTTGGAGACGGAGGGGCTGAAGAGACTCCGAATATGGTAGCAATAGGGAAAGAAATTGTGAAAAAGTGTGGAGGTGTGCCACTAGCTGCAAAAACATTAGGATGCTTGATGCATAACAAGAAAGAAGAGCAAGAGTGGTTATCAATAAAAGATAGTGAGATTTGGAATTTACCTATGGATAAGGATGGAATCCTTCATGCACTAAAATTGAGCTACGATTGTTGGATATATATATATATATATATATATATATATATATATATATATATATATATATATATATATATATATATATATATATATATATATACTAGGCCCATTGATCAGTGAGAGTCTATGTCACTAGGTTAGACCAGTTCGGTCTGATTCGTCACAAGATAAAGAGATAGACAATCCCTATTACAGTGTGTGACTGATTAGGGTTTGTGATAGTATTATATATACTAGGTCATGAGTCATCGCAGCCATAGTTGTTTTCTTCTCTTTGTACCCACGAACAGTGAGAAAGGCGTGGAACCTCTACAGGCTGTGGAAGACCATGATCAAAGCTCCAACACCATTCTTGGAGATTAATGGAGGAAATCAATCTTTTACTTTCAGGTATGTCTCTATTATTATTGATTATATTGAACATCATTGTAATCTAAATCTCTGTATGGATATTAGGGTTTAGGATGAAACCTTATAAACTGTAAAAAGTCTAACAACGATAACTTTTCGTCACCTTTAAAACAATGTTTCTTGTATTGTTCAATATTTCCTAAAGGTGATTATATCTTAAAAGATGAGGTAATCCAACAATGGATGGCATTAGGGTTCCTTCCACCATCCATCGGAGATAGGCCAATGGAAGATATTGGAAATTATTATTGCAACTATTTGTTGTGGAATTCATTCTTCCAAGACTCCGAGAAAAATGAATTTGGTGATATAATTAAGTTCAAGATGCATGATCTTGTTTTTGATCTAGCATATTCTCTTTCAAGGATTGACAACATAGCTGTTGGGCCAGAAGAATTAAAAAACAACTCCTATGTTTTTCATCTTCGATTGTATACTAATGATGACATTATAAAATTTTCCTAGATGGATGATGAGTAGGTGTGGGGTATTTCTCCCCAATTTGGTGAGACTCTATCTACACAAGTGTGAGAGTTTGGAACATGTCGCCCCACTTGGGCAGCTACGTCTCTTAAGATTATTTAACTACAAGGAATGAAGAGGATGAAGAGTCTTGGTAGTGAGTTGTATCATCATGATGGGGATCATGGTAGCATACCATTATTCCCTTCATTGGAAGAGCTTTCCCTCCTACAGATGGCCAGCTTAGAAGAATGGGTGGAACCCCAACCGCAAGGCTCTTTCCCTTCCTTCCCTCGCCTTGAGAAGATATTTGTAAAAGATTGTCCCAAGTTGATGACAATGCCCAGTCAGTTTCCTTCTCTTAAACTACTTCGAATCGAAAGAAGCAATGACATCTTGCTACAGTTCGTCGTGGAGGTTCCCTCACTCACCAAACTATATATAATTGAAGTTCCAGAGCTTCAGTTTTTGCCAAAAGGATTATTACACTATGTACAGTTTTCAAACCCTTCAAGTGTTGAGTATTGGTGAATTTTCATCGGAGCTGGAGTCTTTTCCGCACTTGGAGCCTCTCCAACTCTTGCCTTCCCTTCGAACCTTAGTTACTATTGGTTGGTCTAAGCTTGCATCTCTTCCTGGGCAACTTCAAAGTCTTACTCAATTAGAAGAGTTGGGAATATATATACTTTTCTTACTGTGGCAGCCCTACCAGAGTGGCTCGGGAACAGATCCGAATCGTCTCCTCCTTGTACTTCAGGGAGGAGGGAGACATCCCCGTCAGATGGCCGACACATGGCTCTCAAGAAATTCCGAACCCCACGTCCGAACCGACACCCCCTGTCGGCTCGGCTTGTCGGTTGGGTGTCAGCTCGAACGTGAGGCTCGGATTTTTCTAAAAGCCACATGTCGGCCATCCGACGGAGGCGTCTTCCTCCTCCCTGAAGTATAGGGAGGAGACGATTTGAATCCCTCGAGAACCTTCGCACACTTCGAACGTTGTCTTCAAGAATGTGACAATCTGACATATCTTCCAAAAGAGGAAGGATTGCGAGGATTCAAATCCTCTCCTCCAAGAGAATCTGGAGGAGAAGTGGTGCCTCATACAGATGGACGACACCTATCCGACCCCTCCATCCGAACCGACCCCGAGCCGACAAATTGAGCCGACAGTGGGTGTCAGCTCAGATGGAGGGGTCGGATTAATCCGACCCCCAGTGTCGCCCATCTATATGGGACGCCACCTCTCCTCTAGATTCTCTTGAAGGAGAGAATGTGGATCCGGACTGCGATGCTTCACCGGACTGCGATGGTTAATTATTAGAAGTTGCCCACTTCTGAAAGAAAGATGCACCAGGGCAAGAGGTGAGGAGTGGCCTAAAATTAAACACATTCAAAACATCAAAATTGATGGCCAATATGTGTAATCGATCGATGCGAGCACATTCTTTCTTTTAAAGTGATCAGGTAAGTTATCTCCTACTTGTGTCTTTCATCTCTGTTCTTCCCTCCCCCCAATCGCACCCTAATTAAGGAACTGGAGCACTCTTGATGAGATCATTAAATTTTATTTTTTATTTGATAGCAAGAAGCATAGGGGGCTTATTGCTTATGAGCATGTCATTTTGGATGCTAATAGGTGGTTGTGTTTTGTAGGAAGGGATAGAACTGACAAAATTAAGCAACCGAGGTGATCTCCATCATAGAACGGAAGAAAATGGGCAATACGGGAAGCTTCCTTTGTGTGTGTGTGTGAAGGATTTTGTGGAGAACATTTTGGATGTTTATAGTAGTGACGATAATGACTGGAATATTAGAAAACTCAATCTTCATCTGGGTGCAGAAATAAATTTAAGTTGCCTTCATTAAATAATAAAATAGATCCATGGAATAATAACTCCATACATACAGAGATTAATGTGCTGAGAAGAAAAAAAATATATATATTATAATCCCTGTTTAACTTTTAGAAAGAGAGCAGCAACAGAACCACGGAGGAAGCTGATTCCAGTTTGATGGTTCAACCCAATTTTCATGAAGTAATTAGTGGCCTGCAATAATAAATTCAATCAGAGAGTGGAGTGATACAGAATACGACTGATATTTGTACCATACAGAATACCATTACTAAAAAATGGCATGGATTTTTCTTCACTTGGGATTGTGCTAACATTAAAGAAATGGCCTCATAAGTTCTCACCATCCTATGCTAACATGCCACATGGGTTCCTGATCATCCAACACTGACGTTCTGATATTGTTCCTGAATTATTATATATAATATCAACAACTTTTGACTAACTACTTTGATAATCTCTGTCCAATGTCACATTTTAATCTTCTTTGTATGGAGAAATCCCACATAAGTAACATCAGAACCAACTAGATTACTGTACATTTGATTGCCCCAATCAAATTGGTTTTGAGTAAAATTTCAAGCAACTCTGACATCCCCAAGTGCCATAAGGGAGTAGGAGAAAGTAGGACAAGGAAAAATAGAATCAAGAGTAATTCAATAAAAACAATTAAAAAATTGAAGGAAAATATATATTTAAACCCTGGCCCAACCAAGCCTGATTGGTGAAACCCCATAATTGGATTCGTCCAATTATTAAATGTGTTGGTCTTAGGTCTGGATCATTATTAAAACAGACGTTTACGATTCAAGGGTGTAGTCCGACTGAACTAATTGAACGAACCGAATAATACCTTTAAAGTTCAAAATAATATTACCCTAAAGCTAAAAACCAAAAACATTAAAACCTCTATTAATCTCTTTCATATCTTGAGTCTTCCATTTATTCCTTCTATCCTCATTTTCATCTACATGGGTGATCATAAGCCCAATAAGAACCTTCTACAATTCACGAAAAAAATATTTAATCTACAACATAAGGATAATTATGGAGTCAAAACCCAATAAGAGCTTTTTACAATCTTACAAGAAAGTAGCTATAATCATTTTGGTATTAGTCTATTTAAATCCAATTTAGTATGAACCTAACTATGGAATGGAAACCAATTGACCAACCGAATGTAAACGTGTCCTTGCCTAGTTTTTGAAACTTGAATAACTAAACAGGCCGACATAGTACAATGTATTAAATAACCAAAAATCAATTAAACCCAACCGAAATTAATCAGAACCAACCAATTAACAGCCTACTCCCAACAGTGACCACATTGCATCCCCAGGTCCTGCCCTTCATCTGATTTAATTAATCCATCAATATTGTTCCTTCTTATTGCAATTGCCATTTCGGAATATAAAATAATGAAGTTCGATGTATTAAATTGGATGGCACATGCGTAAGTCCAAATCCTCTTCTCCCCACCTCTTCGGCTCTTATCTCATCTAATCGTTGGAGTTGTGAGCCAGTTCGAACTCCAACAGACTCCAATGATTAGATGGGATGGGAGCCAGGGAAGCAGGGAGGAGAGGATTTGGAGTCAACCACTTGATCTTATTTGATTAATTTTATAAATTTTTATTGTATTTTCTTAATCCCATTTCAGAATAGAAAACGAAGTACAAATCTAGAAATGATTCATGGGATTAGGTGGGTATTCTACCTTATTCCCTGTTTTTATTCTAGGAAATAAGAATAGAAAATGAAAATAGTTAGTCCGTACTGGACCCACTAGATGATGAGATGCATTTGCCGGATTAAAAAAAAAGGCTTAACCACATGGGCAAAGAAGCAATAAGGACACTTAAATGAGGATTCAAATCCTCTCCTCCAAGAGTTTCAGGCGGAGAGGTGATATTCTTTTTGGATGAACGATAGTTGGGGTTCGGATAAATTCAAGTCCTCCATTCGAATCAATTTTGATACAGGTGTCGACCATCCAATGGGAACGTCACCTCTTCTCCAAAAACTCTTGGAGAAGAGGATGTGAATCTCTTAAATGAAGACAATAAGTCCGTGTGGGTCATAGATATGTGGAGATGCATTAATAAAATAAAAGAAAAAAAAATCAGCTATCATCCAAAATAGTTTCGAAACATCACCTACCACCCAAACATGTACCATCATTAATCAAATAGATTCACTTCGTTAAATCCCTGTTAATTGCTGATGTCATCCAAAATTGACTTTGAATAGAAAAATTATATCCTAAAAGATACATTGAAAGACGATTTTACCCTCAGTTAACGTCTATTAGAACAAATAATTCTTCTCAAAGATGAGCAAATAGGCTTACCTCTCTCTCTCTCTCTCTCTCTCTCTCTCTCTCTCACCATGGAGTCACCACGCCAGACTGCCTCGTCGCTCCTCCCAGGGCAGAGGCACCACTACCTTCCCTACCTCTCGTGCACCAGCAACTTTGGCTTCAAGACCTCAGTCTGGTCCGAAATCGATGAATCCGTGTGATCTAAGACATTCTAAAACATGTCCCAAGCTCAATTCCATTCTCTTATTACTGTTTTGGATTTATGCAAATTAAATTTACATCTGATACGAGACTGTCTTGGGCGAAGTTGAATGGCATCTAAAAAGATTTGATTTTATGTCCAGGTTGGTGAGGTTATATATAGATTTGAGAAGGGTTTCTCATTAAAAGGCAAATTGTCTTTTTTGGAATCAAAACCCAAAACCCTAGAAATATGGAGACGAAGAGCAAGAAATCCTCCTCTCTGATTGTTTCCTATGTCGGAGTATGTCTGCAATTTTTTTTTCATTTATCTGAAGACACTTCAGATCTAGTTTCTCTGAAGGTTTTCTCTGAATGTATCCTTTGTTTTCTTTAGTTAAAGCTTCACAAAATTCTTCTTCTAATTAAAATTCTTGTTCATTTTTTTGCTTTCTTCTAATGCCCAATCATTAGAGCTCTAATTTTTTTCGTTTCTCTCTCTTTCTCTTTCCGATTTCCTCTTCCCGAATCCCTATCCATTTTTTTGCTTTCTTATATGGAAAGAAAAACAAAAAAGGAAGGAGAAAAGAGGTTCGAAAATGGCCTGAGTCTGAATTCAAATGTCTGCAATTTTTTATTTTTTTTTTGTTTCTCTTAAAAAGAAAAAACGACACCAATCTGTCTTTCTTACAAGCAGCGGCGACGATGTAGCACCTAACCTTAGCAAGATCCAAGCAGAATTGACGATCGAGTTTAGAGGAAGCGCTAGTCACCATCATTACCTTTCCATCTAACTGACACCATGGAATTATGTAGACTCCCTCACTAGGATATTGTCATCTCTCTTCCCCTCTTTCTATTTTTTTTTTTTTTTTTGGTCGAACAATCCAATCCCATCTCAAAAATGGAATTATATAGCCATCTGAACGATGTATCAACGGATTCAATCCCTATTCTTATGGTTGCAATTGTAGCTAACTGCGTGGGCTATTTGCGATCCTTGCTTATTGGGTTTTTCCAATCAATAGGGTTTTCAAGATTGGATATGGTGGATGAGGTTGGCAATGGGTTGTTCGGTGCTGTGGGATCGGGCTTGGCTGAACTAATCGTCTTGGCAGAGTAGCTCAACGTCAATTGGGTGATCTTCTCCTACAGTGAATGTGGGGAGAAAGAAAGCAGAGCCGCTGCCGGTGGTGGTGGATTTGATTCTGATTTTGTGATGTGTTTGTGTAAGTTCACAAATGGAGAACAGGTTAGGAGGTTGGAGGGAAAGAGGAAAGGAAAGAGAAGGGTTATACTAGTAATTTTATTAGCTTTTAAAAATTTTCAATTAAAAACAAAAATGGTAAAAATGTCTAATGTTGATTTCGGTCTCCTCCATTAGTTAATTGGGTGTAATTGATGTTTTTTGATAAGTATTGGTGGTAAGTGATGTTTTAAAACTATTTTAAGTGGTAGTTGATTTTTTTTCTAAAAGAAAATGCATAAACACATGGTAAGGGTGTTAAACGGTTTATAATTAGTTTAACTGTCCGGTGCAGTGCGGTGCGGTGTATAAGAGGATAAAATCAAAACCAAATCGATTAATTAAACGGTCTCAAAATTGAAATCATAATTGATTAGTAATCGATTTCAGTGTATCGATTTTTAAATGGTTTCTCATTAATCGGTTTTGTTTGCGGTTTATAAACGGTTTAACGCATCAGTTATTATTCGATTTTTCATAAAAAAAATGAAAAAGTTCAAACAGAAAGGAGAGAGTCGAGATTCGAGAGAGTGAGACTTGCTATGCCTAATCACTAATGCTTATTTTATATTTTTTCCGTTTTAGTTTTATGGTTTAAGCTTTTAAGGGTTGTGATTGGTTCTTGAAAAAATGATCTATTAATTGAAATTGAATCATTGACATTGGAATTAGAATCTTATAAAAATAAAATATTAAATTATTAATAAAGAATGACTAAAGAATCCCAAATCGCATAGATGATAAGAAGCATTCACCGGAGAAAAAGGTATAACCACATGGATCAACGTGCTTGGTATATACAGTTGGATTATATAATAGATCTTGTGACTACTTTGATGCACGTTAAACGTAGATTTATTTATTTATTTTTATTTTATTTGATAATTACGTTAAATGTAGATGATTTAATTAAATAAAAAATAAAATAATAAAATAAACACGAAGTTCAAGAAAGGCTTCCAGGGGAAAGTAAAACAGCACAACCACTTGACTGCCCAAAGCTTAGGTCTCAATCCTTGTGTTCGATTTCTAAATCTCTTCTGAGTCCCATTATCTGTTGCAGGAGTTGAGTATCCTTCCCCAGAGAGAGAGAGAGAGATGGTTATGGTTGAATCAATTATTGTCATTGGTGTGGGTGAGATTCTGAAGAAGGTGATTTCCATGGCAACCCCAGAGATTGGCCTCTTATGGAACGTCGAGGACGAGCTGGAAAAGTTGGTGGACACTTTGACTGCAATCCAAGCACTACTACAGGATGCTGAAAAACAACAAGAAGAAAAGGAGACTGTGAGACTTTTCCTGGGGAGGCTCAGAGATGTAGCTTATGCTGCTGACAACATATTGGATGAATTTAATTATCAAACTACAAGATTGAAGGTGACAAAAAACATGGTCAGTAGAATCTTCTTGCACTCAATTTCATCTGTTTTCAAGCTAAAGATGGCTCATAAGATCAAGAATATAAACACCAAGCTTGATGAAACTAAAAGAATCATGGATTCTTTCAGTTTTGTGAAGGAATCTATACCCATAGGTCTTCAAAATAAAAAGATCATGGAGACATTCTCTTTTGTAGATGAGTCCAAGGTGGTTGGAAGGGATGAAGAAAAGTCAAGGATAGTAAACATTTTAACTATCTCTGACAATCAAGATATTCTTTTGGTCTTGCCCATAGTTGGAATGGGAGGGCTTGGGAAAACCACTCTTGCAAAACTGGTCTATAATGATGGTCTTGTAGACAAGTATTTTGATAAAAAAGTATGGGTCCATGTCTCTAAAGATTTTGATATCAAGAAACTTTTGACAGACATCATAGAATCCGTTACAAATAAACCATGCCAATTTTCATCTGCTGATGTGATACAGCGGAATCTTAAAGATGAGTTGGGTGAAAAACGTTTTTTGCTTGTATTGGATGATATATGGAATGTTACAAGTGAGCAATGGGATATGCTTACTATTTCATTAAAAATTGGTGCAAGAGGTAGTAAAATCATCACTACTACTCGTAGTGATGAGGTTGCATCAATGATAGACACACTAGGTATACAACTCCTTAAAATGTTATCAGATGATGAATGTTGGTCCATTCTCAAGAATAAAGCTTTTGGGAATGGAGGGGTTGAAGAGACTCCAAATATGGTGGCAATTGGGAAAGAAATTGCGAAAAAGTGTGGAGGTGTGCCATTGGCTGCAAAAACATTGGGAGGCTTGATGCATATCAAGAAAGATGAACAAGAGTGGTTATCAATAGAAGATAGTGAGATTTGGGCTTTACCTATGGATAAAGATGGAATCCTTCCTGCACTTAAATTGAGCTACGACCACTTGCCATCACCTTTAAAACAATGTTTCTTGTATTGTTCAATATTTCCTAAAGGTGGTTTTATCCCAAAAAATAGTCTAATCCAACAATGGATGGCATTAGGGTTCCTTCAACCATCCATCGAAGATAGGTCAATGGAAGATGTTGGAAATGATTATTGCAACTATCTGTTGGGGAATTCATTTTTTCACAACCCTGAGAAAGATCATTATGGTGATATATTCACTTTCAAGATGCATGATCTGGTTTTTGATTTGGCATATTCTCTTTCAAGGATTGAGCATATAACGCTTGGGGAACAAGAGTTGAAAAAGAACTCTAATGTCTTTCATTTGTCGTTGTCGTATACAAATGGTGACATAAAAAAGTTTCAAAAATGCTTGTCTAAGATGAGCAAATTGCGGTCATTGTGTTTGACATGCTCAGAAAGCGAAATATTCGATTACAGCACTGTCCTTGCTGTCCTTGATGTTATTTTCAAAAAACTCAAGCATTTGCGTGTTTTAGATTTATCTGATTGTAAATTTGAAGAGTTACCATCCTCCATTAAGAAGTTGAAGCACTTGAGGTACCTTAACCTCAACAATAATTCAATTGAAGAATTACCGGCAGTTATCACCAAGCTTTACAACTTGCAGGCATTAAACCTTTATAATTGTCCTCTAAAAGGGCTTCCCCAAGATATGCAAATACTGGTAAACTTGAGGCAACTTATTATTTCTAGAGAATATAGATATTTGAGTCAAATGCCAATTGAGATGGGGAGATTAATTCACCTTAAATATTTATCGACATTTGTTGTGGGTGATAAAAGTGGGCAAAGTATCAAAGAGTTGCAATGCTTGGACCTTGGAAGAGTGATAGAGATCTTCGATCTTCAAAAGGTGAGGAGTAGAAAGGAAGCAGAGGAGGCAAATTTAATGGGAAAAGAAAAGCTTCTAGAATTGAAGTTATCATGGGCAAGTGATTGGGATGGTGACAGTAGTTCTAAGTTGGGAAATGATGATGTATTGGAAGGTCTTCGACCTCATCCGAATCTAAAATTTCTATCAATCAATAACTTTAGAAGTGAAAATTTTCCTGGATGGATGATGAGTGGATGTAGGTCATTTCTCCCCAATTTGGTGAGACTCATTTTAAACAATTGCAGGAGATTAGAACGTGTACCACCACTTGGACAACTACCATCTCTTAAGTATTTTCATCTAGTGGCGATGACTAGTATGAAAAGTCTTGGCAATGACCTGTATCACCATGAAGGGGATCGTGGTAGCAATAACTATGGTCCTGAAGCTGCTGCCAATGCCATTACTACTATTACTAGTACATTAACAACATTATTCCCTTCATTGGAAGAGCTTTCCCTCGAAAACATGCCTAACTTAGAAGAATGGGTGGAACCACAACAGCATCCACAAGGCTCTTTCTTTTCCTTCCCTCGCCTTGAGAGGATATTTGTAATAAATTGTCCTAAATTGATGATAATGCCCACTCAGTTTCCTTCTCTTAAACAACTCCAAATCAATGGCAGCAATGGCGACTTGCTAAAGTTCGTGGCAGAGGTTCCTTCTCTCATCATGCTAGAAATAATGGATGTTCCAAAGCTTCAGTTTTTGCCAAAAGGATTATTGCACAACAAGGTCGAACATTTATACATTAACAAATGCTGGGACCTTGAAGCAATTGTTACTCCAACCATGGAGGATGTAGAAGTCCTCCCATCATCTCTAGAACTTCTGATGGTAAGAAATTGCCCTTCTCTGACGTCATTGCCAAATCTACAAGGTCTGCACTTTATTCGAAAATTTATTTTGCGAAACAATGAAAAAATCACTCAACTACCAGAGGGGCTACGCAGTCTCCACACCCTTGAATATTTGAATATTGGTCGGTTTTCATCAGAGCTGGAATCTTTTCCCGACTTGGAGCCTCTCCAACACTTGCCATCCTTGAGATACTTAATTATTATTGGCTGGTCTAAGCTTGCATCGCTTCCTGAGCAACTTCAAAATCTCACCCAATTAGAAAAGTTGGGAATATATCATTTTGAAAGAGTGGTAGCTCTGCCAGAGTGGCTCGGGAACCTTTCTTCACTTCGACAGTTATATCTTGGTTGGTGTCATGATTTGATGTATCTTCCAAAAGAGGAAGGACTACGGTGCCTCACCGCATTACAGATGTTGATTATTATAAATTGCTCACTTCTCGAAGAAAGATGCACCGAACAAGGCGAGGAGTGGCCTAAGATCAAACACATTCCAAGGATCGGAATCAGTAACGATTAAGTGTCTCAGTGCAAAGTCTTTCTTCCAAAGTCAGGTTAGTTATCTACTCCCTATCTCTTTATCTATCTCTAAATCATATATCATTCACAATAGCTATTTCATTCCCTTTTTTACTATTTACTTTTAACTCTTCTCTTTTTGTTGACTGGGAAACTGTTTGAAGATGGTGGGTTCAGCTTCCGAATACTTTTTGTTGATTTAGTTTCCCTTGCATGCCCAAGCAAGGTCGATTATGGTATCTATCTCTTTTACTTCTTGAATTATTTTTTCATCATTTTCTTCGTCCATAAGAGAATGTCTAGTTTAGGTTTATTCAATGATTTGATGGGATTTTCAACAATTTATCGTACAAATTGAATTTTCAAATTTTCATTGCATTCTGCTCCAATCTCTCCTCACCTCAAAATTCAGTTCCTTGTTTGTCATACTCATATATGCATGCCCTTTATCTGTATGCTGAAGGTGCATCATATTCATCATCTATTATTAACCCTGCTTCAATCGTGGAGATGAGGTGCTTGCTACCTCCCTTATTGCTAATAAATATTGTACCTCAAGAATATCATCCTTTGATTTGCCCTTAGCATATTCAGATTTTTCAAAAAAAAAAAAAAAATTTTCATTTTTTAAAATTCCAATTTTGCCCTTTGTTTCTCTCATTGCTTTTTTCTCATTCTCAAACTTGGCGAAGTGGAAACCCATGGTTTTTTTACTGAGTCTTAGTCTGTGCGAAGTGGAAACCCATTGCCCTGTCCCCCCCTCGATAAAGATTCCAATTCTTTTATGCTCATTGGCATACATGAAGTGTTAGATATGGGTGTGGCTCATATGTTATCCAAATGTAAATAAGTCTTAAGGGAAGCAGTGTTTCATCAATCACCATTAAAGGCGATGAAATGGGACCCTAATCATCTCCTGTCACCCATCAGTTTCAACCATCTGTCGATACTATATTTGTTGATTGATGGTTGGCGTTCAAATTTGCAAACATATTTTCAAAAATAAAAAGAGAGCTCACATGCTCGCTTATGCTGGTGATTGAGAGAAAAAAAAAAAAAAGAAGAAGAAAAAATTTCATCTAACCTTCAAAAACTATGTCAAATTCAATCTACTACCCAATGGTTTCGAGATATTCTAACCGGCCCCATTTAACTGACAGAATGGACTGAACATATGAGTAGACATTTCTATCCTTTCTATTTCAAACTTTAAAACATTAAAATGAGATAAAGTTACTAATTGTCCTTTCTTTAAAACATTAAAATGAAACTTTAAAGCATTAAAATAAAACATTGAGTTATGAGAATAGTTAAGAATTTAGGCCGGAATATTTTGGATTTTAGCTAACCCGAAACGATACTGGGTATCGACCATAGTTTCAAATTTCTGCCGAAATTTCTGATTTCAGTCGAAATGTTTCGATTTTTGGTCTATACGAAACGAGATGTGCTGTCGATACCAAAAACCAGTAATGGCGTCTTCACACTGTTCTATAGCTCTCCTCTGCATTCTTGTCCTCTGCTTCATCGCTGCATACTCTGTCTCTTCTACTTCCCTCTACTACGACGAGCAAGAATCTCTATATCAAGTGTTGGATTCAATCAACTCCGGCATCGATTGGCGATCTCTCTTCCCTGACAACCTCTGCAACTCAGCTCCACATGGCATCTTCTGTGACTATTTCTCAGACGAAAACGGTACCATTACGGCTCACATCACAGAGCTCAACTTCGGTTACGTTTCAGATTTCTCTCCTAACCGTCCTTGCACTTTTAATTCTATGCTTTCCCCTTGACTCTCCTCCTTCATCTATCTCCGCAAGCTTTTCTTCTACAGATGTTTCACAGAAACCCAGGTTTCTTTCCCTGGGTTCCTCTCAACCTTGGGTTCTACCTTAGAAGAACTTGTGTTCATCGAAAATCCATCTATGGTCGGGACTCTGACTGGAAAGCTCGGCAATTTCAGGCATCTCAGGAGGTTTATTCTCACTGGAACTAGCGTTTCTGGAGAAATCTGAATTCAGCTCCTCTGGTTTTCCAACAAAAATTGCAGGGAACACCTTCAGCAATGACAGATACTCATCTGTCGATCGAGCAATCGTGAATTCAGCTGCCAATGACACTTCCACCAAATACCGATTTCCTTCTACGATCACATCTAGGTATTCATAATCTCCAGTTAGAAATCGTCCAATTTTCTCCCATTTCGATTTGTAGAGACCTGCATCAAGACCTCTCTAGCTTAATCGACTCATCAACGGACGTTTCAGACTCTGTAACGAATCCGTTCCGAGAGATTTGATAGCTATTCTCAGGTACAAACCACGAAATTAGAAACTAAACTGGAATTAGGCAGATGCCACTACCACAGAGACTATTTGGGATAGAAATATCTACCTTTCATGGTTTATGCCCTCAGATATCTCATGAAGAAGAGAAGTTAGAAGGTGAACCAGGGACTTGAGGCAAGCTGTAGAAGTAAAATAATAAAGGAAGAAGAGATGTGTGACTGTGCGGTAACTGAAGTAACCATAAACAAGTGCTTCTTCATCTTCCTTCAAACAAAACCATTCTCTGCAACTCACTGCCGTTGGTTTTAGCTAAAGGTGTTTTTTAGTTTGGGGGCATTACGGTCTTTTACCTTTGGAATAAGGGCAATATTGTCCTAATATTTGCAACTAACAGAACTCTACTAACGGGTGGGGTCTCTTTGACTAACGGTGGAAAATTTTTGGGAGGTAGATGAGACATTTGGAAATTTTTTGGGTGGTAGATGAAACTTTTGAAATTGTTGGGGGTTAGATCAAATTTGACATAGTTTTTGGGGGTTAGATGAAATTTTTTCATAAAAAAAAAGAGGGGATTGCCATTCTACCAGTGTAGCCTGTGCTTTTGAAGCATACCACAGAGAGTGTCCGATGCCCATTCAATCAATAAGAAGAGGGGGGAGGAGGAGATAGAAAAGTAACAAAAAAAAAATCCCTATGAGAAGAGCAGCGTCCTAGAGGCGTGAACAATATTTTTTTCTTAAAACTAATTTTATATATGTAGGGACGTGAGCATCTTGGCTAGGGGATGCATTCCATGGTTCTGTATGTTTGATTACATTCCTAATTCTTGATTTTAGTGATTCTCAATCTGAGCGAGAAGTTTGTGATAGAATTGTGTTTGATCAGGTTGGATAAAAAGTTCTTCTGAGTATAAAATTTATGCTTATCTTGATTTAAAATTCAAGGTTGTGGAATCCAAGTGGAGTTAGAAAAGAAGATTTGAGCCTTGATTAGCCTAATTGCCAGTATTCTAAACTATTTATGAGCCTTGATTTGTGCTTGGTATCAGTTTCTTTTTCTTTTTCTTTTTTTTCTTTTTTTTTTTTGTATATATATATATAGAAAAAAATTTATCTAACCCCCAAAAACTATGTCAAATTCGATCTACTACCTAATAGTTTTCAGAAAATCTAACCGGCCTCATTTAACTGACAGACTTGACTGAATATGTAAGTGGACAATCTTGCCCTTTTAATTTGAAACTTTAAAACATTAAAATGAGATAAAGTTACTAATTTACCCCTTTCTATTCTTATTTTTTTCTCGAAATTTCTTATCTTTTCTATTGCAATTATATTTGGTTCAGAACCCTAATATCATATCTCCATCATCTCTTCTCTATTGCTATTAGATGAAGTGCCCTAATATTATATCTCTATTGTTGTTGTGCTAGGTTTCGGTGACTCTCCAGTTTCGAAGCTTCGATATCCCGTCGGCAACATCCAAAGTCCGATTAGTATTTCCATCCTTGTGTGAGTTATAATCACAAGATGCTTTTCTGAAACTGCTACATGCCATTCCTATCTCACAATTTTTTTTTTTTTGTGAAACTGCTACCCACCATTCCACTTCCATATTTGCTTTTAGGATTTCTTGCTTTTATCATGTTAAATCTCTTTATGAGAGAAATCCATGCATGTTTCATGTTTCTCATCCGTCAAACCATTAGAACATAGGTATTTTTCCGTTTCCTTCTCCATGTATCTGTGAAGTATGAATCACTATAGAACAGGAGCAAATTTACTAGCCCTCTCTCTCTCTCTCTCTCTCTCTCTCTCTCTCTCTCTCTCTCTCTCTCTTTGGGTTTCTCCCTTGTCTGTAACCTGCATCATTTTGTTTAGAAATAGATTTTCCATGTAATTCCCCTTTGAGTAAAATGTTATGTGACGTTGATGTGGTCTATCAATCCTACTATGAATAGTCTATTTTTATGATGGAATTCTGGTGAGGTTGATACTGACCATCTATCTTATGAGGGTTTTAGGGAATTAGAACCATTCGGTAAAGCTACTGATCCTATCTTCACTCTGCTTGATTGAATTATATTGACAATATGGATGCGAAATGTGAGTCTTGTGGTGTCACATGTGTGACACGTACAACTATTAATAGGAAAAATCAGGGGAGGAAGTACTATCGATGCCCAAGATGTCAAAGCTTTGTTATGTGGTTGGACCAATTGAATCAATGCCCATGTGGAGCAGGGCAATGCAAAGTTAGAACGGCAAAAACAACAACAAACAATGTACGACAATTCCGATGTTGCCCACGTTCCACAGGAGTCAGTGTTAATCTATTGTGTTTTTAAATGTCTTTTTCAATGAAAGTCATCACGTATAATTAATTGTCATTTTCAATGATAGTTTTCTTGTATAATTGTCTTGGTGCAGGTGGATAATCGTGGATGCGGGATGTTCGAATGATTAGACACAACGGTATGTTCTCAGGCTGGTAGCACCACACTGCAATTGCTGAGTCAGGGGTATGCTCCCAGCAGACAGGAGAAAGCTCACAGACGACAGCATCAAATATAGCAAGTGGTAGAAGTACGTCCCCGGCTTACTTGAAAGGTTACCTAAGAGGAGCCATTAGAGTGATTGCACAAAGTTCTAGGTTGTATGAAGAGCTCCTCGAAGCTGTCGAAAAGCTAGAATTGAAGAATCCTAAAGAAAGAACTGATTAATTGATTGTAGCTTGTAGGTTTTGTGCAACTCTTATGATAGTCGGAATTTAATGATTCAATTAGGTTACCTCACTTTTTATGATGTACCAGCTTCTGTCAATGTATACTAAGGTGATGAGATTTCAAATTATTGAACATTTTGCTATGCTACGGAGATATCCTCTTTTCAAACTCTATATTTGATTAGGACATCATCATTCTTTTTGTGGCAAAGAAGTTTTAATTTCCAAGTAAATGTCAAATGATTTACTACATTTTTCTGCTTTGGTGGTATAGCATTTTCAAGAGTTTGGTATTTTGTTAATGAAATTCATTTGCTTTAGGTACCATTGACCCTTTAGGAGCTATTCTCGTCCCATTGGAAGAATTCATTTCATCCCTTTATTAGACCACTGCAAAGCCGTGTGTGATGTCAATGTCCTAAGATATTCTCTTCCCGTGCTTTCATATGAGATATCGAAACTTTCATCTCCCACTAAAATTTGATTCTCAATGGGAAGAGAAGGCTGTTGTTAAGGTTGGTTCTGAGAGATCTACAAATCATTAGTATTGAATGTGTTAAAGTGTTGTTCCTGTTAAGGTTGCCAGAATGGCCTCTTGGCTTCGAGATGCATTTATAGTTGGTGCTCTTTCATTTGCTGAAATTTATGAATACTGAATAGGTAAAGATACTGAGTGGACAAAGGATAAGGTTGAAGAAATTAAAGACATTGAAGTTCACATTCATTTAAGAATTGGGACTGTTTACCCTTAACACAATAAAAATGTCTGTTGATCCTATTGAAAAAGTTAAAGAAAAACCTTATAGTAGCATACAAAAGTTTACATAAGATGTTTTTACATGTCTTTGGAACAAATCAGCAAAAGGGTTGGAAACATCAAATATTTCCAAGCATAATATTCCTATATGAATTATGTCCGACAAGTTCTATTCCTTTGACATAGAAGCAACTTCTTTTGAGCATGATCTCATAATTTCCCCAAGCTTGGAGAAGCATCAAGGCAAAGCTCCATATCCTGTGAAAGAGATGCAAAATATACATTACCAACAGAGGATTGATTATTATAAAAGAAAGAGCTCTACACCAACAATAGATATTAAAGCATCTACATGCAGATTTTACCATTTATAATTGGGTGTTTTTAACCTTGAATGTGCTCATTTCAATGTCATTTATCCTTACTACGGTTGCAATTGACAGCAGGGTATTTTTTGGCACAATTTACTAAGTAAATGAATACAAACTTATGTGACGAAAATATCCTTGAAGGGTGGCAACTCTATGTTTGACCAGGAAACCACCACTTTTTCCTTTTACCATCCAAGAAAATGAAGTTTTGATGTTGGTATTACATTTAGTAAAATAATTTCGGTTAAAACAAGCAATGCCATAATGACTAGGTATGGGCTTTAAGGCATTCAACATTGGTAAGGTGTTACATACAGTCATAACAGATTGCTTCCACACCACAGATCACTTTCACAGTATCTAATTTAAATGTAGGAACAAAAATTGTCAACAAAAAAAAATGAGAGTATAAGAGCTACAACAAGCCCAAATCAAGCTAAACACTGACTCAAGTGTTAAAAGAAAACTAAATCATAGAAAACTAGGATATGGATTTATACAATCCTAGGCATTCTTATACATGACAAGGACAGTTTGATACATAGGTTTGTGGGGAGAATTGATAAGTGAAGCAACTTGCCATGGGAATGCTCATGTTTCCTCAGATTTGAAGCAAATTCAAACACCTTTCTACATTCCAAAATGTATGTTGAAGAATTAGAGAATATTGTCCACAAATAGCTTGCTCTTACATGTCTAAAATGGGAGTTAGAAAACTTGTAAGTGAAAAGAAAATAAGAAAACCACTATTCTATTTGTGGTACTACATGGTCATGTGACCCCACCTGTACATACCCCCTTTCCCAACTTCTGTATCTCTTGTCATGATCTGTATCTCAATTGAAAACAAAATATCAAAAATGGCAAGACCTAACCACAGGTGATTTAGAATTGAGAAAAACTGATTCAACACGAATGACGACACCTTTCCTTGGAGTTTTATCTAATTATGGGGTGAAAAAAATATTGGAATCAAAGCACAAATACCTAACTAGAAAAAAAAATGTGAGTTTCAGTCATTCAGTATAATGTGTTTGGTTTCAGCCATTAAAATGTTTGGTGGTGCATAATTGAATTAGCATGAATCCTTAAAAGAAAATGAATTTCATTGTTTAGACTTTTATCTAAGGAAGCTACAAGTAACTAACAGTATCGCAGATGGAAAATGAGAAGGGAAAAAAATACAATAGACATTTTTCTGCTTTGCAAATCAAATCATGGAAATCATGAGTTTCTCAAGAAATTCCATGATTCCCTTTGCTCCTTTCCCATCACCAATGGATTTTAAAAGTTTTTATGAGTAGATTCATCTTAAGAGTCTTTATCAATTGTTATGAATAATTACAATAAATACATGCATCAGAAGAATATTAGTTCACATAAAAAAATGGATTAAATGGATATTACTTCATCTTGATCTAAGAGTTCTGCCTACGTGCTTATGCCCATTTTCTCTTAAAATTCTCTTGTCAGTCTTGCCAACCCTTTTGCCTGGATAGAGGGCTCTTGAGATGCCACAGATGATTGTGATCTAGTTTGCATTCGAGAACCAACAGGCCTAGCTTGCCTTTTGCGCTCCAGAATCATATACAATAAGCAATGAGTATGATAAATAAATGCATTCCTAATTTATAAGGCATACACAAACTTGTTAAGACCTTTCTTTTGGATGTTCCTTACTGAGAGGTTCCTTGCTGAGAGGATGCTTGCTGAGAAGATCCTTGCTGAGATAAATGCTCCTTCTTTTCTTTAAATGTCCTCGAATTGTGCCCAATTCGAGTACAGTAGTTCGAGTACAGTAGAAACATTTAACAAAAGATGTTTGCTTTCTAGTTTGACTACCTGGTTGTTCATCATGTTCTTTTCTCCTTTTTTGGATGACCTACCTACTCGTCTCTTAAAAACTGGAGGTTGTATGACAGGACTATCTCCAGTGTTCTTGAAGGTGGCCAAACCAGGCATACCATGTATAATCTCAGTATAACAATCCATAAACTTTGTAGGACTGAAATATGGTGATACATGATCTTCTAATCTTCCTCGCTTGAACAGGATTGCAGCACTTGCATGTTTACATGGAAGTCCAGTAATTGTCCATGCCCAACACTCACACATGTTCATCTTCAGATCTACTACAAA
This sequence comes from Protea cynaroides, assembly GCA_028583415.1. Lineage (NCBI taxonomy): Eukaryota > Viridiplantae > Streptophyta > Magnoliopsida > Proteales > Proteaceae > Protea > Protea cynaroides. The sequence goes on along the minus strand of CM053269.1, from coordinate 70,218,221 downwards.
CCTATCTTCTTCATCACTGATCTCGAATTCATCTGAACCGCATGAAAGTATATTACAAAATCTGGATGCATTTCGTGCCAAGTCCAACTGTTTCTGAAATGCCGGTGTCAACTTCCCCTTCAATGAACAGGCTAACTGGTATCTGCTTTGCATCCTTTTTATGAGTTCTCTCCTGATTTCATCAGTTAATACCAGAATAGGCTTGGACCAGAAGGGATTGATCCAGTTGTTAAAGCACTCTGACATATTGTTAGTGACATGGTCACTAACAATGTCATGGTCAAAAGCATGTCGAGCTCAGGCTGAAACTGGATTTCTCATTAACCACTCAAATGCATCCTTACTGACTATAGATATCTCATACATTGCAGCTTTAAAACCCTCAACACTATAGGACTTACATGCAATCCAAAACAACCTCCTCAGTAGGGTTCTTGGGTACTTATATTTGAAATTACTGTCCAAGTGTCTACAGCATAGTCTTTGATGGGCAGTTGGAAATATATCTGTGATAGCTTCTGACAATCCCTATAACAAATTAACAAGAAAATGGATATGAGTGCAATAATCTGAAACATCAAACTAAATGTATCTGATTCAACTTCAAATTAGATATTCCTTTTGTTTGTCTAACATAAATGTCAGACTCTTCCCATTAAGATCAGAAGAGAATGCATCAGATAACCCAGACAGAAACCATGTCCAATTATCTTTATTTTTACTTTCAACCACACTGATAGCGGTAGAAAACAAGCCATTATTGGCATCCATTGTTGTGGCAGCCAAAAGAATCCCACCATATGACCATTTTAAGTGGCACCCATCAATGCCAATAAATGGTCTACAGCCTTTTACAAATCCCCTCTTACATGCACCTAAGCAGACAAAAACTCTCTCAAAGATGGGCTTATTTGTTGCAACAAACCTTTCTTCAAATTTAAGCTTGAAAGAACTACCGGGGTTCCTTTTTACTAACAACTCACCATACTTTTGCAATGACATATATGATTGCTTAAAATTTGAAAGAGACTCCTCCTTGGCCATCAACCGTGCACGGTATAGTTGGCATCTACTAGGTTTGATACAATATCTTGCCTTAATAGTAGCCTTCATGCTCTTTACTTTCATGGCAGGATCAATCTTTAACATGTTACCTAATTTCTGTGCAATCCAGGCCGAAGAAGCAGTTTTATTCTTCTCCACCTTACCACAAGAATGGGGAACAATAAACTTTTTCACTTTAAATGTACGTCCATCCCGTTTAGTAGCAGCATGTATCATCCAAGGGCACCCATCAATAGAACAAACAACTGTCACTCTATTTTTCTCATTTTTCATCCTTATCACATTTGACCATTCTTGGACTATAAAGTCTGTAAGAGCTCTCCTATATGAATATACATCTTCAAATTCATCTCCATCTTGAATATTGACCCTCTCCACTTCATCAATATCATGATCTCTGTCTCTAACACCAATTTCATCTTCAACCTCATCTTCCTCCATGTCTGATAGAAACATATCATCTTCCTCTCCATCAACAGACACTTCAGAATCAATTGAAGATTCTCTATTATCTTCAACATTAATATCCCAATTATCTTCATCACCATCATCTTCACTGCTTTGATGTATGGCTGGTTCTTTGTCTTTATATTTTCTCACGGGCTTACTAACAACAGTTTTCTTCCTCATAAGAGGTGCTCTATCAGCTGTAGTGGATGTAGGGGTAGTGGTGGTAGTGCTGGCCATATTCTTCTCAGCCTGTCTACTAACAATAGTAGTAGCAGTGGCAGTGGTAGTGCAGTGCCCTTCCTGGACAGGGACTGTGACACTTTCAACAGTAGCAGCGGCAGTGGTAGTGAGCGGCCCTTCCTGGAAAGGCATTGTGACAGCCCTTAACCTGGATGGCCTACTACGTCGTGGTCGACCTATCATTGCTCCTGACAAGCTATTAATAGTGAAATTTTCTACAATGGCCTCACCCACACTAACTCCACTGATGTGCATGGGGATACCCTTACCTTCTTTTTTAAAGAAATTTGTCAACTCCGTCACATTTGTGTCACCCTTTACATCTCTGTAACTTCCATTTTGCATCTCAGGCATGACAGAAAAGGTCACATTACCATCTGGAATGTTAGATAGCACTGTACAATACACATCATAAACCACATCAATCCAACAATATAAATCTTCATCGACTAACTTCACTTCAGTGCGATCCTCGCACATGTAATATATGCTGACTTTATCACTCATTATGCTATTTATATGATGAAAAAAGAAATCAATTAGAATCTATTAAAATATGATTAATATAACTAAGCAAACTTTCTAGACAAAAATATTGCCACCACTACTTTTAAAGGTATAATATATGCTAGAAATTTCTATATGCTAACTAAATAGTAGTGATGTTCCAAACAGTAGTGTTGGGAATGATTTGGTCCCTAGCATTACTATTTCCAGACCATTGTCGAGAGAATAAAGATTAAAAATTTGTAAAGTAGTGATGTTTTCAAAAATTTTGTAAAGTAGTGATGTTTCCAAACAGTAGTGCTGGGGAATGATTTGGTCCCCAGCACTACTGTTTCCAGACCACTGTCGAGAGAATAAAGATTAAAAATTTGTAAAATAGCAATGTTTCCAAAAAATTTGTAAAGTAGTGATGTTTCCAAACAGTAATGATGTTTGGGAAAACCACTCTTGCCAAACTGGTCTACAATGATGGTCTTGTAGACAAGTATTTTGATAAAAAAAAAAAGGTATGGGACCATGTCTCTAGAGATTTTGATATCAAGAAACTTTTGACAGACATCATAGAATCTGTTACAAATAGACCATGTGAGCTTTCATCTATTGATGTGATACAACAGAATCTTAAAGATGAGTTGAGTGAAAAACAGTTTTTGCTTGTATTGGATGATACATGAAATATTGATAGTGAACAATGGGATATGCTTACTACTTCATTAAAAATCGGTGCAAAAGGAAGCAAAATCATTGCTACAATTCGTAGTGATGATATTGCATCAATGATAAGGGCATTGGCTATACAACCTCTTAAAAGATTATTAGAAGATGAATGTTGGTCCATTCTCAAGAGTAAAGCTTTTGGTAATGGAGGGGCTGAAGAGACTCCAAATATGGTGGCAACAGGGAAAAAAATTGTGAAAAAATGTGGAGGTGTGCCACTAACTGCGAAAACATTAGGAGACTTGATGCATATTAAGAAAGATGAACAAGAGTGGTTATCAATAAAAGATAGTGAGGTTCGGGCTTTACCTATGGGTAAAGATGGAATCCTTTCTGCACTAAAATTGAGCTATGATCACATACCATCACCTTTGAAACAATGTTTCTTGTATTGTTCAATATTTTCTAAGAGTAATTATATCTTAAAATATGATCTAATCAAACAATGGATGACATTAGGATTCATTCAACCATCCATCGGAGATAGACCAGTAGAAGATGTTGGAAATGATTATTGCAACTATTTGTTATGGAATTCATCCTTCCAAGACCCCGTGAAAGATCATTTGAGTCATATAATCACCAGGGGGAATCCAATTGAAGCATTACCTGCATCTATCACTAGGCTCTACAACCTGCAAACATTGAACCTTTTTTATTGTCCTTTAAAAGAGCTTCCCCAAGATATGAGAACACTGGTAAACTTGAGGCAACTTATCATTGTTAGACAAGATAAATGTTTGAGTCAAATGCCAATTGAGATGGGAAGATTAATTCACCTTAAATATTTATCGACATTTGTTGTGGGCGATAAAAGGGGGCAGAGTATCAAAGAGTTGCAATGTTTGGACCTTCGAGAAAATTTAAATGTCTACAATCTCGAGAACATGAAAAGTAGAGAGGAAGCAGAGGAGGCAAATTTATTGGGAAAAAAAACTCACTTAGTTGAGATTATCATGGGAAAGTCATAGGTTGGGAAATGACAATAAGTAATTCGTTTTTGTTGACACAGATGATGCTGTATTGGAAGGTCTTCAACCTCATCCGAATCTGAAACAACTGTCCATCCAAAACAAGCGTTGGGAATACATGATTTTCATAGTGTGGCAGCTCTGCCGGAGTGGCTCGGTAACCTTTCTTCACTTCGAAAGTTGGGTCTTTATGTGTGCAACAATTTGATGTATCTTCCAAAAGAGGAAGGACTACGAGGCTTCACCGCGTTACAGTGGTTAGTTATTAAAAATTGCCCACTTGTTAAAGAAAGATGCACCGGGGGACGAGGTGAGGAGTGGCCTAAGATTAAACACATTCAAAACATCAGAATTGATGACCAATGTGTAAGTGATCGGTGCAGTCTTTCTTCAAAAGTCAGGTTAGTTATTATGTCTCTATCTATCTCTTAATCATATATCATTCACAGTCATTAATTCATTCCCTTTTTACTCCTTTATTTATTTTTTCATCAGTATGAGGAATTGTCTTCTTTACGTTTCATTTCAATGACTTGGTGAGATTTCAACATATTAATAATAATAATAAATTAATAAATAAAATAAAATAAAATAAAAAAAGAAGAAAAAGAAGAAGAAAGGTTCTAATTAAGTCGGCTTATATAGATGAGGTGCTTCCATATGTACCTAAATTTATTTTGGTTTTTTAAGGCTTATTTTTTTTTCTATTCTTTCTAAAGTTCTACTATTCATATGCATGGGGCACATAGAATAGATTAAATCCCAACGTACAGAAATATCTAATATATTTAAGGCCTAAACAAATCAACACTACAAACGAAGAAAAAATAATAATTATAATTTATTGTAATTAAGGCACAATTAGCAGATAAAATTTAATCAAAATGCCTAAGAAGCCTTTTCTATTTTTTTTCCCCTCTCATGAAATTGGTATTTTCTTTCTTGTTTAGGCCATAAACTCTGCCCAAATGAAAAGAACACTGTTGAGATTGTCTGGTGATGGCCATATCATAGTGAAATGTGCATAAACATCAGGCAAATCTCGTTAGGAAACAAGCAATGGATTAATAAGTGCCTAGAAGTTTCAATGTGGCAAGAGTGGAGAAGGCCTCTAGTACTATTTGTTGGGGGAAAATGATAACAGATTTAAATCAAATTATGGATGAGGAACTTATGAAAGGCCTTGTGGGGGCGGGACACGCGGCATACATCTAAGTTATTAAGTATACGGATAAGGGAGAGTCTTTTCTAACTACATTTGGGGGATGAAATCCTGTTCGACCCCCTCCTAGGCAAACGGGCAATGATTGGACAGACTGATGGAAGTAGCTGGCCATTAAATGATCTGTCATTAATGCTCATAAACACCGACAACCACCATAAATGCCATGTGGGCAGATTTGACCTGCCAAGTCACTATGTCGTAGACCGAATCAGCAAAAAAACCAGATTTATGCTCGATAAAAGAGAAAAGACGGCTATTGTTGTCAGAAGAAGTAGAGGACGTGGACAAAAGGGGGTCGAAGAAGGTCGACTAGGGTCGTAAACGGTTGACAAGACATCCAGGGGCCACCCTAGGGGGTCGTAGTCGCCTAGACCTATAGTTCTCCACCTGACAGACAATGGAGATGGTGGTAGGTGGGGAGAAGCTTGTCCTGAAAACTTCAACTTGGGCCTATAAGTAGTGAAAGATTATCGATTGCAAATGATCTCAAATTTCCTACAAAAAAAAAATTATCTACCTTCAGGTATCGTTCTGACAAAGTTCATCTTGTATAATCCTTGTTCAACCCATTGTCCAATCCCCATTTTTCTAAAGAGAAGTAGGTTGCTGATCTTAGGGAACCTCCTCTTTAAGGAGTTTTAGTGTTTCACTAAGAGCTCCATTCTGTTTGCCTTTGGAGTCTACTAACTTTAGCATCGGAATGGCCTTGGGGTAAATCTCGACAACTTTACTGCCTTGTTCGTGTTTCAGCTACATGACCTCATCTAGAGAACCGAACAAAATCTATTGACAACACTATTAATAAAATATCTTTTGATTTGAATATATTAAGATGTCTGAATTCTTTTCCTAGCTAGCATCTAGGGAATATAAGATGTATGCTTACTTCATGGCAACCATTCCCTCGAAAAGTGAAGTACATTATTTCTTTAAAAAATGGATCATATTACATTAGATAAGATGGGTGTAATTTTAGGCATGTGAAAGGATGGCAAAGGGGCTTATGAGTATGTCATTTTGGATGTTAATAAATGGTTGTGTTCTTGTAGGTTGGGGACAGAATTAACAACAGCAACTGAGGTGATCTCCATCATGGTTTTAAGGAAAATGGGCAATTGAGAAGCTTCTCTTTTTTTTTTCTTTTTTCTTTTTTTCCTTTTTTTGGGCATGGGAAGGATTTTGCAGAGGACATTTTGATGTTTATGGTAATTTTAAAGACTAAAATATTAGATCTTATGAGATCTTCTCCCTTTTTTTTTCTTTTTCTTTTTTTTTTTTCTTTTTACTTTTTAACATTCATTTTATTTTCTGATGTATGAACTTGATGAACCCTCTGGTAGTTGATTGCTTTCATAGTCAGTTGATCCGTTGACTTTTTCTTCAGCAATGATTGGCTCTTAAGGGGTGCCATGTCTACTGTTGGCCGCAGGATATCTCACTGTTTTAGGGAAGCTAACATGGTGGCAAATTCCCTTACTATAAATTATGAACTCAACGAATCTAGTAATAGTTGGTTGGAGCATCCAGACTTTGTGACCTCAGATGTTTCTTAGGATGCACAATCTCTGCCATAATCCGAAATCTGATACTTTGGACTTTTAGGTTGGGATTTTTAAATTGTAGACAATGTAAGAGTGCTTGGAACTGTTTACGAACCAGAACTGATCCATCTATCGATAATCAGGGCTGGATATCAAGTTTAAGACCAATTAACTTATTGGATCGGTTCTGAGGATGACCTTAAGACACAAAAATCGATAGAAACCAGAATCGATTACCCTTGTTGGGTATAAATACTACCGGCCAATTGGAAACGCAATACGCGGTCATTTCTAAGCCCACATTCAATGGGGGCATAATCATGTTTTTTACTAAAAGAACATTCAAGGGCATATCTGACATTAGCAGTGTCAACGGGACAGTCCGGGCCGGATTCGATCCGGACCAAGGTGTCGGGTTTTATAGAGCCTGATCGAAACATGTCCATTAAGAGGTTCAGACTGGGTGGACTGCACTATGCACATTAACTAACAAGCCAGTTCAATTTCAGGTTATTATATAGCTTAAATTTTGGAGTTGTTATCGGGCTAGTTCGGGTTGAAAGCCCGGTAAGAAAACCGTTAAAGCCACCTAGAATGCTAAAGTACTAAAGCTAGAGTTTAATATTTAATCTAAATAGGTTTGGTTCAAGCCATTATCGGATTCAGGCCAATCGGTCCACTTCTTTCGGGCAGGTTTTGGGTTAGTCCAGACCAGATCAATACCAATAGGATATGTCATACCTCAACCCGGAACATGTCCAATAATAGTTCAGTCTAGGGTCGGTTTTAGGTTAATTCGACCTGACTCAGTCTGGGTTACTAGTTTGGCCTCAAAATTAACACCCCTATCAGACATTATCCATTAAAATTAGAGACACAATCAACCACCGCTATTTTAGAATTCGGACTTGTACCACAAAGATATGCAGGACCCACACCAAATCCCTATATAAATAGGGTTCGTATCTCTTGACTAAAAACTATCTTTTATCTATTCTCTTTTACACTCCACCATTTATTGTCGTTTGCTATTTCAAAACGTGATGTAAAATTCAGAATGAGTCCATGGCTAAAAGTCTGGGATTGAGATCGTCTTCAGTCCGTCTAGTTCGTTCAACCTTGAACGAACGATTAGATGTAGAAGACACGTATATCAATATATTAGGAGGCATGTCTTTTAAATCTACTCCATCCGTTAGACTGAATGAATGAACGAATGTAGACGATATTTTTTCAAAAGTCTGACCTTTGTAGATAGAAATCCGGAAATCCTCTCTGTTGTCAGAAAAATTCCAATCGTGGATCACACGGATGGCTTTCCCTCTACCCACATACCGACACATAGATATGCACGCCAGGTGAAGATCCATCCCGATCACAGTTAGCACGACTGGAGACGATTTGGATTCGGATCTTCTTAATCCTTTCCTTGTCTTGATACAGGGGACGGGAGGACCAGAGGATGAATCACGACGTTAATATTCTAGAGTACTCACTATTTATGAATGAATAATCAACAAGAAAACGACACCTTATTAAAGTCAATGAGAATTAAATTAAGGTTATCTTCCAAATTTCCCACAAACCACAGATGCCAACCCATCTGAATCAGATCCATTTTTCATTGTTTTCTGTCCATTTCTGTTTCTCCGTCACAATCTCATGATGAGAAAGAATTGAAATCGTGGGAATAGAAGGGAAGAAGTCAAGAAACAGAGAGAACGATGGTTTTTAGCAGCGTTCTATTGATGGCTGTAGCGAACCTATCGGCGGATTTGTGCCAATACATAGCTTGCAATCCGGAGAGACTCAACAGCCAGCAAGTGTTGGAGCTCGTCTGTTGCTTTCCTTTGCAGCAATTTGGCCGTCTTGCTCTCTGTTTGTGGACCTTCTTCTGTTACCCCCCGTCTGATTCTTACTACAGCTATCCTTCCGTTGATTCCGATTCGTCCAGTTCCGATTACGACATCGATGATTCACATTCTGATTGATTCTGTGTTTTGTACATAGTATGTTTTCTTCTTCTCTTATTTAATTATCTTTGTTCTGTATCTGGTTTTATCTTGATTTAAAACTAATGTTGTTGATGATGTTCGGTTGTAAATATGGAGGAACAAGGAGATTGAATTGCCCTTCTATTATATTCTAGTTTCCTCAATTGTGTCATAAAAAGGGGAGAGGGGGTGGGGAAGAAAAAAAATGAAAAAGAAAGAATGAGGTGATGAATTATAAGTTTTCAGTTGTATAGCTATGACGCTTGGTTGACTTATGTTTAATAAGGATGATAAGCTTATTAGTATTTGGATAATTGCTGCATTTTTTACGTTTCCTTTATTAATTTTCTTCGCAAACTCAGTGAAGCTGGTAGTTCGGAATGGTTTTTTGTATGGGCACCTCCCTTGGTCTTTGATAGATTTTATACTTCTAAAGGAAGCACAGCCAGTACAACGATTTGACATGGTGATGCTCTTATTATCCAGCAGGATTGCCAGGGTTGGTTCTGTGGTCATTGTTGGAGGAATACATTGCGGTTCTTCATTGTAGTTATTGAAAAATTCAAGTGGTCAATGTATTGAGAAGTTTCTGGAAGTTACTGTAACGAAGGTTTGTAGATTTACTGGGGAGAAGTTATCCGAATCTATTATTGTCATGGAGGTAGCTGTTTGTTATGGATTTGATTCAGGTACAACATTTTGTACTTCAAAGTGAACATTTCTTGAGCTTGAGCTCTAAATATATGATATAAGGATGGAGTAGTGGACTTTTTACTGTTTTATCTATTTTCTATTCTTGTTTCTTATCAAAAAAAAAAAATTAAATGTGAAAATGAAAATGTACTTCAACTGAAGTGGGGGAGATTTTTGGATTTTGATCTTTAAAAAAATGAACTTGAGTGGAAGTAGAAGCGTAGATTCGTATTATAGTTTTTCAAGGTATTAATCAAATAAAACTTAATATGACTATTTGTTTATGGTTGCCCTAGATTATGTCATGTTGACATCTCAGTTCTAGTTTCTGGAGAATCGAACATAAATTCATGTTGTAACTTTTAGAACTAAACTAGTTGGACTATTGTGACTGGTATCAAATGCAACTTCAATCAAAACGTGATTTGAACTGAGTCTGCTCCTGTCTGTTAGAGTTTGATTCACTTAGATGATTAAAATTATGCACTCTGCTGCATGTTCTCTACTTATGCTAGGCTGCATGGATTCCTTAAATCCTTTTGAGTTGTGAAGAAACCATTCTTTTTCTATACTATTGGAAAATAGATTCCTTTTCTGTATTTTCTGTGTATAATTGATGCAACCTAGTTTCTTATTAGAGAACGCAAGATTCATTAAAATATGGTACCAATGCTTTGGGCTGGAGAGTACTTATTGACATGTGATGAGCAATGTTTAAATACAGTGAAAGTGAGCTTGACTAGGACCAATTCCTCATCTAATGAGCATGGTGATCTTTTGTTAGGGAAATCCCTTGCTTTTTATTGGTCGGTGCTTCTCATTCAGATTTAAATTTATTTTTCATTTTTTTGCCTTGAGTTTTATTGTTTATGCCAGGGTGTGTTTCTTGAAAAAAGACATATGCCTTGGTGGTTGTCTTTTTCATTTATTGTGTTTTTTAGGCAAAAGACATACTTTTTTGAACGGTTGTTTCTTTTCAAAGAAACCTGACTTATTTTCATTGGAGTCTATGACTCTTCTTTAAATAGAGGAAGCTTCAAGCTATTTTTATAAAGTTTTTTCTTCTTAGGCACAATACCGGGGTGCTTCACTACAGACTATGGTGTACTTGGGAGTGTACCCTTATCATGGATCAGACTATTGAATGCTGAGGGTTGGGTGACATTAAACCTTATTGCATTGTGGTGATTATCTGGAGTGGGTGAAATCAATCTTTAAGTAGTAATTTCACACCTCAGCCTTATTTTCCTGATAAATTCTCTTTATTTATACATAATTATGTCGATGGTCTTTCTTTTTGGAGGCAGGATTTCATTCATACCTGTTCATTAGATTACTGCCTGACATTGTGGTTGATACTTGGTAATACCTGAATAAATATCCCTAGCAATCTCAGGTGAAGAAACAGAACATGACATGCTGAGCTAGAAATTCCTGACTAGCTATTAACATTTCTAGAAAAGGAATTACCACCAAGGGATTGGTAAGCTTATCATTTTCTCCTACAAATAGGGAGCACCTAAACACAAGTAGGTATCTATTAGCCTTGGTAGATGGCAGTACCTGGCCAGACCATTTCTGTTATTGACTTTTGATATGAACACCAAAATCAAACTCAACTAAGGCTTATCTTGGCTAAATGGGGTTGGTTACACAAATCCTGTTTTGCCATTAAACTTTTAGGTTGAAGTGTATGTCCAGGTTCCATGCTATAGTGTTTAGCTAAAGCTTTTATGATCCCTGCTGCCAACCTAATGCAACAACCCTATTTTACATGGCTTGGGACTGGCAGAACAGAAAACTGGCACCAACCATCTAAGCTTTTCCTGCTACCTCAATCCATGTACTTTTAGGCTTTCCTCTTGCCCTTTTAGATCTTCCCACTTGAACCACATCACTCCTTGCTGCTGTTGTGAGTGGTCTTGCACACAAAAAGCAGCTATATGTATGCTGTATAATTACCATTTGTGTTGTAAATAAGGGGGAAAAAAATCATCAGGCAGCTCTGAGCAGCAGAACACCTCCCTAGTGGTGTTAGTGATTTAGTGGATTTGAGTTTGAAGTTTTAGCTTGCCACTGATTCTTTTCTTCCTATTCTCTTCTCTCTCACTCATTCAGCACATTGAGAGTCTTACAAAATTTTTTTAAGATAATTCTTAAATAACCCTCAAAAACCCTCTTTAGAATCCCAATCGGTAGGTCATGATTCTGAGATTTTCGGTCGAGTCGGTCGACCGCCCGGGGAAGCCCTCTTTAAAATTTCAATCGTAAGGGCCCCAACAGGTTGACTACTCCCTTTTTCCAGCCATCAACTGGCTTTGATAGGGAGCTCTCGGAAAACAGCATCCACCTCACCTGGTTGACTGCTTGATACCCAGTCAACTGTTTGCTCAACCCGATACACTACCTATGCATCAGTCAGTCATCAACCTTCATCCAGCTCTATGTTTTGAGGCCATACAAGTCTGATTTCGGTTCAGACTTCTTCCATTCTTCCATGGCACTTCCTAAACTGTTCTTCTAGCTGAAGTTTAACATCCACTTGTGTTGCTAACTCCAAGTCATGCCAAGTTAAGTGTTGACAACAATTCCAACAAATAGCTCAACACCTGATATCCACCGTGAGAAGAGCCTCATCTTCTCCAATTCAGCATCTTAACTGACATAGAACCGATTGCAGAGTTCTCTCCAGAATCTCCAGAGACTTTGTATCAGGTATCACTCCGTCACCCATCAAAGCAGAACAGCCCTCCCTCATCTCTTCTCCCCATCTCAAATTCTGCAATACAACCCAGTATGCTGCTTCCCAAGAACAAAAACCACAAATTTAGGCCCAACCCATCTCGGAATCTTGACACTCTTGTGGAGAAATCTCCTCATCTTTCCACCAGACAGAAAAATCAAACAAAAATCTAAAATTGAAGAAACCAACAAGATCCTCAAAGCTTTTTGAGACATGGAGTCTGCTTTTGATTAGGAGGATCTTGGTCACGTGCTTGAAAGTAGGTCTTAAACTGGACCAAGAAGGTGAGGAATGCGAGAAAGCTCTTGCCAAGGCATGTGAAGATGCTAAGTGTCATTTCAGTTGTTACAAGGAGGGTTTTTTTTTTTTTTTTTGGTGAATCTATTCTCCCAATGAAAATACTAAACTGATTTCTTATTCTTGAAAATTTTTTCAACAGATGCAACCGAAGTGATTTCAGTTTCTTGACCAAAAACCTATTTGTTGACTTCTTTAATGAAATCAATAAAAATTTGAAATCTCCAACAAAAGAGGGCCTACAAATATGAACTTGAAACTTCACATGATGCATCCTTTTTCATCAGCAGTTCCCCCATCATGTAAGGTGTTTTGACTTCTGATCATACTCTAAATGGGTTTTAACCAATTTTATTTTTCTTATTAAATTTGCTAGCCAATGTCAGTCATACTCAGAAAGCCTAATTTCTTCATTAGATCATTGAGTATTCACTTCCACCTTTGAGTCTTATTCACTGCAATGCTCCAGGCCTAGCTGCATCCATTATCTTGCTCTTGTAGCAGGACCCTGGAACCTCCCATTCCCAGCTGTTGTTGCCACCAATTTGTGTAATCTATCTATATAACTCCATGAATTTTGCATTATATTATAAAAACAATGTGATGCAGATCAAGGCAATCTCTTGACCACATGTTACTGTTCACGTGAGCAGTACCTTCATGCTTTCCAGACCAGGCCCAAGCCTCCTACGGTTAGCCCAGCCAGCCCATAGATTGTTGGTCACCACAGCTGGAGGGGAATCTTTCCCAGCTCTTGTTCTTCTAGAAGCTCTCTTGGAGTGCTGTCCAAAATATTTACTTCTAAAGTTATTTACTCTATTTTTGGTTGTTTCTATTTTCAGTTTTAGAAAGTTTACTTAGCTTAGACTAGTAGTATATTGGGATCTCCTCTTTTGTAAAGTTTCCTAAGAGGGAAGATTGGGTTACCAAGTTAGACTAATCTTACCTTCTATTCTTGTACGCAAGCCTTTAGCTATAAAAATCAATGCAAGGTTGAAGCAACCTCGAGCTTTGGAAAAAGAAAAGAGTCCAAATTCCTGATTGGAATAGGGATTCCAAGGCTGTGAGACTCAGCCTTGCTTTTTCCTTCCCACCCCTCTTCAACATTCAATTTTCTCACTCTCCCTCTCCATCGGGTTCTATAACCAAGTGGCTGTTACTGTTCTGGAACCTTTCTCTCTGCAGAAACGCGAAGATCACATAAGTTCATATTCCTCCAGCAGATCCACGTCATGTGGATATTGTTCGTCAACCATATAAGGCTCCAATCGACAGGAATTCCTTGAGCGTCCATCGGCCAGATTCAGAGATCAGATAAGTTTCCAATTTTGGCTCTAGTTTCTAATTCCAAAGGGTTCTCTAAGAGCCTGTTTGATAAAACTCCAAATTCTGGATTCTATGGATTCTGATTCCCAGGGAGTCATTTTTGGAGTAGAATAGCGATCGGTAAGTCCGGTTGGATTCGAGCTCCCACGGAGTAAACCGGATTCAAATTGGCTTCAGAATCCAAGTTTTTGGAGTATAAAAGGTGTTTTTTTTTTTTTTTGGAGCAATTTTTAGGAGAAGAAAGAAAGTAAAATAGAAGTTCTCTCTCACACTCCTTTCTTCTTCACAAAACAAAGGCTTAACCATCTTCTCCACCACCACCACCATCACCTCCACCACCACCACCATCACCACCATCACCACCACCTCCACCACCACCATCACCACCACCTCCACCACCACCATCACCACCCACCACTTTTCTAGACTTTGATAGGGGAAGAGTGTTTATCAAACATGTTTTTGTTCCAAAGATACTCCAGAATCCATTCCAGAATTACATTATCAAACATGTTTTACTCTCAAATAATCCTGGAGTAGCCTAGAGTAGAATCCTTATTCTGAACCGGAATCCAGAATCCAAAGCAGAAGTTTTATCAAATAGGGCCTAATAACACTACTATAAGGAGAGTTCCTTTTAATTTCAGTTTCTGTTCATTGACTTCCTACTGCTGAGACTGGTTGTTAAAAATCCTATTGTAAGGCTAAGGTCTAATTACTTGCTAAGCCATAGCCTTGCACCACAATGGGAAACATTTTTGATGTGTTACAGAATGAGGTTTCTTTTACTAAAAAAAAGTTTGGTTTAATACTACGTGAAATGGTGTTATTTTAAAAGTCTCTATTAATGTTATTTAATTATGTTCCGACTCCTAACTGATCCCTTACTCAGGTCTGTGTGAATCAGGGATTTGCTACTCAGACCTCGAGCAACCATGGTTCCCAGTGAGGGTAATTGGCTATTATATCTAGACCCATCTGAGTTGTGCTTTGTGTTCATTACCTCAGCATCTACCATTGTTAGCAATCCTAGAAGAGCTCAAGAACTTCTCTTGCAAATGAAAGTGTTGGTTTCACTTTTGTTTATCCTATCTTGCATAGATGGCCAAATTATGCACTTGAAATGGAAACATAGCCATGTTTTCAAAGTTAAACCTCATGGTATTGCTCAAGTAAAGGTCATGTTTAAAGTTTTATCAATCTTTGTCATTGTCTAATGATGACCTTCGTCACCTCAAGTCACGTCCTCAAAGCTTTTTTTTTTTTTTTTTTTAAATGAGAACTGAATTATTGATAAAGAATAAATAAGTAAAAAAAAGATACAATCCACCAGGTGCTTATATATGCCTCTCAAAGTGATTGTCTTGGAGAGTCTGCCTTCTAAATTTTGATCAATAGACCTATTTAATATTTTATTGCTCAACTAGTAACTTTGGCTATTGAACCATAAGATCTTGAGTCTTGACATCAAAGTTGCCTTTCTAGATGGTCTGGGGACATCCTTTTGGTATTTAGTTTGTGGGCATTAATATCAGGAGAAAAACATTTACTTGCATTGAGGCATGGCTGAGACTCAATCATTCAGCTTGATGCTCATGGCTGCCAAGAAATGAAGGTTCTCAATTCCCCACTGCAAACTGCAGTCAAAATGTTAAGTGAGACTTGCAAGAGTTGTTTTCTCTGGTTGTGATGGATAGTAGGAGCAATTATAAACAAACTTAGTGTAGTTGAAATGAGGATGATGGATGAGTGGTAAAGCTAGAGAATATAAAATAAGGAATGTGCAAATTAGCGCTAATTTAGAAGTTGCCCCAATACAAGATAATTTGTGAGGAGATTGTTTTAGGTGGCATGGATTTGTGCAACAGAGGCCTTTGAATGCCATAGTCCAAAGG